>CAJINU010000014.1:462465-921385 GCA_905178165.1 Amoebophrya sp. A25
CAAAAGGGCCCAACCTCTGTGCCTACATATGTCCAGGCGTGGCCTTCTCATGGACTCCATGACGCTCAGCGGGCCAGCCTTGGCGCCCATTGGCTTGCTCTTAGCAAGCAAGTTGGCCAAGGCAGTAGCCTGCCATAGCGGTAGCCTCCTCACTAGCCTCGCCACAGTGGGAGTCAGCTTCCCAGCCTTGGCGAGCAGACTTGGCGGCTTTTTTCGTTTGTCTTTCTGTCTCTTAGTAGTCAACCTGTCTAGTTGTTAACCTATGCCCAGCGCAGCGGGCCCTTGATGGGCCCGCTTTCTGGGCATGTAAATATAATAGTTTCGGTGATGGTTTAGGCCCTGCGGCGCTCAAAGCACTAAGTAAGACAGCCGGTTAGTTTTCACCTCGACAATATTAGGCTTCTCCCGTGCCACAATATATAATAGTTTCATTTTGGAGTTCTTCTGGGGGCGGCTTACATAGTTTCGGTGATGGCTTAGGCCCTGCGGCGCTCAAAGCACTAAGTAAGACAACCGGTTAGTTTTCACCTCGACAGTATTAGGTTTCTCGTCCCGTGCCACAATATATAATAGTTTCATGATTTTGGAGTTCTTCAGGGGGCTACTTACTTCTAGTCGTGTAAGTTTGTAGTTGGACTTTCCTCTACTTATTTCATGATGTTTTTTACCATCTTTATGATCAACTTACCAGGGCAGCGGCACCGGAGCGGGCTCCGGAGGTACGCAAGGGCGGAGTGAGCGTGTTGGGCTTAGCCGTTCAGCCTCGCGCGTAGTGGAACGTGGTCTCTCACGTGCTGGTTCCGTCTTGAACTCGTCTGGTGCTCATGGCACTGGTGTCGGAACACGAAATCAGGCACACATCAATGCAGCAAAAAAATCAGGATCTTCATCCGGCTATGGTGGTGGTGGTCAAAACGCTGGTGGCCTTGGTGGAGCAGGAGGTGGAACTGGAAATCCCTTGTCATCATCAGCTGCAACGAATTACTGTCTGCTGAACAGAGGGACTGCATTGACGGAGCATCTGCATGCGATGGGTCTGGCTGGGGCAGTTGCATCTTCGACTGGTGCCGTGGGGAATAGTAGTACGGCGACACTCGCGTCTAATTAAGGCCCGATTGATCGAGGCAATAAATTCTGCTTTTTTAGCACGTAATAAAGATTTATTTTCGTAGTGCATCATGGCATGCCTAGGTGTTGACCCAGCACTCTACCTCTAATCTCCCAAAAACATTGAAGCAATGCAACAACATGCGAGTCTTCTGCAAAGTAACTCTTTCTTCGTCAGCGGTCCGTCTCAGCCTCTCTGCGGATCTGGTTGCTGGTTGCCTTTCGCCGTCGATGGAGCCACTGCGTCATGGGAAACGCGCTGTTCTGGACAGCGGTCTGCGTCTGCACCAAGTTGTAGTAGGAGGTCAAGACTTCCCACTGCAGTTGACCAGCAAGAGGATCAGCAAGACTTGCAAACACGCATCGAGATGCTCCTGGCTATGAAAGCGGATTCGCGCAGTGGAAAAGTTCGTCTTTCCTCGATTTCGATGTTACTTTGGCAGCTCCATCGTGGGCTTATGATGTTCCTAGACCAATGCAGTTCCCCGGGTTACGACAGTCTGATGCCTATGCTTCGAACACTGTGCCAAATGAAGAGAGAGCGACGAGAAGAACTACGTGCCAGGAAGAAAATGCACATGATGAGTCAACATCAAGGAGGTGTTGAAATAGGAGGCACCGCGACGTCTTCCGGGACCCTCTTGACCAGTAGTGTAGTGCCTTCATCTCTGGACAATTACATCGCACCTGATCGAGACGAGCTTACAATTGCTGACGTGCTGAAATGCGTTGCGCAATTGTCGACCTACTCTACGTCATCTCTTACTACAGGCGAGGACCATAGTACACCAGGCGACCATAGTACACAAGGCGACCAAGACCATAGTTGTACACCAACTACAGCGTCTTCCACATCCACTCACACTACATCCTCAATCTTGCGACTTGCAGTCACAAGTGAGAACCGACTCAAACTCCAAGCCCTTCACCGGTTCGCTAAGGTGGGACGACGATTTGACACGGTCAGGCAAAAGCGTTTGACAACAAATCGCGTAGCCGCACTTGCAAATCTTGCGTTTTACTTTCAGCAACAAGAACAGGGCCAACAAGGTGAAGGTCAACAAGGTCAAGGGCAGCTCGATGAAGGTGGACGAGACGACGATGGACGAACACTGATGGACTACAATAACAGGCAACTTCTGCGTGGATCCTCGAGTCCAATCTCAGCAACTGGTATGTTTTTTCGCGAGTATAGTCAGAGCCACGCATATTGGACTTCTCGGAGCTGCACATCAGGAGACACCTATAATTCTCCACGAGGGCAACTGTTCAATCTAGCATCGCCTCTGCAGAATCTTAATATCAACCTTACAGCCGGTGCTTTGTCAGCATCAAGTTCGAAGAACAATATGTCTTCCGCACTTGCCCAGCTGCACAGACAACATGGAGGTGGTGGATGCTCATCAACTTCTAATGCTGGTCTTCAAGAGAATTCTTCTAGTAAGCAAGATCATCATCGTTCTGCAACTACGACGAATTCAAACAACTCGAAAGCGATTGAGGATCCTGGAGGGCGCATAGGCAGAGAGAGGAATAACTCCGGTTCATCACCTGGTAAACATCAGGACAACTTGCTGAACATTGATCTGGAGACGGGGAGCCTGACAACGACAGTCGTACCCGGAGCGACGTCAACGAAGCATGGCTCTCGCAATTCCTCGAGACAGTATCAGTACCACACCCTTCCCTGGTCCAAAGTCCTTGCCGCTTGGAACAAAGTGTGCTTTCTACCAGATGCGGAAGCCTGTCTCGAAGAAATCATAGAGAAGACTAGAACTCTCTGTGACGCGTGGTGTGTCCCGTTTCTTCTGACACATGACCCTGCGATGGGATTGAGGCCGATGAAGGTATCTGGGGGGGCTGCGTCGGGAGTAGTAGCAAATGTCACGTCTGGAGGAGATCCTTCGTCATGGGAGAAGCCACAGTGCACCAGTGATTATCGGTAGACTTTTTTTACCCTTCCTTCTGCCTTGATGCAAAGTAATTATCCAGCTGCTACTCTCCTCTATCTTCACACTACCTCTAGCATTACATCGCATCGTCAAGAATCTCCATCATCTACTCTGATAACCAGGCACCCTGATCTGTCTACTTTCGACGTCACGGTTCTCATGGCGCCCGCTATTGCACTTGATGTTTTGCTTATTGGCATGCGACGGAGTACCTTGAGGTCGAGTGAATCGTCCGCAGGAGCACCAGTGAAAACTACCACAAGCAACATCAACATCCCGACGTCACCGCGCAGCGGGGCGAAGATCCGGCTTAGTCCTGCGTCGCCTGTCGTCAATAAGATTTCAAGTGTATCTGGAGGTGGTGGTGGAACATCTTCGTCATCAAATTCGTCTAGTCGGACCTATTGGTGCTCGGCATCAACGACGACAAGTGGTTCCGTCATCAATCAGATGCTAGCAGCATGCGGAGGAGGACGAGGTCGTGGTGGACGTATTGGGAGTAGCTATAGCTCTAGTACCAGAGCACTACCTTTTGGGGGCAAGCAAGACCAACACCAACACCTTCAAAGCATTTTTCTGCCTCCAGGTTGTCAGCATCCGTTTCCTGAGGTTGAGATTGAAGACACGGATGATCGAAACAATGTCTTTTCATCACACACAGCTGGTGCGTTCACTTCCTGTTCCTCCTCTACCTCTTCAGATATGTCTTCATCCTCTACGTCCTTAACAGCTGCCTCGTTTCTTACAGACGGACCACGCCTGTATACCACTTACAGACGTGTATGTACCCATTTGTTGGCTTCATCGAGTCCCAGGGTTGGCGCACCTGCTGACGAAGAGGCAAGATTGTGGCTACCTGAGTCATTGCAGCATCTGCTTCACATGATGCGGGGAGCGGGGTCAAGAACTTCTGCAAGACCCCCGTTCGGGCCTAGTACAACGGCTACAACAGCCAGCATGTCGAGGAACAAGGTGAACGCGGATAAGCTTGTCCTTGAAAACGCTACTGAAGAAAGTGTGCACCACGCTCATGACTCCGCCAGTCCCAGTCGCAACCAAGGTCCTCTCCTCATGTCACCGCGAGCCCTTCTGATCAAGGTGGCTTCTTGGCTACTCTTTTCTCAGAGACTCGCTTTTCGTTTGCGGATTGAGAGAATATTCGGCGTGGATGCTCCAGTCGTTGGGATGAAGCTGGTGAACGCAAGTAGGTCAAGCGAAACACAAACAGCTTCTCGTCAACATCAAGAACTAGGTAGAAGTGGTTCATCATCCTCTCTAGGTTCTCTACAGGAAGAAGATGAACGATACGAATTTGATCATCGAGATCATGAACATGAGGAAGAACAAGAAGAACTCAACCCAGGCAAGCTTATGCGAGCATCTCAGGTTAGAAATGGGTTGGGCACCTTGCTGAAAGACCTTTTAGGTGGCCTAGAGCCTGGTGTACGCGAACGGCCGATCGTCGACGAAATGTTGAACTCTTTGGTCCGGGATTTGGAGACGATGGTGAAGAAGCGCAGGGAAATGGCGGAAAGAGAAGCTGAGCAGGAAAGAAGTAGGAAAGTTCTTCTTCAGACAACAGAAGATGATAGAAGAACTGCGGTGGAGCAACAAGGTAGTACGAGTGAAGCATTATCATTGGAACAACAAGAAGATGATGATGACCAGAACGATCCGACAAGGGCAACAGGAGTAGTTTCAAGAGGGAAAAACCCTAGAGGAGCAGAGCTAACGATCGAAACAGGAGATACTGATTTGGTGAATCAAGAAGGTGCGCAGCAAGATAAGCAAGCATCGGACCTTCTCACAAAAGATGAAGTTGCTGCGTCATCATCTTCCGGCGAACGACAAACCACGGAGGAGGCGCAAGAAGCTGAAGCGGGCGGTCGTGGGCAAGTAGTTTACAACACAGCTGCTGCCAGTACGGCATTATCACGGGTATCAGGCGTCGAGCGCTACCGATTTGAGGATTTGCTGTCTGTGTCTAAGTCTTTGGTGCAGCTGCTCGCGCGTACGCAGACTACAACCCAAAAAATCATGGCAGAACGCAGATGTTCGGTCTTCAGGGCTCTTTGTGAAGCTCATTTGACTGTGGTAGTCCAAGACGAAACAGAAAGGCAGCAGGCTTTGGCTGGAGGATAAATTGGTTCTTGCAGACAAGTTTGTTGTTGAGGTCTATCATCGATCTCCTGGAATACAGTGATCATCTAGAGTCAAGCGATTCAGTTAAGTACCTTGTAGTTTTTTAATATTTATAGTGCATCAATTCGTTCTGGTGCGTCTGCATGCATGAGTAGAGTATTTGGACTAGTAGTCCACATTCATCTTCGAAGAACCAGCTGCAATTGCGTATTGAAAATTTCAAAAAGCATAACAAGTACTAGAAGCCTTCTGATATTCTTGCGTTTTCGAATCCGCAACGGAACCCTGGTCTACCAATAATTAAAATTAATTTTTTCATCAGACCACCACGACCACGCAGGCAGAGGCACGAACTCTTCAGAAAGCGTTCATCTCTTGTTCTTGTTGTAGGCACTAATTCTACAACAACAACAAGCACGACGACATCAAGATCAACACGATAGTACCTTTGAGGAAAAAGCAAGGTTTTCCACCACCACCAGCACCACAGTATAGACACATTACAACGAACAAGATGTTGTCGTCGAGAACTCTCTCCAAAACCCTCTCGTCTACCCTGTGGTCCTGTGTTTCATGGACCACGACCGTTGCTGCTTTAAGCCTGAAGATGGCGCCAGCGCAACAGAGGATGGTGCCTCGTTCATCGACTCCGATAGGTGCTAGAGTGGTCCAGTTGCAACATGGGAATGGCCCTGTCGTACAAGAAGGAGAACCATTTTCGTCTGCTGGCGTTACCTCCGTTACGCACTCAGCCTCATTTGGTCCTGCGGCTTCAGCTTCAGGCTTCCTACCCCCTTCTGCACGACCTGAAGGAACATCGACGCATGGCACACCAACTTCTTACTTGCATCGGGTTGACGTCTCTCCTCCAGCTGTCTCTCCTCCACGTCAGCTTTCAATAACAGGAAATAGCGCGCCATCATCTGCTCCTACTTCATCGAACAATGTGATGAGAACATCATCGATCGGTGATAGATTGGCAAGTGTACAACGTGTAGACCCAGAAGATCGGCGAATGGCTTTGCAGAAGTGTGTTTGCGGAACTGCACACGGTGCTTGCGAACTTACTGCAGCTTCTTTCTGGTTGACTGCGGCAGCAGTGTCACGCATACTAGAGTGTCCATTCATCCCCTTTCTGGAATCTCTAAAAGAAAAGCTTGGCTTGCCATTCTTGAAAGAGTATTTGAAAAGCTGTCATCACTATATTGCCTCTTATCCAGATGCCGAGCCCGCGCTGAGGGACATCCTAGAGCTAAGCAACCTGCAGCCACCCTTTAATGCCGATGCCACAAACGCAGGTGGCCTCCAACAAGAAGAACAAGAGATGATAGACATCTTTATTAATTCGTTAGATCGACACTTTGTACATCCGACAGAGAAACTACGAAACGAGTTTGTGGAACAATATCCGAATTTGCGTTTTTGTTGTACCGGAGAAGATCAAGATCACTTCAAACTGAAGGCGACTGCTTGCTGCAGTGTCGCTATTATGGTCGGAACAGAAAACCACTATGTATCTTCTGTAAGTCCCGACTAGAGAAGATGACAGTTATCATCTCCTACATCAGAATACAACATGTCAGTAGTTGCAGTTCTACTGATCGTTCCCTATCTTCGTGGTAATATAATTGCAGCTCAACTTCTACAGAAGTTCGTATTTTTCGTATAAGCAGAAGTTGGAGTCGGAAGATCAGAGTCTTGAGAAAATTCTCTCAACCTCATTCTCTAACGCGGCACAATTATACGTCTGTGGGGTCGTTTGTGGTACTCAAATTGGACTCAGCACGTGTCTTGCGTGTGCCGGTCACACAGCAAAGTGCTTGGCGGAGATGGAGACACTGGCGCGACAGGATTAGAATAGGTACAACAGGTCTATTTTTCTAAAATAGAAAGTAGAAACTCAAATAACACCATACTTCTTTACACACTAGTCATCCTCATCTTCATCGTGAGTATAAAAGCAGATGATGTTGAAAGACAGTTTCTTCGCTTCCAGATCTAGCACTAACGATCAGTATTTCATCATGTACCACACTCGCAGTCGCTCGACACGACACGACATGATCACATGATGTGGTATTGCTTTGCATACTCACATGACTATCATCGTTTTCGTTAGTACCCCCCTCATTTTTAAGAATCAAACTCAATATGTTTAGAATCTCCTGCTGCGTACATGAACAAGTGAATGAGTTTCAGCATCATGAACAACGCAAGCACTTGTTCTTGTGAATACCTCATATTACAGCTGGTAGTTCTTTTTCCACTACGTCCACCGGCATGTCTTCGATGTCATCAGCAAATACTTACTAGTTTGTCCTCTCTGTCTCTGTCAGCAACGCTGGCTAGAAAATCACCGCAATTCTGCAGATGGATGTTGTTGTTGAGTTAAAATGAACCTGAACGCCTACTATTTGATAAACCAACATGGCTGCCAGCCACGTTGGTTTTTGGTTCACCACGATTATAGATACTAGAAAGGTTGCAGTTGCTTCTGAAGTTCTTGCACCACAAAGGAAGAACAGCATGGATCTGGATGCAGCAGCAAATGGAAGACTAGTGAGTAATGACGAAGATGTCTGGCGAATAATCGGAAGTCTGCAATAGAGTCTGTCGCGAAGGCTTGGAACGTCAGAAGCTTGTCTTCAGTCTGCGAGTGCCTCAATCGGTGAAAAAAGGTTAGAACCGATTGAAAAGTTAGAATATGCTGACAGCGAAAGCCATCGAAATCTATGATGAAAGAGAAACAAATACTTATCATGGGACATAACTCTTGGGCAGCTAACTCTATAACTTCTCTAGTCAGCAGTTCCATGGGACGCACACCTAAAGATGCATAGTAAACAGTTGTTCCAAACGAAGGACAAATGGAGTACTATGGCCTCGATTCACGCCCGGATCAGGAGGAGATAAAATTGCTATACCCGACTCGGAAAATTTATGAAAATTGCTCTACCCGAACCCGACTCGGAAGATTCGTTCTGTGAGTGTAGTTGCATTTTGAGTTTTTTTCCATCATGGTGCTACATTGATGTAGTTGTATTTGTATTACTACTTGTAGTCCTGCTCTTTGACCTCGTCTAATATTTAATATCTATATCATGATCTTCTGAAGATGCGCATCCGCATCATCAAGTAGATAAACGTCTCACATTTGTTCATCGTAGCAGCAAAAAATTACGTAGTCGTAGAGGACACGATGATTATAAAAAAAACTAACCCACGACTGTCAGTCACTGCTATAAAAATAGACACTCTTTCTTCTCATTTTTGCCTGAAAGCGAAGTATCGCGAACTAGTCCGCATCCATCATCCAGATAAGAAAGGCGAAACAGCAGAGTTCCAACGCATCGACGCGTCGTTCCGAGAGCTCGATCGACTTTACGACAATGATGGAAACTTCAAGTACAACAAGTACAAGAAGGACAGTAAAAATAAGGCTAGAAGTAGTACCAATTATGGAGCTGCTGGAGGCGATGTTGACAAGAACAAGGATAAGAATGGCGCGACTGGAACGGGAACAACAGGAGGTGCGTCGAAAGATGCAGCGAGCAAGGATAAGGATAACAAGAAGGATAAGGCTACGACTAGTGCTGGCGCTGGCACGCAGAAGAAGGCCGCCGAGCCAGGACCAGCACGTTCGTCAGCTGCGGCACAAGAACCAAGCAGCCCATCTACTTCTCCATCGAAAGATGGCACTTCTAAAACAGCACAGGGAGATAGAAGAGGACCACCGTCAAAAACATCCTCGCCAGACGCCCGCAGCTCACCACCACCTCCCGACTTCGACCCCTTTGCAACGCCTGCAGACTTCGACCCCTTTGCCTCATCTTCTGGAAACCCGACGTCGCCGTCTAGGCCGGCGGATGCAAGTAGAAGCCCATCTTCTACGAAAACCACGACACAACGCCCGCGGCCACGCCCTCCAGATGTGACGCAGCGAAACTACGACGAAGAGAGTTCGACAAGTAGCAGTTCATCGTCGTCTTCGGGGTCTGTTTTATGGACGGATCGACATTGAAGTATTGACAGTGACGAAGTTGAAGTAAGATGGCGTATGTAGAAGTCGTCCTCCTCTGAGCAAATTTTACAGTTTCATCCATACTCTAATGCCTTCCCCACCCCACAACAAACCTCGAAGCAGCAACCCTTCTGGACCACCACCAAGTCGGCATACCGCAGGAACAGCACCGTATGGTCGCAGTCGAGCAAGCGCGCCTGCAGCGCCACAAGGCGTTGATCCCTTCGACTTCGGTGATCCTTTCGCAGACTCCCATGACTTCTTTGCTAATACCGCAAATGCAGCAAGAAACTTCAGCTCGAATAGTGTGAGTAGGTATGATGAGGATGAGGTGCTGGATTCAAATTGAAGCTTCTCTCATGATCCATATCAGTGCCACCTTTTTGATGGAAATAATCATGTACTTACAGTTGTTAGAAAGAAATCTTCTGCTTCCCTTTCATCTTCTTGATGGAGGCTCGTATCCGCATAGTGAAGCTGAAGATCCCCCACACCACCCTCATCTTTAATCATCTTCTTCCTTTCCGACGAGTTCTACGTCGCCACCGGAATCGCCTGTGCCGCACTCAGCCGCATCCCCAGGCAGCTATCATGAGACGCTTAGGGTAGTCGAGGTGATCGTCATGGGCTTCCGCAACATCGAAAGGAGTGGAACGTTCAAAGTGGAAGTGGCGCTAGACGGACGCTCGCAGCAAATGGTGGACTGGACAGACGTGCCGGGATCGAGGCAGACAGTATTTTTTGTGTTTTTAATCCTTGTATGGTAAAGGGGTAAACTACACTTCTTAATCAATTTCATCCTTGTAGAAGAGGTACACAAAGATAAAAGAACTACAAGAACACGAGGACTCATGATAGCTTTTATTGGTGCTTGACGAGTTCGTCTGCCGTTCAAGACTGGAAAACAATTAATCAAGAACTACACGTCAAATAATCACTTAGACCTACTGCTCCACGATCGAAGCATTCACGTTTTTCCGTTGGCGAGAAGACAGCTACGTTCAGATCATCTTGCATGGCCAACGTATGTTTCGCATGAACAAGCGCGAAGGAGAAGCGCATCTGAGTGTGAGCGACATCCTACGAAATCACCAAGGAAACTTCGAAAACTGGGTCGCCTTGGAGCATAAGAACAGGAGGATAGGCGAAGTGCGATTAAGGATCAATATGGATGGTACTTTTATCTGTTTCTTTACTAGTAGAACAAGGACTATCTAGGTGGAGCACTTCTCTAGTGATCATTTTGATTTTGTTTAGTCTTTGAAAAACTAGAAGGGGCTGCTGGTCTTTCTCAGAAACAGCCACAAACAACTTTCCTCCACGTACGCCGCCTTCCAGGTCCCGAGCTCCAGCTTCGGCAACCGCCTTCCCGACCAAGCGTAGACCCACTACATCAAAGACCCACCAGCACAGAAGTTCCCGGTCCCCCATCCACAGCTGCGAGGGGAGGCGTCTCCCCAGCTGGCTCGTCCCCGATCCTTCTGCAAGCTGCGAGAGGAGGTGGACCGCCAGATATTCCCGTGCATGGGCGTGCCAGTGCACCACCTGAAATGATGATCCGAAGTGGCAGAGCAACGCCTTCCGGAGTGGTCGCTTCGCCACCAGTAACGTTCCTTCACCCTCATCCAGGAGTTGGACAAGCATCTTCCTCGATGCAAGTATTAAGGGTAGGTTAAACTTAAAGGTGCTTTTCTTACCGCTTTTTATGCCTCTCTCATCCTAAGGGAGAGAGAAAGGCATAACAAGCGGTGAATGGTTCTGGTATTTGGTAACCTGAATTTGATCCTAAGGGAAAACAAGCACCAAAAGCCTACCTCTAAAAGTAGCCGTTCCAGGAGCTCCTGGGTCACCCTTTCTGCCTCCAGCACGGCGATCAGAGCAGTCCCGGAGTTTGTCGCCGCCTCGGACTTACGGATCCAATCCGTTCGATTTGCCTGGGTATGGGACATAGGGTGTATTTGTCACCTTGGACAAGAGCACGAGGACAGAGTAAATACATTACGACGCTCCTTGAAGCATTTATTTATTTTGCGACAACTACTTCTTACTTGTAGTTCAACTAGAAGTAGAAGTACTGCAAGTGAATTTTTACAACAACAGCTGCAGAGAAGGACAAGAACTCAAAGACTCCTGGGGTATATACTTGACCATTTCGAGATTCCGAGAACTGAATGTTTTTCCTACCAGAATGAATGTGAAATAAACTGAAACTCCAACTCGAACAAAAAGTTATAGAAGATATTACTATTAGCGCGATCATTCCTGTCTTGTGAGCCTGTTCTAGGAAGCAGACTGTGACTTCTCTGGACTAGCGATTGGCGGTGGATGATGCTTGGAAAAATGACAAGTCAAATCTGATCATATCCTTGGTTCTGATGCAATTGAGAAAGGAAAAATATTTGATCTGTTTCCACCAGAAACTACTACAAAGATGATGACAAACGCACACAATAAAGATCCACGACCAAGAAGAACCGTGAGACAAAGTTGATGAGTCTACTCAATGATCCGAAGGACTGATCCGGGCTGCAAGATGAAGGTGGAAGATCCAACATTCAGCTTGGTCTGGTGGCATGGTTTGTTCAGCCACTTGCAAAGTTTTGTATTCGGTATTGTTGATCCTATCTTCGTTCTTGTTCGTGATATCCAGGCTCGGGAGGTGGTAATTACAACAACTTCTAGCCATATAACTGAAGTAGATCTTCTAAATCCGATTTTTACAAAAACGACATCAAATTCAAAGTTAAGGTACTTTTGAACCTTCTAGTGCAAAAGAAAATGGTCAAACGCAACGCAAAGGCCCGGGCTCGTCGCATCGACGTGACTGACGTTGAGCGCAGTCTCGTGCGTAAGAACGAGTCCGCTAAGGCTCAGGAAAAGCTCAAGTCTGGTGACTTGTTCTACTTCGACACCAATGGCAACGAAAAGAGTCTTCCCAAGGCTCTGCGTCGCGGCGTCCAGTTGGAGAAGAAGCAGAAGGGACTGAGCAAGCTGTCCCATTATGAAATCGCGAAGGTGGAGAAGGTGAAGGCAAAGGAGGAGAGGAAAGCTGTGAAAGCAGGTATTAAAAATGCGAAGAAAACTACTGCGGCTTCTTCTACAACTTCTAAGGATGCAGCTACGAGTAACGCAAACGCATTCGATTTGTGGGGAGGAGCAGCTGCGAAGGAGAAAGCTGCAAAGCAGCTGCAGGCGACTTCAAGCTCTATCCTGGAACAAACCGCTAACCTCAACAACGGTTCTCTCTTCAAGAAGTCCGAAGATCGCAAGACTCACCACATGCTCACCCGACACAAATGTCGAGTTCTCAACGATTCTGCCTTGCGTTTGCCGCATAGCAAGCCTACTACTCTACAGAACAACAGCAATAAGACCTGCGCTGCTCCAGCAGTTGTGCTGCCAGAAACCGGCTTGTCCATGAATCCAGGTGAAGAAGCTTTCGAACGCCAGGTCGACGAAGTCGTTGCCGACGAGTGTGCTAAAATGCGCTCAGAAGAACAAGAATTAAGGCACAGAAAAACCCAACCCTTTACACAGCCCATTCTTCTCATTCCCGTTTTACACAAGGGGAATCCATACTGGGTTGCTGGCGTAAGGTTGGGTTTTTCTCTTCGCTAAAAGAAGCCAGGAAGAAGAAACCGATGACATCTCGGCTTTTGGATGCTTACTCTCAAGAAGAAGTCTCAAAAATGACTGAAGCGGAGCGACAGAAGGAATACCGAAGATTGATTGCGGAGGATTTAATTGCGGAAAACATGGATCTTGACGTGGAGGAGATGGAATCTGATGAAGATGCGACTTCGCCTTCAGCGAAGAATAAGTCAGAAAACACTAAGGAATCCACCACCTCTTCAACATCTTCTTCTGGAATCATCAACAAGAAGGTGATCAAAGCCCAAGAGCGAAAAACGAAGGCGCAGAAAAACAAGGAGGGACGCCTGAAGGAAAGAATGAAGAACTTATCCGCTGAGAAGCGTCAGAAGCTGTTGGACAAGTCCATTGGTCAATTGCCGAACTTGATGCGTGAGATGGAGACTGACAACATGACGAAAAAGCAGGAAAAGGAGTACCTGGCGCAACTGAAAGAGGAAGAAAAAAAGATGGAAGAGAAAGGTATTTTTGTTTTTCTATCTCCATGTCTGTGCAGATATTTTTACTTCGTCAAGTTCCACTCGTCCAACTTTCTGTTTTCTCTTTGTCTCTGTAGAGTTGGAAATGAATTTCCCTTTTGTTAGCGTGATTCATCTAAAGATTCCACACCACTTCATTTTTCATGCGGGCGATACGGCGACCTAATCCACAAATGCAACTCAAACAGGTATCGTCCTCAAGCCGAAGAAGATCGGCCGCAACCGCTTCCAAGAGACCAAGCTCTTGCCACAGAAGGCTGCAAGTTCTCTCCGTGGAAGTCAAGTGGAGTCTGCTATCAGTGAGAGGATGCAGTCGATTCATCGAAGAAATCTGACTGAGTTGCCACCAGATGCAGACAGATCAACACTCTTGCGTCTGCGCAAGAAGAAGAACCGCGACCAGAGAGCAGTCCAGCATCACCAAAGGCAATTGAAGATCAACGAGGAGGTGATGTCAGATTAATCATTGAAGATTGCAAAAGAAATGTTGTTGGTCATGAAGGGGTAGTGCTTCCGTACCAATATTATGATGATGCAGCTTTTACAAAGTTCTTAAAAGAACTCACGACGACCAAACGCTCGCGGGCTCTCAGCCTCATCATACAACGCGCTATCATGCAACTAGAATTCCCAATGCTTGTGATGTTCTTGAACAAAATACAGCTTTTCGCAGCGGACGAGGACGCGCTGGCTGAAGACATTTTTTGCCCGTGTTGCTTGTTTCCCTTCGTGTTCCAGTCGGAGTCCTTGATGCTGCCAAATGTATGATCGTCATCTGTGTACTAATGAATACAAGACGTCGGCCAAATGATCTTCATATTGCGTAATTAAACATCATGATTCTGAATTCAGTGGTGGGTCCCTGAAAGGATCACAAATGATCTCTTCGACCAAACCCAAGGGTCAACCTTTCTCATCGCAGGATCGCTATTTTCATTTCGGCATTTCGCGGGCAGCGTCTTCTGCATCTTCTACGTCGGTTCATAGACAATATCATTATAAATATATCTGTTTTGAATCTCAAATCGGCTCTTTGATGAAAGTGAAGAATTTTCATGTTGATGAACGATCTGACCCAGATTTCTCGTTGCCCCAAAGAAGATGAAAATCAAAAAGGGAAAGCAGCTCTGCCCGCAGGGGGATCTAAGGGGTGCTTGAACAAAATGGTAAAAGAATATCAATGCCACACTAGCGTAGCTGGCGACGACTTCGTGTCTATCTGTTGAATTACCATGATCATGATGGCACCGGCTGCTTCAGGTGGATTTTCAATGAGCTCTTTTAGTAGATGTAGAAGTTGTGCGTGGTCAACAACGTCCTCGACCACGAAGTCGACGTCGAAGGCTTTTCTTTTTTCTTGACATGGTCCGTCATTCAACATCCCGTACTCATCATGACATTATGCGGTCAGAGAAACAAGAAAAAACTGCCATCTTTTCCAAATCCATACAGGCGACAACTGGCGACCACACTATAAGACGTGACTTCCGTCACGCATATGTTAACCTAAATTAAAAAGATAAATAAGATACGCATAGAAAGCAGCATGTTGAAGTACAACGGCGACATATAACCACAACATAAAAATAAGTATTCATAAGGCGAGCAAGAAAACTAGAACTAAATAAACAATGTTGGGAATGGTCTGAATCTGATCGAGTAAGTTGGTTGTACACTGACTGAAAGTTGGAGAACGAAAAAATTTTCGACATCTAAAGGATACTTACAGTCATTCTCGTTCCAGCAGTCCTATTGCCGAAACAAGAACTTCTAGTTCTACAACTCGTCCATCATCCGATCTTGGACGATTTGGCCTTGATGAGGAGGTCGCTGTTGTGGAACCGTGGCCGACTTCTTCGACTTCAGCGGCGTCTTCTACCTCAGCAAACTCCAGCAAGAAGAAGACTCAAGAAATCAGCAAGGCCAAGGACAGACGTGGAGATGGCAAGAGTAAAAACTGGGTTCTTTTTGCAGTCAAAAAATCGACGAACTCAACTACTACAAGGAATAATACCACGAAGGTGGTTCCTACAAACAACGACAAGCAACAACCAGTTATTGATGTGGCCACCATGACGACCGCAGCGACCACACCTATTCTACCCAAGAAAGTGACTCATGCCCAACTACAAGCGGATTTTGACCCTCCTACAGAAGAAGACAACAAAATGGATGACGATGGCCAGGAAATGGGCCAAGAAGGAGAGAACAACACCAGTTATCAAATGCCGCACGATTCTGTACACGGACAAGATAACATGACGCACCAATTATATCATCAACATGATCAACATGCTGAGCATGCTGGCGGCTTGCAGCAAATAGATGTGATTCAACCGGATCAACTGCCTCAAGGCGATCAACATCAAGAAGAGGAGGGAAACCTCGTCCTTTCACTACCCGAACATGAACAAACATCAAGTGTTCTTGACCAGCAAAAGGCACTAGTAGAAGATCGGCATAAGCTGGAAGATCGGATCCTTCAGAATAGAGGACGACAGCAGGTCCCCCAGGTCCCGGAGCAGGAGCAGGTAAAAAGTCATGGGAACAATAAGCAGCAGAATCAAGAACGACAAGTACACGACCACCATGGCATCAATGAACAACAACAACTTCTACTTCCGCTTCCTCCACATCAAAGTTCATCTCAACGGGCCCTCCTCCAACTACCAGTAAATGTACCATATGCAGCCGACGCTGAACTACTTCAAGAAGGAGATGGTTCTCCTACGTCTAGATGGTCTCGGGATCGTGCTTTGCATGACCGACTGGCTCCTTTGGTTGTTCAATTGGATAAGAAAGGCAAACTCGGTGGGTTGACGCTACATGCATGGGTCGGAGATGGTTTCCGAGTCGCGCATCCAGACGAAAAGGAGGCTTTTGAAATTGACCCTGATCACAACAGCGGTTTACTTAAGGCTAGACAGTACAACTGGTTTTAATATAACGCATCTTGTTCTGCCTCAGCACCATCCACCTTGGCCTCTTTTTCAGAGACACGGAAAATGGGTTCAGGGATGAAGGTCTACTGAGAGAAGCGACGCGGTAGCTCTAATTTAGAGGTTGGTGATGTGTTCTCGGTAGCTGGAGACTGGCTACAGGAGGACTTTCGGCAATATGAAGATTGGGAAAAGATGGAAAACGCACTGGAAATAGTCCTTGAGGTTGCGCACAGACAGCACTGGGACGACTACTTCGAATTACGAGATGAAGATCGTCTCGATGCTGATGGGAATGAAAAAGATGATGGACTCGCGCTCGAAGCTGCGAGAAGGATGTATCAGGATGCCCTAGCCAGAGGAGACCTCGACAGGGTTGAGAGCGCAAAGATAATAGAAGAAATTTTGATCATGGAACAACAACAACAACTACAACAAGAAGCGAAGATGAAACAAAAACTACAGAGGAAACAGAAACTGAAAGTAGATGCTAATAAGAATTCTGTAGAAGTCTACTCTTCGTCTTCCGAACAAAATCGAAATGGCCAACTTCTAGATGCTCTACTGGTAGAAGACGACTTCATAAGCACTGGTGTAGCAGCTGTAGCGAAACAAACTACAGGTCGTAGTGCAGGAGATGGAGAACAACAACTGGCTGTGGCAGAAGACCAACATCACGCTTATGATCACATGCCTACTGCTAAGCGAGAGCAGCGAATCCGAGATGGCAAAGAATCCTTCATACCTCCACGGAGACAAAGTCCGACCAAATTTCGACACCAAAATGCTGGTGGTCGTCTCAAAGTGGGATTAGAAATCGAAAGACGAATCTTTTACGATCCTGTGTCTTCGTCCTCTGACGGGAAGGATGGGGATGAAGATGATGGAGGTGATGATGGAACTGATCCGAGTAAGAAGAAGAACAAAAAGAACAAGAAGCCTACTAGTAGTTCTCCTTCTTCTTCTTCGAAAAAGGTAGATCCTAGTCCAAAAAACAAGAAGCAGATGAATCCTAACCTCAACGACCCGAAGAGTCCGGCAACTCATCTTGATGCGGTTTCGCCAACTCCTACTCAGAGGAATGCCAAAAAAAGAGCCAAAAAAGACGATCATGGATTCTATGGCACCACGCCAACTCCTGATACTGACCTTCCGAATAAGGGTTCTTTTGAGGATGTCGTGGTTACTCCTGAACGAGCTGCTCCGGGTGTTGCGTCTCCGACGGATGCTTCCGAACCGAATGAACATGCTTCTGGTCCTCGTGGTGGTAGTGGTTCTTCACTCCATCCTCATGGTGGTCCTAGTGGAGGTGGCGGTGGTCCTAGAAGTGCTGGGGCTCCAGACGATGAAGATGGTCCTGGCCCTTCACCTGTGCCACCACGTCGCGGTCCCCTACCTCCATTTGAGGCCATTCGTACACATTTACTCCGCATTCCTGAAGGTCTGCTGGTGACCAAAAACGATGTTCTAAAAGATATTAGACAAGGTGATGTCCTCACAGCTTTCGAAAAAGATGATGGTCGCTTTGTGGATTTGCGTTTGGCCAAAAGCGCCAAGAAAAAGATGTTGATGAAGAACAAAATGTCGTTGGAGGAGTTAAGGCTTCAACAGAACAAATCCATCTCTCTTAGTCTTCTACTTGTTAGCCTTGCTTTTTATCTTTTGCTGGTTTCTTTTAATACAAAGGTGAGACCTCTGGGGCTGACAGGACCACAACAGGGCCGGCGCTTAGTTAGTCGCTGTAAGTAAGTACTTGCCTGGCCTTTCTTTTTCGGTTTTTGTTTTTTCTAGTTAGGCCTGCTCCGCCAACAATATATGGGATGAATAAACGGGCATTATTAATTATGAAGATGCTCCAGCACAAGATATTAGATGATGGATTGCTACTTCTTCTGCCTCTAAAACAGGAGGACGATGAAGCAGGATGGTGGACAACAATGCCTATGGCAATGCCGGACCAGAATGATCCTACAAAAATGAAAGATCAATCGGTCTGGGTGACTTTCGATGCTTGGAAAGACGAAAAATTGCAAGAAAGGAAGCAAAACTTTGGAGCAGACAGGGTGCAAGAACCTAGCCTAGAATTGGATCCCTTGGCTCTGTTCGAAATCGACTGCCACGATGGAGAGCTTTCCTTATTGTACTTGGATCCGCTAGAGGCAGTACAATTGAAATTCGAGTTCGATCCGTCTCAGGTGCCGCGGAAGGAGCTGTTGAAAGACTTAGGGAGATTGAAAAAGTTTTGGCGCGAAGAAAGTAGGGCTGGTGGAGACTTGATTATCGACGATGTGTGGTTCCCTGGGCAAAAAATGCCAGTTCTCTATGGTGAGGAACATCAGCAATCATCTTCAAGAACAAGTACAACAACAACTGCCAAAAATCTTCGCAAAAATAGTCTTCTTCCCTCATCTGATGAACATGAAGTCAACAACAAGAACAGCAAAAGAGGCCGAGAGAGATTTCTTCCAGAGGGAAAAAATCATGATCATGATGCTCTTGCTCACCAGGACCGAAACCGACCCGGACGTGGCAACGCCAACGAATACGCAGATTGCCCTCCTTCATCTTCTCGCGATCCACAGGACCCTATGAGCAACAATTTTGCAAACAACACTAGTATCATTTCCACTTTCATTGATACTGGTGTTCACCCAGAAAGATCGAGGACCACGACTACACCAAGAATCTCACGAGGTGATTATAATTCTCTTTTCGCAGGAAGACCAGCACAACCAGCTGCACAACAGGATGTTGATCGAGGAGCGCAACAACTAGAACGTCAGCTCATCTATGACGTACAACACTACGAAAGTCTAAGCGTCGTTATTGTCGCAAGACGGTCTTTGCAGAAATCACGTTTGTGGACACTCACGGAAAAGCTGGTGTGTGAGCATGGAATTTGCGTACCCTCCTTTCCGGAGAATGCTAGCTTGTCGAAACACGTGCAGCACCTGGTAGATCGAGCGAGGAGAGTCAAGGTACTTACTTTGAAGTAGAAATGCTGGTGGAGAAGGATTTTATGAGTTTCGATTTACTTATGAATGTGAATGTGATTCATTGGTTCCAAGTGAGTTCTTTCTAGTCTTCATGATCATCCCCTACTAGGGCTTACGTTTAGGGTTACGAACATCTACTTCAGAAGTACTGCTACTGACTCTGACACTCATCACACTCCTCGACTACAACATTAGACTACATCCAAATGTCCAGCTTCCCGCCAAGTACCAATTGGATTTATCTGGGGTATTCGATTACAGCAGTGAGGATGACGACCTCTTGATGATGGACGCATATGATCAGCCGGTCGTGGTTGAAGAAGGTCCTCAATTTGCTGATGGTATGCGCTATGGTGCCTATGGAGGATACTTCGATGTGGAGCGTCCCAATTTTTCTTGCACGAATGCGGTGGATGGAAGTAGAGTTGGTGCACCTCTGGAAGCGAATAAAGAGCAAAAATGTACTTACCACTGATGCTAGTAGACATAGCTAATTTTTGTTTTTGATACAACAGCTTTTTCTAGTACTGAAGATGGTGAAGATGGTGTACGTAGTACTAAAACTTGCTTCTAGATGTCTACTTTCGTCTGCTGCTTGTTCGGTTTTTTTTTCATCAACTATACCCACATTCAAAGCGCGGTCGTTGAATTATTCGAAAGTATCTCCTGAAACTGTCGTAGCTCCCCTTAGAAGGTGCTATGGTATGGGGTGGCCTCAAAGGTAGACAATTGTAGCTACAAAAGAGGCTGCGCCATGACATGGCATGAAACTACGATATAATTTTCTTCTTCGACACAACAACAGTCCTAAAAGTGCTTGTCCTCTGCGGTCTTCAAGGAGCCGGAAAAAGCACTTTTTGCACGCGGCTTCCTCAATGCTACCAACGAATTTCGCAAGACGTTCTGGGCAGTCGTCACCGTTGTCTTTCGTTTTTCATTAAGGGTTCTTTCCGTTACTTTTTTGAAATCACAAGGGGAAACAAAGATGAACTCGGGGAAAAAAGGGTACCTCGGGATAATGTTGGTAACTAGTATTCATTCGTTGATCAGGGATCATAGTCGTGAAACACTTCTACCGCTAATTTTGACACTCTGGCTGACGCAGTTTTCGGAGCTTCCAGAAAAAAGGAGAAAAAGCTGCTGCAGCAGGAGCTTTACATCGTCGTCGATCGGCTCAATCACACTCCTCAGCAGCGCAGGTTGTGGCTGGACGAAGCGAGAAAGGTGCAGAAAAGACACAAGAACCTTCGAGTTGAGGTGGACTGTGCTTTCCTAGACATCTACGAAGATTCTGCTTGCGCTTCGCGCATCTTTAATCGACGCCAGCATGAAGGCAGTCTGGATTTATGGCTCTAGTACTAGTTGTAAATGTACTCATGTACTAGTATGTTCAACATGTTGGAAGTTAGGAGATATTGATGAAAATTTGAATTAAGTACATGGAAGGAGCAAAGTATCTAAAAATCTATCTCCATGTACTAGTAGAGCAGTTGAGCATTGTTGACTTATAATTTGGACCTTTTATAAAATAATGTGTATCGTGATCTGTTGCACCACACAAAACCCCTCTTCTAACTTATGGCTCGACGAAATCCCTGCGCGAACTGCGTAAGATCGTCAAGGGCTGCGCTCGCGAGTTGGAGAGTCCGGCCATCTGGGAAGGGTTTACTAACGTCTACCATATCAAGCATGAGGGAGACATACAGGAACTTCTTGCTACTCTCCACTTTGGTGCACGTGGAGGAAATCACTCTGACGAAAGTGCTTCTCGTTCCCCGCAGAAAGCTAAGGGTCGCGGTGGAAAGGCTGCGGGCAGAAAGGCCGGAAATAATGCTGGCGCCTCTAAGGGTACTACTTGATTATCCATCTAGGTCCACCATCAACCCTAGTGGTGTCTTTGTCACTTCTTTTTAGATGAATAGCAGTAGATGAGACATGAAGATGAAGCTCAAATTCTTACTCTTATTTCAATTTCATCATGATCTAAATTATCTAAAAAAATGTAATTGGCATTTCAACAATTACAACTCCAGGTTGAGAAGCATCCACCACCAACAACAGCGGGAAGCCTTCACCAACAGCAGCTCCTCCACCCACTACAAGTGTCCTCTGAAGAGCTGTCTACAATGTCGCAGTATTGATGTGAAGAGACTCGTCCCCATGTGATGTGAGACTCGTCCCCATGTGATGTAAAGAGACTCCATTTGCTCTTTCATCTCTTACATGATCCCGTCTCAGGTTATGCAAAGACGCACCAGCAGCCTAATCATGCTAAGGGCACGCCGCCGTCCACTTCATCTTCCACCAACAACGTTGTTCCTGCTACCGTTTCCAAATACAAATGGGTTCCTTTGAAGAAAACGGACGAGCCGCGTAATAAGAATGCTTCGGGAATAAATGGAAACTACAACAACACTCTCACTTCAGCCATGTTGGAGGCTAGTGGTGGTTTGTTGACTGCCACGACACCGTCGATTGCTAAAGGTGATAAAAACGGAAAGGATCAACTACAACATCCAAATGCTGGAAAAAATGGAAGTGCTGGCCATCATCAAAATGAAAAGGGAAGTAGTAATCAAGATGAACATGTAAACGGCGAGATGATGTCCTCGCCCATCAGTCAGATGATTTTCAATAGCACCATGGCGACTAATATGAACATCGGACAAGAAGAAGAAGAACAGGTGCAGCGAAGTAGACGAAGCCGAAGACGCCCAACCTCTACTACACCTCCTCGTCCGACTGGCAATAGTACGGCTGCGGGGGGCACTCCTAGCCATGTTGCGAATGCTGCTACTCTTTCGCCATCTATGCCTATGATTTCGAATGGCACTTTTGCAACTATGACGAGGACTAATCGGCCGCATACGCCAGAGCAGGGAGCAAAAGGTCTTACTTTCTTCGGCTCGTCCACTCATCAACTTCAATCAGCAGCGTCGACGATCGGTGGAAAAGGTTTTCTTGTCGTTGATCACCAGAGGATGACGACCAATGGAAAAGGTGGCTTTTACGATCAGCAGACGACGAGCAGGAAGGGAAATAAGGGTGGCTCCTTTTACGCTCAAAGGCAGACCCAAGCGATGGAAAGAATGCGTGACGCTCTTCGAAATGCTCCACTTTCTCCTCATGGAATCGAAGGACCAAATACAACGGCGGCTTCTCGTCCTACTCGGGCAGCGGGTTCTGCCACAACTACGATCAATCACTATACTGCTGCTGGTACTACAACTGTTTCGCGGGAACCAATTCCAGCAGGAGCCTCATCAATCTCCAACAACATCATGATGAACACGCCTGCGCCACCTGGCGCGCCTGGCGCTCCTGTTGTTCCCAACAGCAGAAGCGTGATCGTGAACGCTGCCACCGGTGATCCTGTTGTCGTAAGCAACATGATGAACGCTGCGCATCATCAACCCCATCATGCTTCCCCTTCTGGTCATCTTCTCAGCAATACTGTGATCATCAGGAACACGTCGACGTCTGCGCCTCATCCTGTTCCTCAAGAACCTGATGTCTGTCCGCCTCCTCCTGGCGCGTTTTTCTACTATCCTGTTGAGAGTGATCAGATTCGCAACGAGAACTACACATATCCTCACATCTCTATGCCGGTTCCTCTGTTGAACAACAGTATTCATAATCAGAACCACAACGTGTTGCCATCTTCCTCTACTGCCGCGACTGATATTTCGACGCCGAACAACTAAGTATGCGAACGCGATGAACCTCCACCAGGATTATATTAACCCGACCAAATACCTGAACGACAACGATCATGAAAATGATTATAACTTGACCTCTTGCCAGGCACATCATCAATCAATCAATCAATATGGGTAGTAGTATGTTGACTCTTCTACTTTGCCCACCAGTGGTTTGGAACAAGGTGCGCCACCAAGTACTTCGACTTCTATGAGCTACATGCCTGTCGCGCGTCCCCCTCCTGTCGCCGGATGACTCGAGAACCCTCCTCAACAAGCACAAAGATCAGGGTTTTAGTAAATCTAAATGGCTTAGAAGCACTTTAAATACATACTCTCTATTAGAGGACGTAGACAGGAGATGGAAGTGAAAGCTGCTCAAGCTCAACTCTCTCCTCAACAGCACCCACAGCGACCGACTCCAGGACAAAATCTTATGACAGGCTCTACTTGAGTATTCTGCCTGTTGTACGTAGCTAGAGCTGTTGAAAAGATAGACTGCGTAGTGACAGTTTGTTACACTTAGATGAAGAGGATCATTTCAGGAACTGTTTTGTCTTGCTGAAGGTAGAGAACGGACGACGAAAGGTAGAGGTCAACATGAGGAGGAACGACAACAAGATAGATCCTTGTGTAGAGATTGTAAAGTGGTTCTTCAAGGAATAATAAGAAGACAGCCAGGATTTAGGTTCCGCTGCTCTCCTGATAGATTACATGATAGAATACGATGTAGGACGTGATAGAATAGGGGGTCAAAATTCAGAAGTCCTTCAACAATAAGAAGCTTCAGAGGATTCAAGCCACGAAAATTGTGGTTCTTTCACAAGGAAGCTTCAGTGGTTCTCTCTTCAAGGAAGAATAAGAAGACCACCAGGATATAGGACGCGCTGTACCGCAGACGGAAGTAGTAGCGTGGTGGTCTACTTTTATAGATACCTCCCCTGGCTGCTGGACAAGTGGGTGGGCATTCATGCAGTCACTCATTGACTTCACTTGAAGACGTTCCATTCATTGCCGGTAAGCATATTCTTACCCGCATCAACAAAATCTTTCAACTACTATATCATGGATATTATAGGACGGTGAGACGATAGTTCTTCGTCATCTCTTGACCCTGATGAAGATGAGCTCAAAAACAAAAGCTTTTACGATTTTTTGCTGACCAGCACGCACGCCACCTAATAGGCTTTTATTACACGACGCACGTCGAACTTTTGATGTGTTCTTCGACTCAGCCGAAAAGTTCCACGTCATGACACTCATCCCATTCGACGAGCCACCTTTGCTTTCTTGCAACATGTGAGCCTTTCCTTTCATGCATCTGCTGCTGAAACAAGGCTCCATGGTCATGCCTCCCTCTGAGTATTTATGCTGAAGAGATCTCTCTCTTTCTCTCAAGCATTATGACATGCAGGCTCTTTTCCACGAAATTGTTGATCTTGTTGTGTTGCATGACGGATGCTGAAGAGACCCTGCATGACCATCGATTCCGATTCTTGCTGCATGATGAACTCCACCGGATATTTTGGAGTTCTTGTAGAGATTTTTGCAGAAGATTTGTCAAACATCAGAACTACGTCACCAGTCTTAGACTTCTGAGTAACAACAGTCTTAGATCTATCTGAGCAAGTCTTGTACAATTCTGAGTACTGAAGAACAAGTAGACCTGCTTAATAAATGACTAGGAGGAATTCACTATGAGTTTCATCAAATCTGACATGACATTGACATGAATCAGTTCTTTCAAATCTGACGCTCAATCAACATTGACAATCCGCAGGTCGAGTCTTGTTGACGTTCTATTCGAAAAACTGAACGACCGAGTTACTGACTGAAATATTAGGGGGCATAGCTTAACAGCAAGGCTACTCTTCCTTCTCGTCAGTGTCTCGGTTATTCTCGTCTGTTACTCGCTTATTTCAGTTTTTCGAGTAATCGGATGCAAGAGCAGTCTGCTCGGTTGGTAGACATGGGAAGAGCCATCAACAACGAGAATGGATGGCGCCACCATCTACATTTAGTACAACAAGAACTTAGTCATATTCATCATAGAAGAGAGTCTTAACCTTAATAAGGCGAAGGCAAGACTCACAATTAACTAGATGAAGACGAGCTCATGGATGATTATACCTGTAACGTCAAGAATTTTATGAATTTAATACCCTGACTTCTAACACCTTTCCGCTTTGATGTTGTCTAAACTACCAACAACTCAATTACACTTTGATCATGTAGGTGGAAGTTCTTAGAACGACAACGAGAGAGTGGTCACATATTGAGGTGGTGGCGCTTCGTTTAGTTTTTGTTCTAGAAAGCATTCTAGAACGTACTGCTCATAGATGAGTTGCTGAATTCTGACCACTGACAAGTGAGTCGGAATTTGTCACTACTGTACTATCACGAGGTCGACGACGACTCAAGGACGTCGAGGTGGTCGTTTTTCATTTTCAAATTCATCATATTCATAAATCTAAACTATTTGAAGAACAACACAGCACAATTTGAATTCGTCCTGCGTTTTCGATGGATGAACAAGATGCACGTGGCAAGAGCCTGATTGTACTCGCAGTTGTTGCTTCTCTAGAATTCCAATCGTGGTTCTCTCTGTTTTCAAGAGCAGCAGAAGAGCGATAACTACCACGATTTGGAAACCAGGTCGTGCCGCTGCGCTTTTATCTGCAGGAGAACATCTTCTTCATGTTGTGAAGATACATCAATATCAGATTTTCACGAAGGCAACTACATCTGCGAATTTCGATGTTGATGTATGCAAGGCACATCTTCCGTCGTCTAGTAGAAGAGGGACGAGTAGAGGAACAAGAGCACTAGCAAGGATCATGATCATGAAAAGGATTTCTAGTACTAGCATCATAGAGAAGATAGAAATAGATCATGGATTTTTATGAAGTAGAACGACAACTAGTAAGTTGTTGTACGTCTTCGTCTACGTGTACATCATTTTAGAAAAGTACTTGGTATTAACTAGTACTACGTGTACATCATCATAAAAAAGTTCTTGGTGTTAACTAGTACTACGTGTACATCATCACAGAAAAGTACTAGAGCAGGTTTTGATTTTTGACAACCATCTGTATCTGACAAGCATGGTGCGACATACTGTAGAGCTCATAAGCTGAGCTAGAAAGTAATGAGCGAAGAAGTATTAAATTGTTGTACATTTTGGTTTTATTAGATTCCTAATTGAGTCAGTTCCAGTTCTACCAAAAAAAAGGAGGCTCTTCTTGTTGATGCCAAAATATACTTGTTATTTCAACATAGAGATAAAGCATGCAACCATACAACTGGCCATAGTCTTGATCTTGTACAGCTCTGGTTTCACCAAAAAAGAGTTGTTGTACGTCATCCTAACACGACTAGTCACCCATTGACACCAGCAGATCATAATAACTACAGTTGGTTGTACAATATTTTGAAGATGTTGTACAACAAGCAACTATAGCACAACCAGAAGGGGCACGACATAGTGGTTTACTGCAATGTTGTTTGTTGATTGATTCAAATTCTGTTTCCACTAGTACTAGATACTAGAAATAGTAGCAGAGAGAAGTAGTTGTGTTTGTAGTAGTACTACCACTACATCTACAACCTTCGAAATAAACATCAAAGGACCACATCGACTATCACTATGTCGGGCGCAGGTTCATCGAAAGATGGAGTGCCTGCATATCCAAAAGAAGCTTCTTCTGCTATGGAAGTAAATCAAGATCATGCTCAAAGACAGGAGCTGGACGATGTAGTTGACGCAGAACAAGCACTAGTGCAGAGTGTTGCTCTTGAGGAACAGATGAACGAAGTAGAAGTACTTTTACCAGGTGCTAACGATGAACATGAAGAACCAGGTGCTGACGATGTTGAACATGAAGAAGATGAACATGAAGAGAGTCGCGCTTGTTCAAGTCGCGCTAGTTATCCTAGTATTCACATTCAGGTAGTTACCCAGAAGATGAACGAGAACCAGGTAGAGGAACTCCTTCTTCTTCACGAACCTTTTGTTGATGTAGAAGATCTTCAGCAAGTGCATCAACTGGATGAGCATGAGCTTGAGCAACTGCACGATGAGGTTGAACGACTCGAACGACTAGATCATGAACTGCATCAAAACCAGGCCGGAACAAGTGCAATCTATGAAGTTTCCACTTTATGTTTATATTGAGTAGCTTAAAAACTTGTGTGAGGTATCATCGTGGCGAAACACTACGACGCCCTTTGGCAGGCTGCACTGAACTTTGTGCGGGATTAATTGTATTGTTGTATAATATACAACAAACCCTATATACTATATGAATGTGGGAGCGTCGTTCTCTTTCCTAGTCCTAAGTTAGAGAACAAAAAATCGAAAAATGACATTCCCAACATATCGACAGGAGTCTCAATCAGTGGCATCATTCATGCAACAGGCGCAGGAGCTACTCACCGGCGTCCTCTGCACAATGGCGCTGAGGATGAGGCAGTACGCGACTTGAAAAAATGCATCCATAAAAGTGCTGGCTTCGATGCAATAACGAGACGACCTAGATCCCAGAGTGAACCGGTGTTGCAACTGAAGTTGCCAAGTCTGAGACTTTACAATTATGAAGGGCGGGACGATGTAGTTCACTGTTGAACTTGAAAGGACTGTACTAGATCTAACGACCACAGGAGGTGTATTTTCGAAGATACTTCACTAGGTAGTTCATCTTGCAGATGAAGTTCCAAAATATTATTTCCTTCTAATACCTATGCAGCCTTGAATATGAAAAATAGTCATCTGTGGGTCTTGGTCTCCTTGTAGTTAAACGCCGTCTAGTCCATTCCTCGTCATCATTTCCGTCTAATCATCATTAACCGCGAAGAAGATCGCTCAGCCTGGTGGCTTTCGTCGACATTTTGTTTTGACAATCGATGAGCGCGAACGGCGTAGTGCGCTTCAACGGACAGGAAGGTCAAGGCGAAAGCATAGAAGAGGGACAGGAGCTATAGATGATGCGGAGTCTGGTGCTTCTACGGGTGGCGCGGCTGGTACCGCTCGAGGCCCGGGAGGCCCACCAAGTGAGGGCGTGCCTCCACAACAGCGAAAGGGAAGACGCAAAAGACGACAACAAGTTATGGTCAGTCGTGATTATCCCTTTGCCCTGATGTTCTCGGCATGATCTTCTTGGTATCCCTTTGGCCTGTTGTGTTCTCGTCACGAACATCAAATACGAGGGCCAAAGGGTCGACGAGATGAGGGGACCTCAGACATGGAGAAAAAATGATGACTCGTCTAAACAAGGAAAGGGCAATCAAATGGACAACGACAGGCAGAACTACAGTAGAGATGGAGGACGAGACAACCTGGAAGATGGTGGGGATGCCGAGACAAGCGAACCCGAAGAAAATTGTGGCTCAGTCGTGCCTGGTAGGTATATTAAGCTGCGACGCACCCAGAGTTCCAGTGTTAACCGTCGATCTTCCTTGACAGACCCAAATTTGATGCAATTGAGAGAACGACTCATGAAAAAAGGGAACCTGGTGAGCAGGGGAAGACCACGTGGCCCAAGGCAGGCGCCGTCTTCCACGACTCGTACTGCAGTTAGCGGAGCAGTCGGAGGCGGGGCAGCAGCTTTAGAAGCAGTGGGAGGTGCTACTGCTGCTGCGGTTCTTGGTGGAGGCGCAGCTGCTGGCAGCAGTTCAGGAGCCCCCTGCTCTTCATCAACTCCGGGAAGCACGAACAATCATGCACTTGCCAAGATGAAGAAAGGCAAACACGTTGTACATCAAGGGGCTTCCGCCGGATCGTCTGGTGTTGCGGAAAATAATTCGAATCGCTCGTCGATTGGGGTTTTAACGAGCAGCAGTGAAGATCCCATCCCAGAAACGCCAGTAGAGCCTTGTTGTGCAAGTGCGAGCTCGGATAACATGTGTGAAGAGGAGTCGAATTTTGATTCTCTAAGCGAGGCTCGGCAGGCTTTAAGTAGCCGCACTAGCATTCTTCTAGACCTAAACGCTTCTAGGACCCGTCCTCGGATATTAGAAGAGAGTCGAACCAGTGTTCCGTCTCCGGTATTGGAGAACAAATTGCAACAAGCTGAAGCTTCTCTAGAGGAAGAACTACAGCATGAAAATCTTGATGGAGCTGATGTTGGTCCTCGAGAAGAGGAAACTGGTAATGCTGAAGAGACTGTGGATGTGGAAGAACTCGACGACCCCTGGCGTGTCTCTGCCTCATCTTGCGCCGCTGGAAATGTCGGTGTAGATGGACCGCCAGTGCAGCGGAGCGCGACCTACATGGCCGCGACAACATCTTCTGACGGAATCATTGTTGCTGACGACGCAACGCCAGAAAACAAGGGGACTTCTGTGACGGCTAGCTCTCCTACTCCGAAGTTTGGAATAACCAGTAAAACTGTACCAAGAACAGTTTCTGATGTTGAAGAATCTTCAGAAGTGCTCCAACAAGATCATTCATTACCCGCGAGAGATATGATCAAGCCATTGCCATCTCCTACGGCGAGCACTGCGACGCCAGCTGGTGTAACTCCTTCGCCGACTGACACAGCTTCGCGTTCGCAACTCCAACTGATGGAACATCAAGTCGAGGGCGACCGAGATCAAGATGGAAGAGGAGGTAACGATGTTGATCACGACAAGGTATTGTTGGAAGCCGCAGCTGAACATCCAAGTGGCCTCGCATTAGCACCAGCTGGAGTGTTGTTCAACAACAAGCGACGACGCAGTACGAGAAAATATGACCACTTGGGTCAACATCTTCATCGAGGAGGAGACGAGCGCGAGGACCAACACGTTGGACCACAGCAAAGCGAACACGAACAAACACGAGTATCTTCGCCGAGCCTGACAGCTGAAGAAGCTGCTCAGCGGAATTCTCATCGACTTCACCAAGTAGATAAGATGCGGCTAAAAGCACGACGATTGATGCAGGCTGTCCGAGAGCATCAAGCTGCGAATTCACCGGCGACACCAAGAAAAGTTGTGGGAAAACAACAACAACCACAACAAGAACAACAACAAGAACGATGTGAGATCATCATGTCTCCTACTAGTAGTACTACATCAACTCCTTCACCTCCAGCACCCACGAAGGCACAACGACATGATGCTCAAGAACAAGCTGTCGAGGGCACGAGAGGTACTCCTCTACTTGGGCGTGTGGTTCCTCCTTCGGAGAGGAGACGGCTTGTTGAAGTTATCATGGAAGTGGAAGATGAAAAGAATGAATTGTTGACGAAAGAAGAGCAAGAGCAACAGGACGATGAAATAATGCTGGAACAAGAGGAGCAGGAGGAGGATAATCAAAGCGTAGCCGCATCTAGTATTTGGACTGCTCGGAACCTCGCACCGAATGTGGCGCGCATAGAGGGCGGAGAGGAGGTCAGCGTTGCAGCTGACGATCGTTCTCTGGCTGGTTTGTCGATTACCGATATGGCAGAGAGCGAGTTCGGGTCTCAGCGTTGTTCTGTGCTTTTTGGTGACAGTCAGCGCTCTTCTGTTATGTTTCCAGGAACTTCTCGGCGACAGTCTGCAGCGTCTAAGTTCCGCGGCAAAAGCGAAACTGGAAGCTTGCTTCGTGAGCGTGATCAATTTCTGGATAATGTAGCAGCAGGTTGCGAAGATCAGACCGTGAACGTGACTGTTTCTGACTTGCAAGAATTTTCTTGTACTGGCTCGGAACTCGATGCAGCCGACCGAGAGGAGCGTCGAGATTGTATGCACGATCACGAAACAGCAACTGTGGTCTCCACTATCTCGGACAACCCTCTTCGAGGCTCCTATTATGCAGGAGGCGTCGAACTGCAGCCAGACCGAACCTTGATGTGGAGCGGCGGGTCGTCGCGAACGAGCGTGGAGACCTCGCAGGTTCCCTCTGTCGACAATCTGCTTCCTTCGTTCGATCCTTTGTTGGAAAACCTGGCCGCCAGACCGAGAAACGCAGCTGGAGTCTTTGGCGGGGGAGGTGGAGGTTCTCGTGCTTCTAGTGCTCATGCGAGTGCACGCAATAGCCACAACGCACTCTTCAGCACACTTGCGAGAGTCGTGGAAGAACAACAACCAGTTGTAGAAGGAGCACAAAAGCTGCTACGACAACAACTACAGGTAGAGCCAGATGAAAGAAGTCGTGAACGTGAAGCCGAGTTCCATGCTCAGAATATGGCGAAGCAACTAGAAGAAGCGTATCTTCTGGCGCAGCGGCAGTCCTCTAGTTAAGGCTAGAGGTACAAGAAATTCAGCATCTTATTTCTCCCGTTTTTTGAGGGAAAACGGGAACCAAGACAAGTAGTGGTCCGAGAGTGGATTTCTTTTGGTTCTAATCTAGTAGTTCGCCGCCAACACCAGGACGGGCGGGGGGCGCTCCTTCTAGCGACTCTGTGAGTGACCGAACGGGAAGATCTCTTTTGTCCTCGGGCACCCTCCGCGCTATCCCAGAGCAAGGTGTTCAGAGTGCAGGTGGAGGCGACGAGCAACAAGCGAACAGCACGAACGACTTGTTGGAAGTAGACATGGTCGAAAAAGGCACGCAAGGTGACAGCACTGAAGACAACTTGTTTAACCGAACAAGCAACTCCTACAACGGCAACATTTTTAATATCAATTCGTCACTTGTAACGAAACTGATACTGAATCAGCAACAGCAGGAAGATCTTTTACGCAGCAACTCGACTGGCACTGATGCCCCCTCTTTACTGGAGCAATGCCAGCAGCTCACCCAAGAAGAGTTGCAGCAGGTGAGGTTACTGTACCAACATTAAGGCTACCGCTCCTGCTCGAGCATCCTGATCGTGAGCCTCAACACCATTCTTGGGTCTTTTTCTACCTGAAGAAGACGTCAAGAATGTTGCTCCCAAGGATGCCAATGCAGAAGCTCTAATAACAACAGCAACTTCTACAATCCAACAAGACTGCTGGTGGTGCTGGTCCTTTAACAGGAGGTGAAACTCCAGGACCACTACAGCGCGTTTCCGGTGCATCGCGGCCAAGATTTCGAGGACCGCGCAAAGACAGAGTGCCATTCTCGAAACGAAAAGCGAACGTCAAGTACGCTCAGATTCCTTTGCTACAGCAGCTCTTCGATCCGAGATTCGCGTTCCCGGGTTTTTCTTCGAACGACGACGAAGAAGACACAAACTCGCAGTCTAGTTTCGCACCTGACACAGGAGGTGGAAGCTTCCCCATGCCTCACCGTTTTTCAAGCATACCTGAAGAAGCAGCCTTGCTCAACGTCGACTTGCCCGAACCATCCAGCACCATCGGAGGGTACGAGGAACAAACTCTTCGGCTTATGGAGAAGCACCAAAATCAGTCTGGTCTCTTTGATGCAGCTGGATCTGGTGCAAACACAGTAGCTAGTGGAGTCAATATCCCACAACGCCGGGATACCACACGATGTGCCCCGAACAGGCTGAGTAGCTTCAGCAATATTTTGGATCAGGCAGATGGAGGGATTGTTGACTTAAACGCAGCGGAGCAGGCTCAAACTGGTGGCATTGCTGATTTACATCAACAGACTGGAGCACTTGACAGTGACATGATCAACGCTGCTGATAACATTAATGCCAATGAGGACTCTGGCGGCTTTCGACAACACTTCTTGAAATGGGGCAACTCGGCCAGGCAATTTCTTCACCATACAGCTTTATGATGTATATACAAACTGGAGACTTAACCCCCGGGGATCCTAAATCTACTGGTGAGTTATACTCTTTAGTGCTGTGGCAGCGCGGTAGGCTGGCTCGGCAGACCCAGGTCTTTGCCGGCGCCGGTCGTTGCACCTACGGCCCATAAGTTTGCCACGGAGCGTGGCGGGAGGCCTTTACCTCCCCAGAGAGAGTTGCACACCAACGTCCGGGTGTCGTAACCCCTCTCGCGGCTCGGCCGGTGTTCGTGCACCGTCGCCCTACGAGTCAATCAACCGGCACCCGCGAGGTTTCGGGTGCTCGCTCTTCGCGTCGGACGCTTTGGTCCGGGGCGCTTTGGCCCGGGTGCGCGGCTAATCCCTCGGCAGTAGCAGGCGTTGTCCCCCCGCTGGGGGACAAGGTCACTTTGAACCTCCAGCCCGCGCTGTCGGCCTACTACCGGGGCTTGAGCTCCCGCTCAACCTCTGGTCTCGGTTTGACACGTGCCAGCGGTGAATGGACCGCTCCGAGCCCTTATCCTTTCCTCACCGGCACCTTCCTCCGGAGACCCCGACCAGGCTCCGGCTTCCTGGTGCGGACTTGAGTCGGCGGTCTGAGACTCGCGTCCGCCGTCGAGGGGTTACGGGGACGTGTGCCGGCCTTTGCACAGGTTTGCGTCAGGACCTCCCGCCGGCCAGCGCCCGCGTCGGTGGTGTGCCGGGGCGGCTGCCGCCCTCCACCGCGCTTGTCGCTCCCGTGGGAGGGACGAACTCCCGGAGCGACAGCGACAGCAGGGGCCGGCAGGCGTTCACATAGTTCAGCCAGCCATAGTCGGGCACCAGTGGACTGCTGAACCGTCTGCAGCCGTGGGATGGTGTTGATGAACAGTTTGTGCTTGCCGTGTCTGGTCATGTAGTCCGCCAGGTTCCATTCGGATTTTATGTAGACGTACCACGGTTTGACATTGTTGTCGTACCAGTGATTGACTACGTCTACTGCGGTGTTTGCCACCACCGCGGATTTGCCACTACATTTGATGAAGTTGTAGAGTACTGGCGTGTTGTCGATCAGCACTACGAGGTCGGAGTTGCTGGTCCAACTCGGTAGTTGCTTTGCGGCGAGGCCCACCGCGGCCGCCTCCAGTACCTCTATCCTGGCGGTGGCCCATCGGCCATCCGTTAATGGCTGCATTTGGATGAGGGTCTTCCCGCTGTGGTGGATCATGACGTATCCTAGCGTTGGCTCGCCGTTCGGCCCGCCATCTGTTGACGCGTCCGTGAACAGGAAGCTCAGAGGCTTCACGATTTGTTCTAGCCTGAGTCTGAGCCTGTTCACCTTGTGGACCATCTTCTCGATGGCCGCAGTGGAGCGCAGGAGGGCTCTCCGTTGCCACCGCTGCTTCACCAACTTGTCGAAGGTGGCGTCTTCTGTCCATGCGTAAAGAGATCTCATGATCTCGTTTCCGGCTCTGTTTGCCGCGGACACGGTGATGAAGTTTGCCAGTCCGAGCAGTCGCTGGACCACCTTTTTGTCCAACTGTCCTGTGTTCACTTTCTGCCGGAGCTCGTTTGCGACTTCCGCGACCTGCTGGAGCATGTTGTCTGGCACCACAACATCAATTCCCGTTTTTGGGCTTGTGTCGTAGTGGAGGCCCAGTATGCGCACAATAGGGCTCTTTCTCGAGTCCTGCTGTGCTGTCGCTTTTGTCGCGAGCTCCAGCCCCAGGCAGTCGCAGAGAGCTTCGTATGCCTCTATTGCCTCATCCGCTCCCTCTTCGAGGCTGAGGATGATGGCGTCGTCGATGTAGATTGGCACTACTGTGTGCCCGAGCGTGGCCATTATTTTCATGACCAGCTCCGCCACTCTACACCAGCTGCTGACGCTGAACTTGTTCCCCATGTTCAGTATCGCCGCGAGGAACATGCGGTAGCGCCCCTGGGTGTCGTCCCAGACTCCAACCGGGTTTTCCTCCGGGTGTTTTACCCCTACCTGGTAGTAGGCCTTGCTCCAGTCTCGGAGTGCGATGCAAGGCTTTCTACCTGCCGGGCGGGTCTTCATCCTCTCCTCGTTGAGGAGCCTCACCTGCTCGCCGAGTTGGCGGTGCTCGTCGGTGGTTGTGGCTTCGCTTGCGCTTGTTTTTGCGCGGAAGTCTGCGACCTCTTTAGCCACCTGGCCGCAGATATCCGTGGTGAACTGTGTCACCGGTGCGTGGAGGGTGAGGCCCTCTGCGCCTGCAGGCGCCATGTAGCTTTTTACAATCTCCAGGACCGTTCGCGTCCCGTGGAGCCTCACCTTTTCCGACATTTTTGAGAAGTCGTTTTTCCACCGCTCGTCGATTATCACGCGAACCTTCTCTGGTTCGACCTTTGGGAAGGCGTACGCCGGCATGACCTTGAGGTCCTCTGGATTGATCTCTTTGTATCTGCCCAGCTGGACGTCTGCCTCAATGTTTTTGAGGACTTGCCGAAGGGCTTCCTCTGGGAAACCCTTCGGAGGCGCATCCCGGATTTTTACCGCGGTGCTATAGAATTCTTTGAGGTCCTTTGCCTCCGCGGCATTGACGTCTGCCTTCCAAAGGCCAGCACTCTTGTACTCCCCTATTGTTTGAAATCCATGGAGGACGTCGCCCGGTAGCGACGTGTCCGGATGGCCCGTCAATGCGATGAGTTTTCTCATTGCGATGGCGTTCCTTGTTTTGGTTGTCTGTAGCACCCTTTTTAGGTGCTCTGGCGCCGTAGCGTTTATCAGGTCTGCATTTGCCTGCTCCGTCTGCGTCTTCAGACGTCTGAGCAAGGCGGTGGCTTGTTTTCTTCGCTTGGCAGGCTACCGCTGCCGGCTGTAGCTTCTCGGCAGCTATCAGTTGTCCCCACTCGAGTGGTAGCTTTTGGCCGTAGGTCTCGAAGTGTAGTTGTGTTCGGACCCGATTGACGAAGTTGCAGACCGCGTCATGGAGCTCGCGGCGGCCTTTGCCGTGCTCCATTTCTGCTTGGCTGACGTGTAGTGGCGTGGCAGTCGTCATTTTTTTTTGTGACTAGGCTTGGTTGGCCCCTGGGAGGATTTTTTGTCGACTGTCGTCCAGGAACCTTCCAGAGAGCGTATCTTTTTTCTCACCTAAGTTAACTCACCAGTTAGTATAATCACTTCCCCCGCAAGCTCCTCCAGTGCATATACAAACTGGAGACTTAACCCCCGGGGATCCTAAATCTACTGGTGAGTTATACTTTTTAGTGCTGTGGCAGCACGGTGGGCTGGCTCGGCAGACCCAGGCCTTTGCCGGCGCCGGTCGTTGCACCTACGGCCCATAAGTTTGCCACGGAGCGCGGCGGGAGGCCTTTACCTCCCCAGAGAGAGTTGCGCACCAACGTCCGGGTGTCGTAACCCCTCTCGCGGCTCGGCCGGTGTTCGTGCACCGTCGCCCTACGAGTCAACCAACCGGCACCCGCGAAGTTTCGGGTGCTCGCTCTTCGCGTCGGACGCTTTGGTCCGGGGCGCTTTGGCCCGGGTGCGCGGCTAATCCCTCGGCAGTAGCAGGCGTTGTCCCCCCCGCTGGGGGACAAGGTCACTCTGAACCTCCAGCCCTTTGGGCCATCCTTTCTCGACGCCTCCTTGGTGCGCCTTCCATCCTTTTCCCGACGACTGGAGGTTCAGAGCCGCCAGGTGCGTACGTTTTTTGTACCCGGTACTTCTTTGAGTGCCCCTGAGCCGCTGCTACTGGCGCTCTTTGGCGCTAGGGCCGTCACCTTTTTGGTAACGGTATTCTGTTGAGTCCGCCCTTTCTTCTGTAGCTTCTGCTTGGGGGTGATCTTGATCGTCCGCTTGACCAAGGTGTCCTCTTGGACCGCCTTGGGCTGCACGAAAACGCGCGGGGGTGGACCCCCCCCCGAGGGCCACCGCCTGCGCAATCCGTGCAGCGGGATGAATTCCGAAGCCTCCCACGTTTTGTGGTCGGCTGTGTACTCGTCCCACATTTTGCTGGACTGTTCCCAGCCCATGTGGGTGAGGAATTCATCCTCCTTCACGGAGATTTTCCCTTGCTCCCACTCGCGTCGCGTTGCCAATGCGAGTCTTCTCCTGCAGCTGTGCAGTGTGCCGTAACTCTTTCGGTCAGAGTTTAGTCTGCCCTTGTCTGAACGCTCGGTAGTAAGTGTGCTTGTGTCTTCGGTGGTGCCTCTATTCTACAGGTGGGTGCCGTGGCTCTCTCTTAGCTGGGTGGTGTCCTGTTAGAAAAGGTAGTGGCTTACGTTACGAAGCGTACGTCTTGCAAGTGGGCACTTGACTAGCCTAAAGTGAGAGAAAAAACTCGGTCTAAATGGCTGCGATGTTCCTGTGCTGCTACTAGTGTACAAAAACCCCGTAGAAGAACTAGTAGCTGGTCGGTGGAAGCTGTTCGGTAGACGCCTCTCCGTGTTTGAAAGAGGTCTTCGCTCAACCCGAGGGTGGCGCTGTTGGTGGCTGTTGGAGTTTAAGCTTGATGTTAAGGGTGCTGTGGGGGTTGCTCAGACTAATGTCCTTGCTGAGGGGCTTAGTTAGTGACTTGGGTGTGCTTTTACTGAGATTAGTCTGAGTTTCTCCATGTTTGAGCTATGGTCCTGGCTAAGCGTAGGCAGCGCGACCTTGGGTGTATCTGCTCTCTGTTGCTGCTCCTATGGGTGTGGTTAACACTACTGCTGAGTATCAGGCAGTGCCTTGGTTATAATGGCCTTGGTTTTTCCTCTCGAATCTATAGCGAAAAAGTTGGTTCACTACTGCTGAGTATCAGGCAGTGCTATTAGTCTTCGGGCTGTAGCTGTTGGAAAAAAAAAAAAATAAGGATAGGCACTACTGCTGAGTATCAGGCAGTTCTGAGAAGCCCTAGGTCATAGTAAGCATCTGACTCCCTCCGGGTGGACGGGGTGCGACCTTTGGTCTTGTTTGGTTCGCTTTGGTGTCACTGTTTCAGGGCCCATATGAATGCCTACTTGACTGTAGTGGTGGATCGACTATGTTTCTCCCTTCGCCAAGCTACTTATCCTGGCCTTGCCTAATGGGAAATCAGATCTCATAACAGCGCCTTCGCCGTGCATCGGGCAAAAGCGATTTCGTGCACCAACTGTTTTTGCGTTGGTGTCGCAATTGCAGTGGATTTCTATTATCCTACCGCGTTGTTTGCGGATTTTGTCTTCGGATATGTGGATGCGCCACACGTCTCCTTTTTTGGAGATGTCCGTGTCGTCCACCGCCGCGATGCTGTCGCCCCGCAATCCCGATAGCGCCCAAAGGAGGACCATTTTTTGGTCTTTTGCCTTTAGCGCCTCGAGCTTCGTACCCGGTAGGAAAGGCTTTGCTTTCCTCGGGTTGTGGTCTTGGATTGTTCGTTCAATTGCCTTTTCCACGTCCCCGATGTTTCGACATAGTAAGCATCTGATTCCCTACGGGTGGACGGGATGCGACATTTGGTCTCGTAGGTTTCGCTTTGGTCGCACGGCTTCGGTAGTGCCCTATAGTCTGACCTCTTGACTGCAGTGGTGGAAGAGCAAGCTTTTGCCGATGTTTCGGAGAATTTTGGCTCAAGAAATTCACAATATGAATGCCAACCATGTCACTTTGTATTCCAGAGAAGGAGGCGCTTTTCGCCAAAGCTGTTCTGTCTTTCATTAAAGAAGAATCTGATCTACGCAGTCCTCTCGTTTTTAGACTAGAGAAGTCAGAGGTGGAAGAGACTCAGGAGGAGACTGGCGGCACTTCGTGTAAAATCTACTCTGATTTCAATCTTCCTCATTTGAGCGATTATGTCAACTCCATTGGTGTTAGCAACTCCACCTTCATTCCAGGATCTGCAGTTACGATCAACGACATGTCTCTTCTTTCTACAAAGAGCAACGACAAACGGAAAGTAGCGGAAAGGAAAAGAGTTGTGAACATGCTGGTCAGAGATTTTCAATGGGGTCAGTGCAAAGGAACTAGATACTCAAAATACGGAGCTGTAGTGGCACAGGTAGCGCAAGCAAACTCGGACACTACGATATCTCATTTTCCTCTAGGGTCGGAGGGATGTGGCTTCTTTGATGCTTGCAAACAGAATGACAAGTCTGACTCTCAACGGAAGAGAGATGTATCTTCTGGAAATGACAACTTGTCGGAAAGCGGACCCGAAACTAGCTCGAACAAACAAAATAGAAGACAAGAGTCTTGTTCTTGTTGTTGACGGAGAGTGTGGAAACAACGTAGACGCTCGTGCTATCTTTCGAAATGCAGTGGAGTATCTTCACAAAAATCTAAGCATTGTGAAAACTCCACTTTCGTTTCTTCCGTCCAATCTTCGAGAGGTCAAAGTAGAGAAGTGCGGTTCTTACTTCAAGAAACCAAGAAAGCAAGACACTACGCTATACTACAAATGTTTGTCCGAACTTCCTGGATATCTAGAAAAGAAAAATCTGAAAAGAAATCTTCTTCTGCACTCGATAAACTACGACTCGACTTCAGCAATCATCAGCCAAGAAGAGGGACAAGAGGACAGTCTTTCCTCTACGATCTTATGTTGCAGAGATTTCTTCGACGACTATCCTCGCTTTATTCTCTCCACTCCCAAAGGTACAGGCATGACGTTTTTTGTTCATGAAGATACTGAAGCAACTCGCTTGAATTCAATTGAGCCTGCACCTGTTGGAAGTCAGGAGATTCTAGCAACTTCTTTTAGTTGTTGCATGTCTTATCCTATTTCGAGAAGTGTGCTAGATAGTCATATTGATTTCATGAATGCAGAGACTTTGGAAAATCGAAGCAAGAACATCACTAACGACCAAAGATCGTACATGAGAGTCTTCAAGGACAAAGGAAGAAAAGGAAAAGGAAAAGTCTTTTCCTTTTCCTTTTCCTTTTCAAAAGAGGGGAAGAAAGGAGAGGAAGGAAAAAACTTTCCGAAGTCGAGTTTTGAGAAAAAAGAAACTCCTGGATCTTCCTCATCTTCCTCGAAAATAAATCCTGGATTCTTACTGCCTCGAGATAAAGACCTTCGGAAGCCAACAGTCTTAACTGCAGGAAATTCGATGCATTTCGTTTCCAAAGCCTCTCAAGGTGAGGAGAAGAGAAAGAGAAAAAGAGAAAAGAAGTCAGAACCTCGATTGCTCAAAAGCGAGGATGACGAGAATGGCCAAGATTCAGAAATTGAAGATGAAGAATTCCGAAAAGGGAAACTAATCAAACTAGCTCCTAAGAAGAAAAGAAAGCTTTGAGTAAAAGGAATCTCGAGCGGTTCGAGTGTTGGTTTCTTGAGTAAGCAAACACTCATTGCCTAGGCGTTTTAGAGGTTCTTTTCGTGCGTTGTATTATTGCACAGCTGAAGTAAGTAAAGGAAAGTAAGGAGGAACGAGAGAAAGAGAGAAGAGTCCTCCCTAGAACTGAAGCGCTTTTTGTAGTCACAGTCTGCGCTACAAGATGTCGCCCTCGTCTTTGGTTGCTTCCACCACCTAAGCAAGGGACCTAACGCTTAGCAGTTTGGGTGCGATTACGCTTTCGCCCCCCCCCCCGCCAGTAAACAGTATCCTCTTGGCGGCAGAGGGCTAGTGGTTCTTGCTTAGAAGCTGGCCCCAACTCGGCCGCGTTAGCCCTCAGTCATGGATCTGGCGTCTTTTACTTTCATGCGAGCGGCCTGTGGCCCGGCGGCCAGCTCGCAGTCACAAAGTGAAGGGCCCCTACTCGGATCGGCCCCCCCGACTCAGGCGTCCTCCACCTCTTTGGACACAGCGAGAGCCCCAGCCCCCACGCTTCGACAGCTCGAGATAGCTCCTCTGGGTGGGCGGGCGGTGCGCTCCAAGCTACTGAGTCCGGTCATCTCGACGGTTCCGCCGTTTGCTATTGATCTCTTCAATGCACTAGAGCCGGCGGAGATAGTAGCGCAGCCTCCTGGCGCGCTCCCTCCGCTGACTAGCGCAGACATCGTGCTGGCCCCGGTACTAACTCCTCTGGGCTACTCTTCCAGGAGGGTGCTGGTGTCGCATCGCTGTCCCCCCTGGTTGCGGCTGGTAGCGCACAAGGCGGCAGAGGTGGGTCTGCTACTGGAGAGTGGTGCCCACTGCTTGACGGAAATGGGACGAACGGAGGGAGAGAGCCCCTCCCTACAAGACCCAGCCGAGGCGGGAACGCCGGCCCTTCCGCTGTTGCGGCGCCTCATCCACAATCCCTTGGGCTATGAGGTGGGGGCGAGGAACCTTAGCGAGGCTCGGGCCGCTTTGGAGGAAATAGTTTGGCGTGCCACGGGCCTCTCCAGGCCGGAGCGGAAGTACTCGTCAGTTTTTCTCTCTAGAGCTTTCTGTGACGTGCTCTCGCTCCGCAGAGTGGCGCACATCCTGCCGCTGACGCGGGACTCCCCCCAGGAGCTGTGGGATGCGGTAACAGCTCCGCCTCAGACGCGGCCCCAGGAGAGCAGGCAGCGCAGCAACATCGTGCCGCTCGATGCCTGGGTGCATGGCTCCAAATGGCAGCGCTGTAAGAAGCAGCGCCAGGCGCTCATAGCTGCAGGCTCACGCTCCCGGAAAGATGTGGACGCAAGTCCGGAGTGGGACCGGCTGCACTGCCGGCGCCTGAGGCGACCGGGTTCAAGCACCTCGGAGTCGCATGTGCGGGGGACGGTTGTGCGGGATGTTGATCCCAGCCTCATGATCTGCTCCCCCTGCCGGCCCCCCTCTCCAGATGGTGTTGACTACACTGTGCCGGACTCTTTCTGTCCAGGCTGTGTAGAAAGGGCAGATCGGCGCACGCGGGACGTCCAGTCTGAGGATTCGGCGTTAGCGGTCCATGCGCATGCTCTGGGTATGCTACAGGTGGTGTCGGGAGGGCAGGGTCTAGGCAGTGTGGAAGAGCTCCCACTTCCGGCCAGCTTGTGCATAATAGTTCCAGATAACCATCCAGGGCTAGACTGGAGTGACTCCGCCTTTTGGACCTGCTCACGCTGCCAGCTGCAATACAGCACTGCCTCCGCTCTGAACCGTCTGCCTATCTGCTTTGCGGGTCTACGGACCCAGATACCGAGCGACGTACTAACCGGGCTTCAGCTGGCTATAGCGCGCAAGCAGGAGGGGGGAAAGAGCTCCACTTTCGACGCGGACAAGTGGGATATCATATACCGGAGCTGCGCGCTAAGCTAGCGCTGCACTCCGAACCCTCGCCGGACCACCAATGGGGTAAAGACTCTGACTTCAGGGTTGCCCTGTTGAACGTGGACTCCAGGGCGAACAAGGCCTGGCGTGAGCTGGCGTGTGAAATCATGGCTACGGACGCCCAGGTGGTGGTCTGCTCAGAGACTGGCCTGCGAGCGTCAGACAGCACCGTCTCGCGGAAGGTAGTTCGGTGTCTGAAGGCGACCATGAGTGGTCGCTACGCCATACACGCAGTGGAGGATGCGCTGCTCCTCGTGGCTTTCTCCTGTCTCATGCCTGGCAAGACCACCTTCCAGGTGGTGCCAGGCATCCCCTCTTTTGGCACGATCACGATCCAACACAAGCAGATCGCGGGAACTCTGTTAGGAGGATACCTACGGCCCAGTCTGCAACAGACTCACCTTGAGCCACTGAGGGACTACCTCAAGGTGATGCAGCCAGGGTCACTCTGTGTGGCTGCTGGTGACTGGAACCTTTCCTGGGGTCCGGTGGTCTCGGCGCAGCCCAACAGGTACGACCGACACAATGATCTGAAGCGCGAGGTTCGGGGGCTGCTCAGTGAGCGCCTCTCCCTGCAGAACGCCTTAGGTCCCCTGCAGATCACCTACCCACGGGCGGGCACTCAGCCAGATCTACTCTATCTGACCCCCCTCGAGGGTGGCTTCTCGCTAACCCCTGTGGCGCGAGTAAGGCCTCCTGTTTCTCTGCTCCCATCGGTTCACTCCCACCAGGTGGTTATCGGCTGCCTAGTTCCCCGGAGTTTAGATGCCACGGCGTCAAGTGCGCAAGCACCTCCGCGGGAACGAAGTGCAGAGCTTGGCCTCTGCAGGCGGAAAAAGTTCATGTGGGATACCCTTCCTGCATCGGAGAGACGCAGGCTTGCGGAAGTTATCGTGAGACGGGGGAATGAGCGCGCCAGTCATCTCCCCTCGCTCTCCAAGCGCGCGCTGCTGGCTGTGGGCACCGTCGTGAAGCGCTCAAAAACCAAAGGCCCTCGAACAATCCTGCTGAAGGCGGATGGGACCATAACGAAGGATGTTCGGGAGGCCATGGAGGTCTTCAAGAGACGACTACTGCACGGAAAGCCGGCGGGTCGCATTCTCTCCCCCCCAGCCAGGAGAGAAGAGGACGCCAAGACTGCGCAGATATTGGCTGGTTTACCTGATGAGAAGTTCGAGTTCTCTAATGACCTAGCATACCGTGCCGGTAGACGTCTGAACCACAAGGCGGCCCCGGGTGGCGACGGGGTCCCACCGGTGGTCATACGTGACTCGCCGGAACTTCGACGCATCTTGGGGGTGGCGGTGGTCCAGGCAGTCAACGAAGGCAAGCCAGTCCCCTCCTCGCGTGAATTTCTCCTCAGTTTTCTTTTCAAAGCTTACAAGGAGGGCGCCTCTCGTCTACTCTCCTCTTTCTATCGTCCTCTAGCCATGTCTTCGGGTAGTGACAAATATTCGGAGGCTTTTCTCCTTGAGCTGGCAGCCCCATGGCTATACTCAGCAGAGGAAAACTTCGCGTACGTTACGGGGATAGGGCCTGAGCATGTCCACCTTCGAGTTGTGGGCGCTGCGCTCTCCTCGACGAAGGTGTACGTGGTCGCTCTGCTGGCGGACGTAGATGGGGGCTTTGAGAATGTCACTAGGCTGGAAGCGGCCACCTACCTGGCAGAGACGGGCTGTCCTAGGCAACTAGTTGCTGCTTTTCTTTCGCTGATGGAAGAGCGCACTGGCAGAATCTTTGTTGACAGCCTGCTGGGTGAGTCCTTCCCCTTTGCAGACTGCCTCGGGCAGGGAACCCTCATTGCCCCGCCAATCTTCCGCCAGGCCATTGCGAGTGCGTGTCGACGCGCGGGGCTGGTCTCTGCTGCGGACACGCTTGTTACCGGGTACTCAGATGACATCTGTACTCTGGTGGCAGTCTCCACCGAAGAGGAGCTGAGAGCATCTCTAAAGAGCGCAATCAGCAAGATGGGCGGCGGCTCGTTTCCTTATCCAGTCAGCAACTTCCGGGTGGCTTGCCTGCGGGCTCCGGGTCTCACAACGTGTCCTCGAGATCGCGCGGACGCCGCAGTACAGTTCGTGCGGGATTTCGAGATACCGCTGGACAACGGGCACACGCTCCGCTTCCCAGAGGTACTACAGACAGTGGGTTCCCCTCCGCTGGAACTTCGGGCTCCTCGCCCGGTGGCTCCTACGTCAGGTGGTACGGGAGCTGGCTGGAAGCGGGTGGATTTCACAAAGTGCCACACCTTCTTAGGAGTGCCTCTCTCTCCTCATGAGGAGGCTTGGGAGGCTGCTGGCGCTGCCCTCAGCAAGGCCTGCGCGGCTTTGGCTTTTTCCCATCTCAAAGAGGTATGGGACCCGGAACGTGAGTGCGTGGATGTCTTGGCAGCTCTCGACCTCTACCACCAGCACATCTTCTCTAGACTCACATACGCGGCTTCCTCGGCCACTTTGCTCTGCCCGGCGCATACCGCCCTACTGGACTCCACCGCTGAGAAGAGTCTTCGGATTCTTCTAAACCTGCCTTGGGCGGTCTCTTACCCCACCTACACCACCTTCCTTGCCACGGGGGCACACATTCCATCGTCGCAGGCGATAGCGTATCGGCGGGTGGACATGGCGCAGCTGGTGGCTCATGACTGGGCCCGCACCTCTGGCGGAGCCATATCAGCGTGTGACGCCTTCACGGCTGAGGAAGTAGGCATGGGAATCTGTCCAGGGTGGCGCGGCGTCCCTGTCAGTTTTGACTACTCTGCAGGCATGGCGCTGCCTTCCGCGGTCTGCGTGTTGACCTCCATGGAGGTCTTTCACAGATTCGGACTCTCACGGAGGAAGGAGCACACGCCTCAGGTTGGTACCATGGTGCGGCGCTGGCTAGCTGAGCTCGAGAGCGCTCTGGGAGAAAGCCTGCTCATGTGTGCCTCAGATAGCGGCGACGCTCCAGGCTCCGAACAACCAACGGAGAGAGGCCTCACCAGACGCGTGGCCTCAGTTGGGATCAAAAATGGCGGCTGCGCCGAGCTCGACAAGACGATCCTGCTCAGGCTGCATCATTTTCACACTACTTACGAGGGGGAGGCAGGCGCGCTAGGTGCCTTACTGCGCATTCTGGAGGATGCTTGCAAACGTAGGATTGGCGTGGCTGGTTCTACTTCTCTGAAGCTGATTATAATCCAGGTGGACAATGATGGCGTCTTGTGGAATTTAAGGAACAACGCCAGCGAGAGGATGTTCAGGGAGATGCGGGAGACGCTTGCGTCCCTGGCTGAGAGCCTGGGGGGTGTTTCCATCCTTCTCGTCTGGGTTCCGGGTCACAGCGGTGTCTTTCTTCATCAGGTCACGGACTTGGCTCAGAAGATGGCCACGGACCCCACGCTGCCGCTGCTCTCCTTGGATGACTGGCTCCAGGTAAGTGTTGCGCCTCGCCTCCTCAAGCGCAGACTTCGCACCTTCGTCAGAGAAGCGCTGGCTGAGGAACTCAAGTCCCACTCCGCTGACACGGAGACTTCTCGCGCGAGGATATGCCTAAACGTGGGCTCTGCGCGCCCCTTCTTGCGGCTTTTGTCTCCTTTCCAGCAGATGGTAGTACTCAGTCTGCTTAGTGGCGACGGCACCTTTTTGCTATCCGCGCTCAAATGCGTCCACTCTGCAAAATATGAACAGATTAGGTGTGGGCTCTGCGGCAAAGCGTTGCGCTCGTGCTGCTTGCCTTAGGAAAGGACCGCGCACTCGAAGCGTCGACGCGCCGCTCCGGGCAGTGGAGCCCAGGACTGTGCAGACCTGGGTGTGCCTAAGCCATCTCAGCAGGATGAGGCCACGCTGGTGTATGGAGGGATGGGTGGCAGACCCTCGCCGCTTGAAGCGTCAAGTGCTCGCTTGGCGACTGCTGAGGCGCTTCAGCAGGGTGACGTAGCACCCCGCAGAGGGCATGGCGCCCCCAAGGACTGGTCGGCGGATGTAATTTTCTCAAATATATCTCGCCATGTGCTGTCCTTGGAGTGTCCAAAAATAGTGGACTACTACCTTGCCACGGATCTGCTCCCGCAGGATCTGCTTGCTAACAACTTCGCGAGGCTCAAGGTAAAGAGTGCGAGAGTGGACATTGTCCGGGCCGTCTTGTGGGCTATAGGCGACCCCCCACCGGACGACTGGCCTTTCCAGCCTTCACCGTCGCCAGAGCGGGATGGGGAGGAACTGGACTGCCTTCAGCTGGAAGCGGCGAGGGAGGCTGTCGACCGGACGGCGGACTGTGCCTCCATGGTGCAGTCTGTCCCGGGCTTAGATCCCTCTCAGCAGCTTGGGGATCTGCTGAGCCTCATCCCTGTTCCGCCCCCAGAGGTGGCTTCGGAACTAGGAACAGGTGTGACAGAGGCGGCTCAGTCTGTGCGCAGGTGCGCGGCGCGGGTAGATCTGGTGCGTGACCTTGTCAAGGAGGCGACTGATCTCACTGCAAGCCTCCCTTCAGCCATGTGCGCGGCCAGCAGAGTTGACGACCCAGATCCACAGACTGACTCCTCTCCGTGTGCGAAGCGCAGGAGATTACAGGAGAGTGCCCCACTATGGGACCTCTCTTGGATGGCGTTTGATGATTCCTTTGAACCACTTCAGCGCTTTTGCCTTGAATGCTCCAGGGACTGCGACAGGGACAGCGTAAACTGCATGGAGTGCTGGTCGCAGCGAAGGTTGGCAATCACTTGCCCCCTCTGTGCTGTCAACCCAGACGCTCCTCTGGACTGCTCTGGCTGCAGGCAGACAGCGGCTAACCACAGGAAGGCCTATCGCATCTACAGTCTCTGCAGCCTGACCCCACCAGGTGACATGACTCTGGAGAGTCTCGGTGGTTTTGGCTCGGGTCCCAACGTGTGCGAGCCTTCTGCGGGAAACCGTGCAGGGGTGGAACGGCGTGAGCCAGTAAGTGTTGCTTTGGAAAGCGCGCCTGCCCCACAAATACGCTGGCAGGGTGGCACTGGGTGTCTGGACAGTGCCTCCCCTCTTTATGAAGATCAGGAAGATGATCTGCTGGCAGAGACCCCAGTGGAACGACTTCTGCCGCCTTGAAGAGGTGCAGGAGAGTAGGTCATCTCTCTAAGGCACTCGCCCCTCTTTTACTTGGCTCGGAATAAATTCTTGCTGCGCCTTTCTGCTTTCTTGCCTCAGACAGAAGGAAAAAAAGAAGAAAACTTTCCCAAAAAGGAGAGCGTTAGAGTAAGCCACAAAGTTAAACGGTAAGGCGCCTTGTTTGTACCCCTCTAGTGTGTAGCGGTGGCAAAGAGCTACTGAAAACAAACGAAGGACTGCCTCAGGAGAGCCTGCGGCCTTGTCCCTAAAACTAGAAGTGCTGAAAAGCTTTGTGCTGTCTGGTTTCTGAAGTCTAACTTAAACTAAGGTGAGGCGCCTGCTCCTTAAAGAGGGCAGTAAGCTTTGCCGCAGCGCAGGTTGCCTTGTTCGCACAAGTGGGGCCGTGTAACAACTGCGAGTGAAGCCAGTAAGGTACTGAGAGGCAAGAGCTTGTAGCTGGTCGGTAGGTGGTTCTGTGTGCTCGGTGGTGTGCTAGGCTCTTGGCTTGTAGTCAAAGCTTTTTCTTTCGGTCTTCTGGTGCTTCAGTGGCGCTTCTCGGTCGTAAACTCTGCTGAGCAGTGGCTTTGGCGAGGGTTTTCTTACCTCTAAGGCCGTGTGGGAAGTGTTTCGTCCTCTATGAGTGTGCCTTTCTTTGAGACTTCCTCGGTGTCTGCTACTAGTGAACGAAAACCCCTGCACAAGAAGAACTGGTAGTAATGGCGTAGTTGGCTGAGGGCGGGTGGTCTTTTTGGTGGCAGTGGAGGCTGTCGTGGCTACTTAGTGGGGCTTGAAAAAGGGTGGCAATCTTGAAGCTAAGTAGCTGCGCCTGTTTAGTGAAAAAAAAGTTAAGTGAGTTTGGTGAGTGTGTGCTGCTAGCGCGATTGTGCCTCTTGGCGTGGTTGCTGCTTTTGGTGGCTGGTAGGTTTGCGCTGGCTGAAGGTGTTGAGCGCGGCCTGTGCTGCTGCTTTTCGCATCTTGATTTATGTCACTACTGCTGAGTATCAGGCAGTGCCTTGGCCTTTCGGTTAGGGCTTCCTCTTCTCTTATAGCGAAAGTTTTGGCCTCACTACTGCTGAGCATCAGGCAGTGTCTTGATCTTCGGGTCTTGGCTTTTCTTCTTATAGCGACAAAAGGTTTGGTCACTACTGCTGAGTAACAGGCAGTGTCTTGATCTTCGGGTCTTGGCTGTTGGCGATAAAGGTTTGGCATTACTGCTGAGTATCAGGCAGTTTCCCTGAAGCCCTATGTCATAGTAAGCATCTGATTCCCTACGGGTGGACGGGATGCGACATTTGGTCTCGTAGGTTTCGCTTTGGTCGCACGGCTTCGGTAGTGCCCTATAGTCTGACCTCTTGACTGCAGTTGTGGAAGAGCAAGCTTTTGCCGATGTTTCGGAGAATGGCGGGGCTTTCGACTAGCCGCTGCGGGCCATCCGCGGGTGGCGGTTCTACCAGCCACATGATGATGCTGGATGTGTACTGCGCGACTGAGGTGCATTCATTGAACACTAGGAAGGCGGTGAATCTTTGCACCGCCTCCGGCCTCACGGGTAGCTTTTCACCCTTGGCCGCTAGCCAGTCGAGGAAGAAGGCGACTCGCGACTTTTTGTTTCTAGTCGTGGAGTCGGCTTCTCCCATGGCGCGCCGCTCGTCGTCGTTTAGATCGACAGCTTTGCGCAGTGCGTCCGCCCGTTTCGACATTTATTCTATGTTACTTTTTTAATTATCTCTCGCTGTTGTTCCTCTAACGTTCTTTTTATTTAGTTAGTTTGTTCTCTCGTCCTTACTTACTTCTCTATCTAAGTAGGCTGGTTCGTGCGGCTGCTTAGGCGAACCTCCACCATGGATCTTGGCCTCCTGCCGTATCTCATGAAGTGGTCTCCCCAGCCTAGTTTCTTTACTTACTCGTAACTCCTTCCCTCTCTGTTTTCCCTCTCTTTAGCTTGACGAGATGTAACTCGTCGCTCCCTCGAACACTGCGCCGCCGCCGCCGCGTTTTCCCTTTCGGCCACCAGTCGTCACTGGTGGTTTGATTTGTTTCCTCCCTCTCAACTAGAGTGGTTTTTACTCTGTCAAAAAGGGCGAATTTATTGCTCCGCCACTAAATGAATAATGGTCCGGTGCCCCTGGTAATTTGACCAGAGGACTTATGACGAACGCTTTTGCATTCTGTTTTTCGAGGATTTGTTGTCCTCGAGGCCGATAGCCTTTTTCTTCCAGCTAGTCGCGTTCTAGCTTGTGCGTGGCTCCTTCCACCACACCGCGAGGGAGCGTCTGCTCCCAACGTGCTCCTTCACGTCTCTTCCCAGGAGGATTTTTCCCTCCACCACTATCGATTTATCGGCGTCGATCGCGTGAGCGGCTGTTTTTGCGCTCGTTCGACCGCTTCGATTTGTTGCGGCCACGATTGTCTTTTTCGCGACTGTCGTTGCGATGCCGTTGTCCCAGCGGAATCGCGTTCGCGTCGCTTCGCTGGGGTCCTTTCGGTTGGCGGCGTGTTCGGCCGTTTTTGGCCTTCATCGCCTTCATCGGCTGGACTTTCGGTTTTACGAAGTCTTTCGGGTGGCGGATTGCTTCCTTGTCCTTCGCTGCCGCTCGTTTTGCCGCTGTGCCGGTTGGCTGCTGGTTGATGTTTCGTCCTGCCAACCGGGCCGAGAAGAGGACTTCAGCCAGCTCTTTTTGCGAGCGGATCACTTCTGCCCACGTTCTCTTGGCGATAGTGATGTCTGGGGGAGGACGGTTGCGGTCGATGAGGTGGTGGTGTGTGCATTCCAGGTGTTGAGCGTCGTTGCGACAGCCTGACTGCACCGCATGCGCTTTGTGCGCGTGGAACCAGTGGCATACCGCCGGCGGAAGCATGAGTCCCATATTTTTCAGGGACTTCAATGCGGACGGCTCCACTAAGCCGGTTTGAGGGAAGTACACGTAGTATGTGGTGCGTGTTCCTCCCTTCGCGTTTCGGCGCTCGGCTAGCACCACGTCGACACGTTTGTCGAGGCGGCGGTTGTGGACTGGGTCCATGGCCGGGTTGAAATCTGTTTTTTCCAGATCCAAACTCTCCAACCAAGTGTCGCTCGGCATGGTTGTGCCCGTGTCGTCGTCCCCGCCGCTGTCGGCGTCGCTGCCGAACGGGTTTTGCGGGCCTTCGCTCGCCGATCGCTCTCGCGATTCGCTGCGGCGGCGGCTGTGGCTACGAGAGCGCAGTGTGACTGTCACACGTTCGCTTCTCGGCTTGCCTAAGCTCGCCTCGGCGTCTCGCATGGAGAACATTTCATTTTTGATTTCCTCCATGTTCTCCCTGAAGAACGCTTTCTGGACGGGCGGTTTGATTTTTCCCCCGTCCTCCTCGTCAGTGTAGCGCGCCTCGTCGATGAGGTGGAGACCGAAGTGGTTGTACCAGGCCAGCAGGTTGAGCATGTATCTGTTCACCAGCCCGGTCTCCCAGCGCTTCGTCTTCTGCTGGAGCGCGTCGAGGCTGCGGGAGCTTTCCTTCATGAATCCCAAGAACGCCATCATTTTTTGATGGCGATTTCTGGGAAGTTCTCGATGAACTCGGTCATGAAGTCGAAGGGCTGCAGGTCGGTGGCGCCGTTGATGGCGCTTTCCACGCGGCGCAGCGTCTCCCAGCACTGGTCCAGGTTGCATCTGTCCCAGTAGTCAGCCGGGACGCTGGCGACGACCTGTTTCCGGACCAGGTTCTGGAACGCGCTGTTTGTGCGCTGCAGGTTGTCTCCGTTGAAGCCTGCGATGGCGCAGTTTGAGACCTTGGGTTGGTTTTTTCCCACCTGGGCTTCGCCCCAGATGCCTGCGGCCGCGTACGCTCCGAAGAGCAGCGCCAGCGCCTTTTGGTTGAGGCGTTGGCCTGCCGTCGTGTTCAGGACGCTGTTTTCGTCCACGTCGAAAACGGAGCGGAGGCCGTGCTTTTCCACGTGTTTTAATAACGCGGTAAGCACGTGGCTCGCCTGCTTAGAGGCTTTTTCTCCGTTCGTGAAGAAGCAGTTTTTATACTGCTCATGTGCGTCTGCGACTTCTTCGCCTGGAGTTAAGACGGAAGGCCAGACGACTTTAACCTCTGTTTTCTTCTCGACGCCGTTCACGCGTCGGAAGACAAAGAATTTTTCTCCTTCGCTAGCCGGGCGCGTGTCGTCATAGGAGAGGAATTTGACCTCTCCGCTGCTGTTCAAAGCCGTTGCGATGGCCTTTGCGGTCTTCTTCGCGAACGTTTTGAACAGAGCTGCAGTCTCCGGCGGCTCCTCTGAGGACTCTTCGCTTTTGTCGGCGAAGTCAACGGAGTCCTCCTCCTCTTTCTTTTTGGCTTCGAGCTCCGCCTTGCGCTGCTTCTCCTCTTCTTCGAGGAGCTTTCGGTCCTCCTCCTCGTGCGCCTTGCGGACCGACGTCCACGGTGTCTTGGCCGGTTTCGCGTCCCAGTCGTTGAGCACCTCTTTGTTGGTGCGCTCGATCAGGTAACGGACGAACACCTCCTTTTTGGCGGTCTGCGCCGGGACTTCCGCCAGATTCAGCTGCGGGCTATCCTCACGAAACTTTCGTTTTTCGGCGAGCTTCGCGCCAGCTTCAAAAGTCTCTTTTTTAATCAGAGACTTCGAGGCCCAGGGTTCGGCCGTTAGTTCCTCGTGGTATGCACCCAACCACAAGTGGAACCACATCAAGGAGGTGCCATGTTCGGTTAGGGTTCCACCTTCCCCCACGAAGCGCGGGTCCTCCAGGTCTTTTTTGACCGTGTCGATGAATTCCGTATCCGGAAGTTCACCGACCATCTGTCGGAGTGCAGCAATCCAATCCTGGAAGTTTGCGCAGAAGATGAGTTTATCCTCATACTGCGTCTTCTCCTCCAGCTGCTTATGCAGCGCCTCCATGGCCTCCGCCATGGAGGGGTGAAACAGTGATCCGTCGATCAGTTTCAGAAGGGCTTTGCCCTTCTCGTCGACGTCCTCGCTCCCCACAGGATTTTTGCCTGTGTGGATGACGAGGTCTCCGACGCTTTTCAGGGAGGTCATTTTGTTTTTTGTTTTGCTGAAAAACCAGAGTGCGGGGGCACTGCTAGTCACTAGTTTCTAGATTGCGAATATACGCGCACAGAAAGTCCCTGGATTTTTGGGAAAAAGAAAAGCTTTTAAAACCTGCCCAAGCTAGCTTTCAGCTTGAGGTTACGAAAGTGTGCTGCCACAAGCGCCAAACCCTCGCGGCGATTTTTGCCCCGCGAGGGGATGGCGCGCCGCGCGCGCGGCGGAACTCGATTTTTACGAGCTCCCCAGCACCCCCCACTGGGCGCCACGCGCCTGCCCACCGCACCGCCGGAGGGCGCGTTGGCCCTCCCGCGGCCTACGCACGAGCGCTTTGGCCCGTGCGCCGGCAGCCCGCTCCGCTCCGCTCCGCTCTGCTCCGCTCTGCATGTGAACTCCGCCCCGTGGGTGTAGCATTAACGCTCTCACCCGACCGCACCCGAGCCTCCCGTGGAGGCGCGAACCGTGGTTCGCCTTCGCCGAGATGCGCCATTGCATCGACCGGCGGCGTCGCGCGTGAGTGCATTTTTTGCACCGCACACGACGGGGTTCGCGGGGCCCGTTGCCCCCAACCCTCTCCCTAGTTGGTCCCTCAGCCGACATTTTTTGTCGACTGTCGTCCAGGAACCTTTCAGAGAGCGTATCTTTTCTCTCACCTAAGTTAACTCACCAGTTAGTATAATCACTTCCCCCGCAAGCTCCTCCAGTGCATAAATATATGTGATGTTCAAGCTCAAGAATCATGCTCATTTGTTTTTCGATCTACTTGCTCGTCAGGACCATTATTTTTTTCCCCATTCATGATATTCTCACGGGTCATCCGGCAACGACTATGTCCTAAGTCAGCCATTCTTCTTCCGGGAAGTCTCATCAGAGGGAGATACTCCCACACCTTCGCCAGAAGCTGGTATTGCTTATAAATATTTTTTGAATTGAGAACCACAAAACAGTCACATTTACAAACAAGCTTTCAATTAGCAAGACCTGTGCTGATGAGTATGGTTGCTGCTATCTTGGGTCCATCACGAACGAGAAGCTAGTAGCTGTGTGATGAATAATGGCTAGCGACTTCCGATTTTCGAATTTTTCGTCGCACTTTCATCCGGAAAAGTTGCTAACTGAAGACCACTAGTAAGAACAACTACATTCACATTCACATTGCCTGCTTACTAGGACTACACCCCACCGAACACAAACTACAGGAGCGTCTCTCCTGCCAACTCGAGCAGGAGAGCAAACCACTCCGAGTGCAGTAGACCTGATGGAACAAGAAGCTTTTGAGTACGCGTCGGAAGGCGAACAAGGACTACAGGTTGTTGAAGTGCCTGGTGCTGGCACGCTCACGACAGCTTTTACACTGGGGAAAAGCATGATCGGAACGACTATCTTTACTTATGCCTTGGAGATGATCTTCTGCTAATCGTCGAAAAACTGAAAGAACTATCTTAATCTTCATTTATGCCTTGGAGATGAAAAACTGACGGAATTCCTTCTCTGCTACTTCTTCTAATCTTAAGTCTACGTCTCTCTTGGGAGGTGTGGCGTGGTCACCGGTTCCCTGCTCTACTTCGCTGTGTGCGCTTGCTGTTGTATTTCTGCACTAAAGCTGATTCAAACACGAAACTCTTTTCACTCCACGTGGAAGCAGTTGCCTGGTGTCGGTTTCAAGGTATTCTTGTCAGTACAACAGACTTTCTTGTTGAAGACCTTCTCGAGGACACTTTTGAAGAATTTCCACGTCTTTGACCCTCTGCTCAGACCAGCACTCCAATTCTACATCAACACAGGAGCAGCTCGGTTTCGAGGCTTTGGCAATGCACGCTGTTGGCGGTAAATGGGGTAAGATTTGTCTTACTTCGTGTCTGATGGTCGCAGAAATTTCCTTCGTTATTTCCGGGTGCATCGCTACAGCGTCCTCTATGGATTCGGTCACGAAAAACTGGATTCCGGACCTACCTCTGAAAAAATTCAGTTCGACAGCGTCCTTCACGCGTAGGCATTTGTGGTTGTCGATCATGCTCGTGCTACTCCTTCCGCAATGCTGTGTGCGCAAAGTGAAGTACTTCGTCTGCAACAGCTTCTTTGCTGCTGTGACAACGATGGTTTGCCTACTCTCAGTTCTTGGCTTCAACAGTTTTGCTCTTCTGAGTACTTCCAGCACGGGAGGTTCCTATGTTGGACTTGGCGCAGGTGCTGGTGGTCCTCGTGGTCCTGTAGTTTCTGGCTCCTTACCTCATTCGTCGACATCATTAGAGATAGGAGTTTCGCCGGATTTAGATCCAAGAAGTGCTGCACGACCTGTGATTCGATCTGCGCCGTTCATGGGCAGTAGAAGTGAAGATCTTCCTCCTCGCGAGGATATCTTGATGTTCTATGCTCAGACGCTGCCGCCGCACCAGACCCAGAGAACACAACCAAAACGTAGAAGCACTGCGCCGCCCGCCTTCCTTGCGGCGACGATACAACTAGAGGGACGAGAACCAACAAGCATACCAGAAGAGGCGCAGCCGGCAAGTGAAGGACAAGGCCAGACGAGTCAAGGTCGTCGTGAGCTCGAAACGGCGGGAGATGGCGACCAGCCTGCTGAACTGGAAAAAGAGCAGGGAGCCGGAGCGGGAAATAGCATTAAGGCCATTGATTTCACTTCTCAGGACGTCTTTGCTCCTTTCTTCATCTGAGTACGTAGATCATAGTTGATATACCATGCCTCTTTCAGATACAGTGGATGCAGACAGCATGGTCAGTGCATTTTTCAACTTGCAAGTAATAATTACCTCTTAGAAATTTGTACAAGGTGGAGAGCGAATAGCAAGCTTTATTTATTCATTGTCAAAATTTCTAATGATGTCCTCCCTGAGGCTAAGGCAGCGTCGGCGCTGGTTATTGAGGTTAAGGACGAACTATCCGATGCAGAAGCAGAGGTGGACCGCGGACTGAGTTGTAAGTCGCGAGAACAAACAGATGTAAGAGATACCTCGCCCGGGCACCAAAGCAGGGACGTCGAGGACCTGCTTTCAGCAGGTGGACCTAGTGGCGCTGGCGCGACGCGTCGTCGTGGTGGAGGTAACGGCAATGGCATTGTGACTGGAGGAGGTTCTTCTTCTGCATCTTCTGATCGTCGGGATGGTGCACCTGGACCTGCAGGACTCCATCCTTCACCAGGTGATCGTCGGGATGGTGCACCTGGACCTGCAGGACTCCATCTTTTTAGAGAAATGAATCGTCTTTCTTCTTCTTCTGAGAGTAGAGGACGCATTCATTCCTCTACGGCGGGCCTCGCCTTCAAGCTGCCGGGTAGTGGTACGAAGTCAGGTGGGAACAAGAAGAAGGTGAAGCGACTACGGGAGGTCGCGGCGAGTCGAGGAAGTGGAGGGGGCGAAGATCTTGGCCTGGGACCCCCAGCACTCTCTTTTTTAAGGCTACCCACGCTGAACCATCCTCAGCGCCCCCGATCCCTGGCTCTTTTTTCACTTGGAAAAGGGACCAAGGATGCACTCAGGGATGCTAATATCGCGGTTGTAGCTCTAACTTTTGCCGATCCTAGCGCTGTCGACAGCTGGCTCCCTCAGCAAATACCCATAGAGGCGCAGCGAGACCCCATCGCGCAACCATGGGAAGACGAAGAAGAAATATCCGAAGAAGAGGAAGTTGTACCGTGGGAACGGGTCACTCAGACTGCGAGAGCACCAGGTCGTGATCTCGGAATCACCGCTGATTCCCGTTTGCGGCTTCACCTGGCAGAAGAGCAACAAGAACGATTAGCATTGTTAAGAGAGCAACATCAAATAAAGGTGGGAACGAAAACGTCAATGGAGGACCACCAGCTAGAAGAGCTAGTAGTTTCGGAACGTAAGCCTAATCTGTTGGAGGAAGACGCATTTGAAGAAGTGCGACCAATTCGTATGTCAGAGCTGAATAGTGGCAACGTTCACCAACTTGTTGGTGAAGCTATTCCTGATGCTGTTGCAAAGAAGGATCGAGGAGACGAGTCGGATGGAGCCTCTACTGATGGTACAGGGTCCGACGATGTTCTTGAGGGAATGCTCGACGCACATCAGCAACATCAATCAAGCATGCATAGTACTAAAGGGACTGTTGTTATTCCGTCGCACCGAGCGAGAGGACGAAGAAGACGTGGAGGAGGTACGAGCTCCTCGAAGCGCAGGGTGCAAGAACGAGCACGAGGACAGCCACAGGATAATGACGAGGGTGCACAAGGAGCTGGTCGTGGCGGTGGAGATCTTCCCCCTTCATCCACCAGTGTAGGAGGTGATGGAGCACGTCGTGGCGGTGGAGATCTTCCCCCTTCATCTTCTTCTAGTACATTACCAGTTGGAATGACCTTGAGCAGGAGCAGGATACCCATCGTTATCAATAATCCTGCGAGTGGTCCATCAAATGGTGAAGCTGATCAAGAACAGGTAGGAGGCTCCGAACAAGTAGGACCTTCGGCAGTTGCCCCTGCAAGAACAGCTAACCCCCTGCAAGAACAGCTCACTGCGGAACACGTAGCATCTGGTCCTGTACTCTCTCCTCCCGCTTCTGCAGGAACAATTCTTAGCCCTGGTGCTTCGGATCCTTTACCATCAAGTGTTCAACCAGAGAGTCCACCTAGGACCGCTGAAGGCAATCGGGATGTTCGATTGCCAGCCAGTGATTTTGTCTCCGGAACCACCACCCACGGGCACTTATCATCTAGCGACTTTTTGTCTACAACTCCAGTACAACTACTAGCTGGAGGATTTCATACAGCAGGCATTCCATCATCAAATACAACAGTCGCGGACCAACTCGCGGGTCTTTTGGGTGACCAGTTCAGCAATGATAATGTCACTACGTCAGACGACGAAGGTCATGAGGGCCGAAGTCGAGACGGTCGTGCTGTTGTGGACGATAGAAGTGACAGCGCTTCTCTGCGAAGTCTGCGGAGCAGCAGCAGGCGAAGAGGCTGCCCAACTACGCCTGGGGGTGATGGTCCAGTGCCACCAAGTAGTCCAGAACTTACCGGTAGTGAACATGAGCTGCCAATAAATGTAGGACCAGGAGGACATCGACATCATCAAGTAGATCCTCATCAACAGCATATGGACAACTACATGAATATAAGAGAGGGAAAAGGACTAGCGGGATCGTCGCAAGTAGATCTCATGAAGCGTGTAGTTGTGGGAGGAGGTGCTGCTGGGCAAGGAGTGCTATTAAGGGTTTCGACGTTGCATTCTTCACTACCATCCTTCTCTCGTTTTCCATTAGCAAAAGGGTCAAGGATGATCTGAGGAATGTAATACTGTAACCGCTAATGCTAGGAGCTGTCGTACCTCCTGGCTGTAGTGCTACTGCGTCGACCTTACCGCCTTCATCGTCTCTCGCTCAGCGAAGTAGTGCCAATATTACCGATGCCGGAAGTGCGTTTCACGAATATGATTTGACATGTTCGAGCCGGTCACTGCTCTCTGAGAGTACCGCGACTTTTGCATCCAGTAGAGCAAGTAGCGTAGGAGGAGGAGGAAGAACACGAGGAAGCAAAATAGACAGTTATTTCGCTTCAGGACAGATGGGGAAGCAGCCTCAGGGTCAGGGTCAGGGAGGAGCTCCTAGTAGGCAATCTGGAGGACCGTCGTCATCGCAGGTTGGAACAGCACCTTCACCACGAGGTGCGTTTACTTGAGGCTTGATACAATTCATTTCCACCAACGGTCGCAATTTTCTTCTATTTTGTTTTTCTTAGGAAAAGGAATACTAGGATTCTTGGGAAGATGAGATATAGGGTAGAAATGAATTGTTTTGAGCTCCTCTAATTCACCTTCGATCAAATGCCCTTACCGTTTGTTAGAGGACAAACGCCTACGGTACAAGAGAATGCAGAAACAGGAGCTGCTGGACCGCCGTCTTCTTCTGCTTCTCTGCCGGATATCAGTGGTGGTGCATCCGCACCAGGTGCCGCATTGGGAATAGCAGAACCACCCCCGTCTAGTACACTTCCTGTCCCGTTCGTGGAAGCACATCACCTCCATTTTGGAAGTCAACAACAAAGTGGTGCAACTAGTAGCGGTGACCTACCTGTTATACTTGTACCTCCACTTGGAGGAAACATAGAAGACGAATCCGCGGGGTACGGGGAAGAACGTGCGAGGAAGTTCGCAGAGTCGCAAATGGCCGATCGAGTTCGAAAACAACGAGCGCGACATGCGGCTTCTAGGAGGGCAGCGCGAGCTCACCAACTATTCCCTGTTCAAGCTGGAGGTGGAGGTGGAGTTGAATCTGAACCTGAAGAAGATGATGATTTTGTATCTCCCTCAAATGAAAATGAAGATCACGATCGATCGTCTACGTTTCCTCCAATCCCTGTTTTCTACTCGGCTCGAGAGGATCTAACTTCATCTGAAAATGGTGATTATAGTACTACGACAGGCGCTCCTATACCTAATCCTAATGCAGGAGGAGGAGACCCAACGCAACCTGGTGGACCCTTTTCAACGCTAGACATATCTATATCTTCAAGAATTCATCAGCAGCGAGTGAGCTTCCGCCGAAAGCGAAACGTAACATCTTCGTCGTCATCTTCTTCAAGTGGAGCATCAAGACTAGTAAGACAGGCGCCGAAACGACCATTATCGAGTCGTCCTCAGCTAAACTCGGTGGCGGCACCTTCTACCGATAACTCATCAACATCTGCTGCAAACGCACAACAAGAAGATGCCTCTACTACCGATAAATTATCAACATCTGGATCTGGCGCAACTGCAGATGATAACGCACAACAAGAAGTAGAAGATGCGACTACCGATAACACACAAGATGCTACTTCTTCTAAACCCGTTAATTGGTGGCTGCCTGAGGACATGGATGCCCTTGTCTGCCTTCTTGGTGCCAGTCTCTACTGCTGCGAGTACTATTACATACTATGATAGACAACCACTTTTTCTTGTAGCATTAGATTTTGACTTTTTTCGCGTGGCTATTGCGAACAAGCTGCTGCAATAGGTTGGGGTTCTGACTCTAATAAATTGACACATTACTTTTTTCTTTGAGAAATATATGTAAATTGATATGATTTTGGTCTTCTTCGGTTTCAATCATCGATCGTAAACCCCAAGTACACTTACACCACCCTCCGACTTCGTCAGGTACATGAACACAATCCTGCCGATTTATGAAGCATATGAGCGAAAGGACAAATTCAATGGCCTTTTTCTTGGAATCTCTGCTGTTGTCTGTATCCTGGGTTGGGCGATTAGCGTCACGGTACTAATATTTCTCATTGAAGATAAGTTTTTGAGTTTCATCACTCACTAGCTGTTTTTGTACCTAAATAAAACCCCAACAAATACAACATAAGAGTAGGTATTAACTGTAAAGATACTAAAAGATCGATTTCCATTTTCAATTACGACCATTTCCATGTTAACAATGTTCTCACCTCCTCAGGCGTACATGAAAGACCCATCTGGTGTGGCCACGTATTGCACAGGGATGTTGCCGGAGGGAGGAATGAAGCTGTTTATTGGCATTTGCATGGCTGCCTGCTCCTTCCTTTCGATTCCGATTCTTTTTTTCGTTATCCCACACTTCTACGAAAAGCGTGTCTTTCACGACCTATTTAAAATGGACTGCGCGGCGCCTACGCCACCGGATGAAATCGAAGGACACCAGGCTACAGCTGAGGGAGCTGAGAATGATGCTGCAGGAAAGGATTCTGGTGCTGTGGGTCGTAGTGGGTTGGAGACGTCGGTGAATGCTGAAAATAGCGCAGTGGTGGAAAATAGCGCAGAGATACCTTTTTCAGGAAAGACGTTGATCAACGTATCAAGTGGACGCGGTGGCTCGTTGGATGCAAACCTACTTTTGGAAGACTACGAGCAGGAAAGCCGTCGATTAGAGAACCTCATAGCAGCATCACGACCGGTTCCAGGTCCTCCGAGAAGCTTGGTCGGCAGTAAAATCATGAACGAGAAGAAAAATCTGATGAACACTCAATACGGGGCTGAACAAGATTTTAGGACGTTGTCGTGGCAGGAACAAACTACACCACTACTCCATAATGCGAATACAAACTACAGTTGTGGTGGATCGTCTCCAGCTACACTTCCGCGTACACGACTCGCAGCTCCTTCGCGAAAAGAAGAAAACAAGTATGAGCAGGAGTTAAAGGAGTACGAAAAGAAGAAGTATGTTCGCAAGTGGTGTAAGAATGTTGTCCGCAGTATGATTTTGATTGGCATTGTGGGTGCAGCAGCAGCGATCGGCGAAAAACATCTGCAGAAGTTGGTCAACGCCATCGCTGGCATAGCTTGTGCGCCTCTTCTTTTTATCTTTCCAGCGTTGATCCACAACCAGTTACATACGAATGTCTCGCCAGCGGCAAAAGTGGGGAATCATTTGCTGATAGGGATCGGGGTGGTGGCTTCGCTCGTATGCATCTGCGCTGCAGTCGTGTCATCTTCTTCTTCATCATCGTCGTGATGTGGGTGATCGTGATGCTAATGATGCCCCTTATCGAGCATCTACTGTAGATGTTGATCATGATTTCTGAGAACAAAGAATACGCCTTGTTTAACAACGAGATGAAAATGATTCTGGTAGCAAGAATCTGTCAAAATATAGTGAAGAAAGTCCGCGACGAGCGTACACCAGCGGCTTCATCTTCAAGAACGATGAAATAGCGAAGATGAAGAAGTATGAAATAGAGGAGCACGCACGACCACGAGCTAGAAGAAGTATGAAATAGGAGTACCTCAAGTAGTAGCGAATACTGTTATTACAATCGTCGAAACACCGCCCACAGACGAATTATACTTACCCTATCAGTGGTTACGGTTAGAAGGGTTTTTATAATGAATGAATCGTACTAGCGGTGAAGAGCATCGAACAGAGGTAACGGAAAATCATAAATAATATCTACTTGCTTTGTCGTGACAAAGCAGCTGTGTCGTATCTTTCTCGTCTGTCTCTGAAGAATACAGCAAAAAATATATTTCACATACACATTTTTTAGATTTTTACCATTCATGCTTAAAATGCGTGGCACAGAAGTGCGACAAGACCCAATTATATATGATTGATCTTTTTGTACAAGATACTTCTGGATGAAGACCACGATCATGACGCAAAAATATTAACATGCAGATGAAGATGATCATCAATTATAAAAGTAAAAATAATTTCAAATGTTCTCGCCGCGTATTAGTAAGTTAGTGTCCTTCTACTTTACCTGCCAACTACGTTACTTCTAGATGGATTCTTTTGCATTCTTTTTATCATGTAGATCAGGTTCAGGTGGCAATGTCGTTCCTAAGTAAGAAGGCAAAGCGGAAACTACGACCTCCGCATATGATCGACACTCTCAATGAGTGGAAGCATTCCGTAAGACCCTTTCGACGTCCTGCCCCGGTGTGTCGTGTACGAGGACGCTGGGGGCACGTGGGCGGTATATTACAGATATAGTTATCGACTACTATGCCCGTGGGGCTTGGGCTCTAGCTTTTCTACAGCGGTTGCCGTCGTGCTTAATCGTTTGCGTAGTTGTAGCGCCTGGCCGCTGTGCTTCCGGCTTCATCCCGCGGGGTCTAATTGAGTGGAACTATTGCGGAAATTGTAGACCTAGGCACCAAAAAAAAAACAAAAAATGAACTGCGGACATGGGTGAATGAATAAAGGGCGAGTGACTGTTGTAACATTAGCGCCTGCGCCATACTCTTAAGTACTATGGGTCCTTGATGGTGCTGATTATCCGACGACAAGAATAAAAAATGAAAAAAAGTTATCAACAACACCAGAGACCTGATGATGTCGTGATTGGGACTTTTCTCGTGTCAGCAGGAGGTGAAGCTGAAGGCCTGCAGCTCGGCTACTTCGTACTCCACCTGCAAATAGTAAAAATTGTACAACTTCTCTGCCTACGCTTCTGTGAACAATGCCGGTGGCAAAGCCTATAGCTGCATTGTCGGAGTTAGAAGCTTCTACGGTGGACATCATGAAATATTCAGATGGTTTCAAGGACAAGACGAACTTTTTACACATGAAGAAGAACATGATCATGACGTCGTATCAACTACAGGGTCTACTTCTCAAGTCTAAAAGGCATCTAAGAATACCAAATTCATATCGAAGCTTTCGACTTTTTCAAAGAGAGGACTCTTGTTGATGTGTCATACGGACTCTTTTCGAATTCGAGCTGGAGTCATCTAATCTGAGTAGTACTCGGCTACAACTTCAGATTCAGACCTACAGTTTATCCATACTACATACTTTCTTGATGTTACAACAACAAAATTACCGAAGATCTTCGTGCTCTGTGGATGATTTTTTTAGACGTCGTCTAGCTACTTGTAATCGTCCCCATTTCAAGGAAATCACCAGTTGTATGTTGATTTTGTGAGATCATCACGACATCGTGTCTGTTGATATTGTTCTTTGCTACCTATCTTGCTTCACTATGTAGTAGATCAAGATAGATTCATTAGAACTAGAAGTAGAAGATCAAATTATTCTAATCCAGATCTACTAATAATAGCGTAGTTTATAGAACGGATGTAGGATGGACTTGGATGGATCGGATGGACCCCCCTGATTCTTCCGGTCCTACTTGAAATGGTGGAAAGTCCATCCGTTCGATCCGATCCATCCGATCCATCCGATCCATCCGATCCATCCGATCCATCCCATCCCGGACGTGGCACCCCTATGAACTGCTCTATAATAACAATAGGGGTGGCTGGGTGGTCCGACGTCTACTATCTCTTCCTCCACCTACGTACCAGAATTACAGATGGAGGTGACTGCTATCCACCACGACTGAGGTGGTCCTCCGAGCCTTCATGGTTAAAAACAGTTGGTCGTCCGAGCCTTCATGGTTCAAAATACTGATTTTTATGCTGCTCTTCATCAGAGAATATAGTAAAAAATGATTGATCATGTTGTACATGTAGAAGTCACTCTCATCTCTAGGCGTAGTACGTAGGAAAAGATGAAAATATGCCACACTCACGACGACGTACTCAAAGATAGATTTTTTGGAAAAAACTTCAACTCGTTTCATAGAGATAGAGACACCAGACATAGAGATAGACGAGTGATGTGCAGGCCAACATAACAACTACGTAAGCAAGGGGGGAGAGTCCACTCAATCAATCAATCAATCAATCAGTATTATATATAAGGAGGAAAGATGAAGAAGAGCAGTCCGACTCCGAAGACAGCTGCAGCTAAGTAGTTTGCGCCTGAGTAGTTTGCGCCTGTAGTCGACTAGGCTGGACGATGGCTCTTGGCCGCTAGCTAGTCTTTTAATACTACGGGTTGCTTGGTCAGCGGGAGCACAGGAATGCTTTATCATTATCTGCTTGCGCTGTCCAGACGAGTTGTTGACACGCTTGAGAATGGGATGTATCAGATAATCTATGCGCTTGACATGTATTTATATCTAAGGCTAATGTTACTAGACTTGAGCGCCCGGTAGCACTCCTCCCACTAGAGTCCTCCACTCCCTACACGCACTTCCTCCGGCCCGGCGTGCTTTAGCTTCCCCGGCTCCTTCCCCGCCCGCAAAACGTCTAGCGGAGTTAATCGGCGGGACAGGAGTTGGGGCGGGGGCGGCGTGCTGACATTAAGAAGACACAGCTCGAAGTCATTGGCCCGCGAACTTACTTCTCTTTTGTTAAGTTTAGTCTCCTTTGTTGAGCGAAAGTTGAAACTTTCGAGTTCTTTTTTCTTTTGATAAAGTTAATATTTTTTTTGGATTTGAAATTTTTAAACTGTAATCTTCTTCGATAAAATCAAAAATTTTGGATGCGAAGTTTCGAAATTTGAAATACAAAAACTTTGAAATTTCGAAGTTCAAGATGGGTGCGAATGGACGCAAAACGTGTGCCGATAATGACAACGGGGGTCATGATAAGCTTTGGCGACGTATATGCCATGAAATTTCTCCAAGTTCATTCCTCATTGATAAAATCAAAAATTTTGAATATGAAGCTTCAAGTTTCAAATTTGAAGTTTGAAAGTCCAAAAGTTTTTAATTTTACTAAGCTATAACTACTACATTGGAAGCTTCTAGCGACTTAACTATTTACCATGCCATGGCTCATGGGTTCGGGGGTTCGTGTTTTTGTTGTTGCAGTTTTTTTGGTTCCAGGTTCGGGGGTTGAGGAGTTGAGTTCGGAGGTGGTTGAGGAGTTCGTTGTAGATTTTTTCTAGGTCTTTAATGTTACATGATCTACTAGACCTACCTCGACGTCGCCTCGACCTAATTTCTTCATCGTCAAACAAAAATCGACTTCTTTCGATTTGTTGGCCAATGGTCATTACTGGCTCAAGATCCAATGAGTGAACCTTTTTTCAATGCCAAATGACTGCTCTCACTCGTCACTTTGATCATGACCAACGCCGTTCCTTGTCCTGGGCTCTTGTTAGTTCCTCGTGGGGTCATCATTTGAACCCAATGAGTTCCAACATGAATGAGCAGCAAGATCTCCCAGATCTTTAACTGCACTATGGCCCTTCATGATATCCCAATGACATTGAACCCATTTTGATACCATTTCAGGGCCTTAAGCAGTCAGTGATCATCCGGCACGTCCGTTCTGATCGTCTTTCTGTTACATTGCAACTTTAGTGATTCCATTTGCTCTCAGGAGCTTCGTAGTGCGCTTGGACGTGTTCGGGTGTTCCAACACTATTCAAAATCAGCGAATTGTAATTCATCGATCTTTTTTACCTCAGAATCTAGTACTAGACTAGAAGTAGACTGTAGAAATCTTCTACTTCTACTTCAATGAATCAATTAAGGCCTAACTCAAAATCTTGCTATTCATCAACAATAACATAATTATCAATCTTGTTCTTGCTTAAATATTTCAACATTATAAAATCGACTTTCTTAAACTTAATATTCTTGATTTCTGAGATAGTGTGCTTGAGAATATGAAATTATTTCCAACAAGTAGAAGTAGACGCGACGCCGGATCTATCACGGACACGGGTCCTCCGGATCGACGTTGTTTCTTCTTGAAGTCTGTAAATGTCTAAAGCAAAAAGCTATAAGTTCCTGAACCTGAACAGGGTGATTCGCAATCGCAGTGGACGTCGAGGATATAGATTTATCCTGTGGCGAAAGTAGAGGATGAGCCTATTCTTATCTGAGACTGGAAGGTGAATCCACAGGTCCTCCTTCTATCCTATGGTAGAGTGAACCTGAAGACATTGAAAAAATTGAAAATTCTTGCTCAATTTGCTGCATTTCTGTACTACGTAGTACGTGTGCCTCCAATTATTTAAAAATAATGCACGAGGACCTCGAGGACCAGCACCTCCTCCGAGGTTGTTCATCAAGGCGTCAGGAGCAAGTGTGTCTGCGGAGGCGTCAGTCTGCACGTGTCTGCAAGGTGTCCGGTTGACGTGTCTGACGAAGAACATTGTGCCGTGTTGTTGATCATGGTCAGCAAGAAAACGTGATGATCTTAAGGATGATGACGATACTGATGATTCTATTCTTGAGGGAAGGAAGAGTGAAGTAGCTGAAGGAGAACTACCTGCCAAGTAAAGGGTACACTCCTTCTACTACTACTACTTGATCATGACGATGGTCGTCATGGTGATGCCATTAAGTTGCTAATAGTTCTGCATTCGCTACTTGTTAGAACAAGTCGATCATGTTCATGCTGAGCAATTACTACCGCAAAGTCGATGTCTTTCTGATTCTGTTTCTTTTTCAAGACGTCCATTCGATGAAGACCAACTATTTTCGGCCATTATTTCATCCACGCTCCATTCTCATCAATAAACAACAGGTCATGCAGTTTTTTTATAAACTCTGCATCATGCTTTCTGTCTCTACAAGCACACCATCGCAAGCGCGACGACATCCTTGCTCTCATCCAATTTCAATAGGGCTTTTTCGATTTCTTGGTTTAGGTGGTCAATAACATAATCAATATTTATATATAGAGAAAATTGGAGTCTTCTAGAAATTTAGATTAAGTTTCGTCCACCGACAACTGAAAAATGTCATCGGTCTTATTTTGAATCAATCTTGGTTGATGTCAATCTCACTCTTCCTATGCACCATATTATCGAAGCATATAATCTAGAGGTCGTAGAAAATTTAATAAGTGGTCCACCATACTACATATTATAATAGTACTCATACTGATACAGAAGTCCTCGTCTAGAAGTTGTAAACGTAATCTAGTCCTCACCACGCATAACAATCATGTCAAAATCTTCCATATCTACTTCTAATGCTAGTCGATGAATGACTTTCGAAACAAGTGACGCCGTCTTAGTTTTCGTCATTGAAGAAAATCAATAGCTATAGCTTTTCAAAGCGTTTTTCAGACACAGTTTTGGAACGCAAGAAATCGAAAGTCATTCAAAGGCATGCTTCGTTTTGTTATGATTTTGTGCGTATTGGTACTGAGACTGAACACATATAGCGAGGATATTGATTTGTTGACGTACCGAGGCTTTGACTTCGTGAACGGAAAAATTTGGTAAGTTAGATATCATAATCGCTGGAAATTGGGTTGTTGGTATGTGTGTGAATATGTACATTAAGATCGATTGATTTGTTTTGGATTCATTTTGGACGTTTAACAAATATACTATGCTACCGCGCTATTCGCCAATTGATTGATTGATTGATTACTCCTGCTGGTAAGAAATATAATTATGTACTGCTCTTCGTAACATCAACTTCATTGCAACTAAGCATTTGCTTGCCTCTCGCTCTTGGTCGCAACTTCTGCAACGTCACCAAGAAGATGCTTTCGTCTATCTTGCTTCTTTTTTCCTGCTGTGTGGTCTTTGTTCTTGGTGCTCCGGGAACTAATCTTTTTGCTTCGGCAGCCCTACAACAACAGGAACGAGGACCGCTTGAGCAGTCATTTGCGTTGGCATCATCGTCAAGCAAGTTACAAGCTCAACATTCTCATCAACCTCAAGTAGAGTACATCAACCAAGACCGTCACTCCTGTGCAACTAGTACGATTGAAGATGAGCGTTTGGTAACTGCCCAACTGCGCTTTTCTGAACTATGGAGTGCAATATTGGCTGTGCGTGCTGGACAGGAGGACATGAGGAGGAGGACTTCTATGGCCACTGGGACTGGAGGCGGTTGTCAAGATAAAGATATGAAGACTCATCGCCGCGTCCTCGCAGCCTCGAGAACTTCGATAATGTTGTATGACGCCTCTCACATTGAGAACGAAGATATGGGAAAGGGAATGTCGTTCCCAAGTAAGTAGAAGGCAAAGGGGGAACGACATTCCCCTAATATCGAGATTTTCAATGAGTAGAAGCATTCACTCTAGAAAGAACCAAGAAGAGACTTCGGATTTTTTACCGTCTTGGACAAGGATGTTTTCGCCTTCGCCCGATCGTCATGGAGGTGAAAAACAAACAGCAACTTCGAGTACATCAGATCCAATGAATGTCGATGATCAACAAGATGGTGTGGAGGTGGTTGTGGTGGATCAAGAACGTATTGATCATATTGCACAACAAGATCTACGACTACGCGGTCATGTAGATCAGATGATTAAGAAATTTGGTGGTCGTGGTGGAGGTCCTCGTGGTGGCTCTTCTTCATCTTCCAGTGGTACTACAACAACTGCTGGCGCTGCAGAGATGAAGATGAAAAGCGATTATGTTCGTTTACAAGAGGACCGCTTGTGGGCTTTATTGCGTCAAACCAGAGCACACTCAAAAGTTGAGCGACGCGCTTTTTCGATGCGCCGCGGAGAAGAGACTCTTGACTTATGCATTGAATCCTCACTACTTCTTCTAAGAAAGCATAAGGTATAGCCATGAGTCGTGCATCAACAGTCATCCGGACGTAACCTATTATACCCACTTTCTTGAAACTTGTTGCATACTAGAAGCGAGCCTAGCGACCCTGGTCATCTAAAGCTAGCAACGCATCAGCAACTCCTTTTTCACCACCTCTAACGCCCCATATCGGAGAGAAAGAAGCTCAGCAAACGTACCAGTGGAATCTTACCACTGCAGACGCCATTTTCCAAGCTCTACGCCGCTCTCACGGTATCCCTGGGAGGGGGATGAATATTTTTCATCTCGCAGCTACTGTGTTACCACTGGAGGGTACTGAAGATTCGGGCTTTAGCGGGGGAGAAAGTAAAAACGGTAGTACAACTTCGCAACGTGCTGTCAGGGATAACACGATGAAAACTTTGGAAGCAATCTTGGAACGTACACCGCCGGAAGCCGTTTTTTCGATTGATATCGATTCTGGCCGTGACGCGGTGTCAACCTTGTTGCTCCGGTTTTTGGAGGTGAAGGGTTGGGGTGGAGGTGATGAACTTATGACATCCATCACGCATTATTTCGAATCTATCGGAATCTGAAATACTGATGCGGTAGTTCTTGTTCAAAAGGAAATCTTCGTCTACAGCTTTGATTTTTCCATTGTTGTTCCTCCACCGGCGGTAAATCTAACAAACACGACTCGCGATTTCGCCGTTCTTTTATTGACCTTCTCAGAAAGGTTTTAGGGAAAAAAAATCAAAAGAAAACGTTGAGTCGTCCATCCACCGCTTCCCTCCCCTACGCCGTGTCCACGCACGACCCTGAAATTTTTTCGCTGATTGCACAGAACAACTTTCACAAGGAAGGCCACCGTCAGTTCCACGACAGCTGCTGTCAACAACGATTGAAGGAAGAGATCGATTCCTTTTTCGGTGCGACTATTAATGAAGACAAAATGAAAGAAGGACTAGGACAACACGAAATTGACGAAGGAGACAAATTGCATGTCGACTTGGCTGCATTGAATTCAAGCATGGACAAACTACAACTGTCCACGCATATCGATTCGAGACCTTGTCCCCAAGCAGGTCCACCTGGTCGTATCAAGATTGGTGACTTGATAACGACGAGCGCTACATCCCTTGTTGGAGGATCAACGATTCCACCAGATGGAGAGGCAAAGGCCTCGACGCCGATACTTCTCGAGCAACTTCGCAACTTTTGGCGCGAGACTACTCGTTTACCCGTTTTTCAACCTTTATTTGAAAATTTGGGGAGCTTCGCGCCACAAGGACAAACGGCGGAAGAGAAGAGGAAGGCAGCTGAAAGAGCAGCGAAAGATGCAGAAGACACGATCTTGGAACCTATGATGGAAGAAAGTAGGCGGAATGCAACAACTACTGACGGAGAAAAAGTTGTACAAGTAGCGTATGAAGATCAAGCAACGGCAGCTGCAGCTGCATCAGGAGCAAGAGGAGGTGATGGCGAGGAACAACGTACAAGAAAAACAAAAAGTAGGAATGAAAAAGAGAAAGTAGAACTACAAGAAAAGCGTCCTCAATCAGCGAAGTACTATGTTGAGGCTCTCAGTACATTCTTCTTTGATGAAGAGCCACTTCAATTCGCGGGTGGTCAGATGGAGGACGATCTTCTGGCGCCAACTTCTTCCAAGCGGTTAAACAAAAGCGAGGATCTTATCGAGATGTTGGAAGTACAGAGTCAGGCTTTGCTGCCGAAATATCATACCAGTGTTGGAGTTTGCAATCATGAAGAAAGCATCGTGCCGAGTTCAATATCAACACCAAATGCTCCTTCGTCTAATAGCATATGCAGAACGCCTTCGGAAACCTCTTGTTTCTCCGCTGCTACTTCTCGCAGAGTAGATGCAAATCCACCTAGCTTTTCAGCTTCTTGCACTACTGGAATACGCAAGTGGTATCAGTGCCTCTTCATGAAGCAAGACGTAGACGATACTGGAGACGCAAAAAACAAGGCTCAAAGGTGGATTTCGCAACATCAAGGCTCCCCTTCTCCCGAGTCGCCTGTTGCTCCATTTCAGGAGCCGTTTTGGGAGGCTCGTGCGGACCGTCACGCGGCGCCTGCTGGTCCACCCAGACGAGCTGAAGAGCAACATCAACTACAGCAAGGTTCCCAATCTTTTTTGACGTCCTCTTCGTCTGCTGCTCCCACAGTCGGTCGAGATGATCAAGCAGCAAAGCAGAAACGAAAACAACTACATTCTTCAGGTGAACAAGACAAGCAGAACCGCCTACTTCGTGGGTCGGTTCCTTGGCATCTATTGGGCATGCGAGAAAAGCTTTACGAGCTGGCTGATGCTTTTCGTTTTCGCAAATTGAGTGAGGACATGGTCGAGAAGGCGTTGAAGGCGGCTGAAGGGGGGCAGATGAATCGGACAAGAACAGCAGGAGAAGTAGAGGTACTAGGGGTAGACATCAATATGTGGAACACTGAGAACGCAGATGATATCATGATGGGGACGAGGACGGGGACGTCGGTCAGTAGTCTCCTCAGGAAAAATGCAACACCAGGAGGAACGACTGGCACAACCACCATCTTTCAAAGAAATAATATTACACCCGGTAGTGCGGGAGACGAGGGCGATTTTTTGGCAAGAACTACAGGAACTAGAACTACACCGTCTGCAGGAGCAGCCACTAATACTATACAACTTTTGGCTTCAGTCACGCGATTTCTGATTTTCGTTGCTTCCTTGCCGCCTCCTCCTCTTGAACCTGGTGCTAAAAATGGACAGGAAAATAAAGTAGAGGATAATAAGCATGAATTACGTGACGCAGCAAGAGCAACAGTAGCGGCAGCAGTTGCGGCAGCGTCTAGTTCACCAACTACAGTGCCTGCAGTTGGAGAACCGACTATAAGAACATCTCATGCTGTTCAAAAGTTGGCTTCTCCAGTTGCGAAACCGAAGGAACAGGAAGAACTAGAACAAGAGCAGCCTTCTGCTTCTGCTTCGAAAGATCAAGAACAAGAGAAAGATCCTCAACTGATTCGCCAAACAACGATCTCACAGCTATGCGACTTCGTCAATGCAAGAAGCATGCTAATCTCAGCCATCGACCTGCTCACGGATGAGGGCTTGTGGCTAGATGAGCGCGACCTCTCAGCCATCGACCTGCTCACGGATGAGGGCTTGTGGCTACGCGACCTAGGCCTTCGAATTTACCGAGAAGGCCTCAAAGCGAAAGACTTTAGCTTGATTCGAACGCTACTCGTTGAGCCTTCTGCAACCTCCGGCACTGGTGGACCGCTTCATGGTAGTAGTTTACTAATGCGCCGTCGTCTGTCACTAAACGAAGCTGGGGTGTACGGTCGCGAGATCGTGGATGACGACATCATGGTCCATGTGAGTGCGAGTGGGAGTGGAGGAGACGAAACTCCTGAAGATACTAGAGGTCGTGCCACTGCGAAGAAGAAGACAACAAAAAAGTTTATTTCCGCGCTTCATGAAGTAGTGCAGTTCGGCGATTTCGCCATTCTGCAAAGCATCCTGGACGAACGCGTGTTGTTGCCTTCGTTGAGGACGCCGGTGGTGGGCGAGGAAATGATTTATGGTCAGCTTTTTTCCATCATTCTCGGCGGCTTGGTCCCCTTTTCCCTTGTATTCTCGTGAAATTTACAAGGTAAAAGGGGTCAAGATGAGAAGGCCGAGATGCAATTTAGCAGACTCTAAATGAAGATGACCGCTCAACCCGATTCATCTAGTTCTACAAAGAACAATAAACTGACACCACGTGAAGCAAGTACGATCATGGGCCAACCAGTCAACAAGTTCAACCAACGTCGAGCTGCGAAATCTGGCGGTGACAGGCTTTCCACAAACGCAGTTGGAATGTCAAGAACAGGCGCAGTGAACACTGTTGATGGAGGAACAAAAAGTTCGGTATTATATACTGCCCGGAAACAAGTAAAACAACAGAAAAAGGAAGTGGTAGCGGTTGCAAAGCCACTATCGCAATTCGACGAGGACGAGGAGGCTCTTGAAAAGATCGCGGATAGCGATGAATCTACTTGCAGTCTCGAATACTATTCTTCATGTGATGACTTGCATTTGGTACCTAAAAGGAATTCATTCAGTATAGTGTCAAAATCGAATTCTTTGAAGGGTAGTAACAGTACTACGAAAGGCGCCTCCGCGTCAACGTCTTCGACTACCAACGGCAGACATCGAAGTGCTGTCGAGAGCCTTATCATGGCTAGGGAAAGCCGCGTTCACGAAGCGACACTCGCGAAAGGTCACTCTTCTCGCGGTCCTGCAACACCAGCAGCAGGCACGACAGGTACTACTGAAGATCATTTGCGCAAAGCTCCTCCTGGTGTCAAGCAGCTGACTTCAACAACAACAACATCGTCGTCCAGCACCGATGGAGATGTTGGAGAAGTGCTCTGTGGCTGTGCGCCCCGTCGTCGACGAAGGAGTGCAATGGCAGCAGACGACAGTGCAATGGCAGCAGACGACACGCCCCGGTCAGCAAATCGGAAGTTGCCGTTTTCTTCATCTTCTGCACGAACCCTGAGTAGGACAAGAAACGCTAGTGCGTCGTCTAATATAATAGGACGAGATAGAAACATGATCACGACCAGCATCTTCGAGGGGAACAAGCACCGAGCACAAACGATGAAGAATGGCGGACGAAGCTCTAGCTCATCAAGTTGTACGGAAGGTACATCAACATCATCTAGAAGCACTCCAGCTGCTGGAAATGCAAGTCGGATAGTTCTTGTCGCAGATAAAAGAAAAACGAAAAGATCGAACTCAACAACAAGAGCAACTGCTGTAGTATCTAAAAAAAAGCAGGCGGAAAGAAAGAACGACAAGGATTCTACAACTAGCTCTTCCACTTCTGATGAAGATGGCGAGGAAACTACTACGGTTTCATCTAGTAGTAACAGTTCATCTTCCTCGTTGCTTTGGAACTCCAAGAGACGGAGTCGTCTTAGCACCTCCAGCTCTTCAACGGTTAAAGACGTTGCTAGATCTCAAGATCACACTGGAGGTGATTTCGTGAGCCCTCGCGATTTTATCCTAGCGTCTTGCAAGGATGAAGACACGGCGCCGAAGATCAACTTTGCCTCACTCCTTTCGAGACAAGGTTGGACGGACATGCTCAACTCTCTGATTCCATCCGCGCCGCCAAGAAATAGCGACAGCGTGGGTCCCGCTACTGAAGATTTATTTGCGACTCCAAATCCAATGTCGAGATCCAGAAATTCTAGACCGTCTACGGCTCGCCGCCTTTCTAAGACAACTTCTACACGAGGAGGACAATCTTCTTCGTCGTTCCCTGCTCGTCGTGATTGCAAAAAAGCTCCCTCAAGCACCAGTAGGCATTCTGCTTCTGCTGCTCCGCCTCGTAGAAAGTCTCTTGTATCGCCTGTGCTCCCTATGCCGCCACGCACGACAGATAGTACTCAGGCAGCCTCACAGGAGCGTGGCAATCCGAGAAGTACTGAAACCTTGCAGCAGAGACTTTTTCATGTATCTGAAGATGAAGATACTCCGTCTTCATCCGTAGTCCCAGTCCCTCCTCCAGCTCGCTCCATCCCCGAGCTCGAGGAAGAACTTTTTCGCTCACAAGACCTCAAAACTGGAGACACGCCACTTCTGTACGCCACTCGTCGCGGAGACATCTCCATGATGCAAATATTGCTGGAAAAAATGCCACCCAACTTGGTAGCTGTCCCTGACAATCACTCTAGAACTGTGCTGCATTTGCTAGCACGCTGGACCCTGGAGGGTGAAATGGCGGATTTGCTTGATGAAGCGCATAAAAAAGAGGTACTCAAGAACAGTAGATCTTCTATGAACATCAAGGGGAGAACTCCATTGGACGAGGATGATGAAGAAAAAGACCTTTTCCATAACATCGATTCTGAAGGTCCTCCGACATTACCAACACCAGAACAGATGCTGTCTGCCTCACAAATGGTTGGACGAGACGCCGAGAAGGCTTACGAAGTGCAAGGACCACAGACACAAGAACGAGGAGTATCATCATCAACACCAGCCAAAGCTACACCTATGCTGACGTTCACATCGAGTGAAATCCTTATGCCACGTTCGCAGGAACAGACTCCTGCTATGATTACGCCAGTGTCTTCGTCCGATCAGGTGGCAAAGATGGGGTCGTTGAAGCACAACACCTCCACTGCTACCGCCAGCACTTGGTGGAGTGCCGGGACAACTAAAGGTGGTGCGTTTACCAGTCCCAGCAAGAGTATACGGCCCGCTTATAATCTCACTTCCTCACACGATAGTCTCGCATCCTCGGTCAACCATGCTTCGTCTTTGGACAGTGCTTACTCCACTCCACCTGCTCTAGACATCGACTCGCCTCCCGTTACTCCACCTGTGCTGTATTTCAACACGATGCAGCAAGACCAATGTAGACAAGGAGGCGATCGTCATGGTTCACCAACACCTCCACCTGCAGCACCCTACTTGTTGCATGATCGAGTGCAAGAACCAGAAATGCATGATCAGCGAGATGAAGATGAAGACTCTTTCCGGCTGCCTCCAGCTGCTTCCTTTATAACAACAACCAACACAGTGCTGCATAATAATCAAGTAGTAGAACAAGAAGACGACACCACTCCTTCTCCTAATCCTAGTATCGAAGTTGATGTCGACAAGATTTTAGCAGACCATCGACTCGCTTTGCAGAAGTGGCATACAAATCGCGACCGTCGCTCACGACTCCGAGAGTATTTCCGACTTCTCGCAACGGTTGGTGAAAAATTTCCTGCTCGCGTAGAGTTTCAACCCGCAAAGTCTAGCACACCATATCCTGGCTTCTCCGTGATTGCGGCAGATAGACTCCTAGATGGTTTTCCGTATGAAATTAAATCGCACGAAGTGTCGCGTCGACGTGCCGATCTATTGGCTTCCCCAGAAGACAGACTCCGACTAGTAAGACGACCAAGACCAGCTTTGGAGCGGTATACTTGTTTTTAAACACTTGTTTTGGACCTCCCTTGTAACTGTAACTACTACTATAAGCGGTCTACTAGATAGTTGTAGAAGTAGTATCTAGTACACTTCTAGAAGATGAGGATGATCTAGAAGTCGACAGTATTCCTTTGATGTTGTAAGACAACCAAGACCAGCTTTGGACCGGTATACTTGTTAAACACTTTTGCTTTTGGACCTCCCTTGTAGTAGGTAGTCGTGATCATCCACGACTAGTTCATTTTATTGCCACACCCTCGCCACGTCGCCAGGTGGCTAAAAGCAGTTTCTCCTTCTGGCATTGTGCCTGACTGGAGGTGGGATCCTATTGGGTATGACAACCTTCGCCGCGTGGCCGAAACCTACACAGTTTATCTCGAAAGTAGCTTGAAGGGAGATCTGATGAAAGAATTGGACGCGTTGAACCGTAGAACGAGTCATCAGGCGTGGACAACAGGATGCGTTACAACCACGCCGAGTGTCATAGGCGGTGTGGCTGTAGTTCCTTCGCCGTATGCTTCTGCAGGGGCGCCTTCCTATTATTGCGGTGGTGGTGCTGGTGGCTTATTTCTTAGCGGCGGACGAACTGGTGGAGGAAGTGCTCCATCATCTAGTGGTGCGTCATCTTCTTCTTCAACTGCTGCAGCTGGAGCGGCCCGCGTTGTTCCATCTCCATACAGTAGCTTTAGTTTTCGAGGAGCTGCTGCACATCAGCAACACTACAGTGAACAAAGACAAGGTACTCGTAAAGGGATGCAGCTGCCGACGGCACCAGCAGGAGCTTCATCCTCAGCCACCAGTACTGCGTCAGCTTCTGCTCTTCGTCCTGTTGTGAAACTTCCCCGTGGTATGAGAAAACGAAGACCTGAGCAGGGACCTGGAGGTGGGAGCGATGTCAATGTGGATTCTGCCCGTACTAGGTCAATATCTTCTCGAAACAATACAACTTCTCCAGAAACAAGTGCAACAGCAACAACTACACCTTCCCAGAACAATACAACTTCTCCAGGAACAAGTGCAACAGCAACTCCAACAACTACATCAAGATCAAAAACAAGTGGACACGGAAAACAGCAAAACGAGCAGGATAACTACATCGCGATGAGTATCAGAATGAATCGTGACAGCGAAAATGTCGAATCAGATGCTGCCGTCTCTGCTTTTCTCGCCAATCAGCCTGCGCATCTGCCACCTTCGGCAGGACTATCTTCAGCCATCGATTTGAAGCATATCATCAGTTGCAAAGGCGACTATGTGCTACGTGCTGGAGAGGAAAGAGAACGAGTGTGGTTCCGACAACTGCCGTTGGCTTTTCGAGATAAGGAACGGAAAAGAACCGCTCTAGTCGAAGCCTTCGTGCAGAAGAACAACATTCTTTTCACTATGATGCTGGACATGGTCGCGAGCATGGAACTTAACGTACTACTTCTACGTCCCTATAACACATAACTTATATTCACCTTCATTGTGTAGGTTACATGCAAGACATAGCTATTCCTTTCTATCACTCCTCTATTGCTACAACTGAATCTGATGAATGTGAAGATTATATTTTTGATCATTCTGTCTTACTGATACTTCTGAAGGCGAACTCTTGTTTCCTCGACACTCATGCCATCTTGATACTTCCAGGCTCGCAAAAATCCTGCATTTCAATTGCGGAAGGAAGAGGTGAGTGCCATTTTAGACCTCCCAGATCTGGAGAAGATGAATATCGCAGCCCATGCAGAGGCAGAGCGTCTTCTGCACGAGGATGGGAGCTGTTTTCCATGCTCCTTTTTTGGAGTGAGGAATAAAAGAAACAAAGCACAAAATGCATCTAATTAAAAATACCAAACTACCTCAAGAATGGGTACACTACTCTACTACTAATACTACTACTACTAGGTAGGTGACTTGTTGGTAGGTTTACAGTCACGACTCGTCGGAGAGGGGCTAGTAGAGGAGCTGGGGTAGAGGAGCAGAATGGGACGTAGAGTTAGGACACGGAAGAAGCGTCAATATGGCTGAAGAAGGAGAACTGCGTGGACGAGAGCTTGTGTCAAAAAATATAATAATCTAATCGAAAACTCAAAATAACCGAGTAGCCAACTGAAGTAACAGAGTCATTACGTTGCTCTAGTTTCAGCAACAAGAACTGGATGACTCATCAGGAACAATAAAAGTTGAGAACTACTACATCAAGGAAGAACAAACAAGGGAGAACGATGCTGCACACGACTCAACACTGCACACACGACGCGACATTTGGTAGCTAGGGCCAAACCGAAACTTGTGCTCTATTACTTTTTAAATACTGCCAGCCAAAACTCTTCTACTACTTTTTTTACTACAAGTACCTATTTCTTCTAGCAAATAAAACTACGAGCCAACGACGCCAAGCCGAAACTATTTTTTCTCTGTGACCATCAAGAACAATGAATGTGCTAAACGCAAGCAATCTCTAGCTTGACAATCCACACAGCTAGGAGGTTTTTTTCGAAGAAGAATTAGGATTCGGACCGATTAATTACTGCGCCAAGATGATCAAACAGAATCTGAGCAGCACTCTGTCGTCTATATATGCAACCTAGGATGCATGAGTTGTCGTTTTCCTTTCATACTGTCCTACTCGTCTGCGATTGAAAACATTTCTTCAATGAACGTTCTCCTAGGCGGCAGGACGGGAAGCGGAAGTCGAGATACGAAAATCAGTATAGAGAAATATTTGAAATCAGTCGAAATAATATTGAAATTTTTTAACTCGTGCTGCTGCTACTATTTGTATTTTTATTCTCGTGGTTAGTAGTAATGCCACATGTTGAGGATGTGTAGAAGTGTCGTGCCGGCAAACATCGACGAAGACGAAATATTGTGAAGATAAAGCATGATCGACTCATCAGAAAACATTTGTAGTCTCTACTCCGATAAAGCAGATGTTGTCGAGGATCATAATCGAAACTATATTTATAGAAGAGTCTGTGCTTATGCCGTTCTCATGTGGTGGTCAATGAATATAAGGAGCCATATTTCTAGTTTCTAGTCCATTGTTGACAACAGCTCGTGTTATATAACTCACAAATTAGCTGCTCACGGCCCTGCTTATCCCATATTAATCTGATGACTGTATCTATTTGAGCTGTGTTTCGTACTGGACTTTGAGCTACTAGTTGTAACCTTATGAAATTTGAGTGGGTCATCATGAAATCTTCCTAGTATAAAAGGCATGTTGATGTGGATCTTTATAATCCTAGACAATTCGATAGTGTTCATTCATCATGGTATAGGTCTATCGCAAAAAAAATGTACAATATACCATAAAAAATTCGACCATCTTAGGGAAGGTTGCGGCTGAGGTGAAGCATTATGCTGCAAGGAGGTAGGTACATTTGTAAATGCGCGAGCAGCATCTGCCCCTGCTTCTTACAGTCATGTGGTTACCCCACAATAACCACATGATGCAAGGAAGTTGACTTCAAATTGATTGTCGTTTCTAAAAATATGCTTGTTATTGATGCACGAAGATTGATGGTATTGACATCCAGCCGAAGATGTCCATGAAGATATTTCCTGCAAGATGAAGTACAACTTTAATGCAGAATATAGATGAAGAAGTGGAAATTATCCTGACTGTTTCATCTGACGACCAATGATTGAGGATAATCATTTGAGGTGCACTGATGACGACCTCCTGACATCCATCTCTATCAGATCTGTCCATCCTGCTCGTCACCAGGACTGCAAGATATAGCTCTATCAGACCTGTCCATCCTGCTCGTCAGGACTGCAAGGACAACAAGCACGTCATCCCTCTGAAGATACGCAAACGTGCTAGAAGGAGGTTCATCTTCTAAACAGAAATAATGCCTGTACTAGTTGTACAGCAACAAAGGATTATCAAGATTTTTTACCGTTTTTACGAAGAGTCCTGTCTTGTTGCATTCAATCATCACATCTTATAGATACTTTCTTATCGAGGGAGATGAAAGATGCGGAAAGGCAGTAGCTCCTGCTTACAGTTGCGGTTCTTTCAACGGAAAACAAGGCGCATGCGAACATCCAACAAGAAGGTGTAGCTGAGACTGAGAGAAGAAGGAAAACCAAATGAAAATCTATTTCTTTTGGAGGAAAATGATCCATCAAAAATAAAAGGAGATCATGAATGATTTTTCTGCACGTTTTCTGTTGCGTATGAGAGAGAGCAAGCATAATGACATCTGGAGCTAAGGTAGAGTCGTCTGTTCTGAGAGATGAAAAAGTGGTCTCGGATGAAGAGTGACGCCTGTGACCTAGAAATATACACCACGACTTCTGTAACACTCTTTCCCGAAAACCCAATTATCGCCCCATCATCAAAGCATTCTCCTAACTTGTCAAACAGTTTTCTGATTTCTAAAGTAAGTAGCGTAGCTGGACCTATATAATTACTAAAAGGGCATCATCGTCATGATGGGCCATCTGCAGCCAATCCATTACCTTTACCACTATTTAATCAAAACTGTAAGTAATTATACGACTTGACCTCTAACCCAAAATGTTCGGTGGTGGTAAAGCCGGAGAGCCGTGCAAACGGTGTAAGCCTATGTTTGAGGAGTTGCGGGAAGCCTTACGTCTCTCCGAAGAGAAACTGTCGACATCTGAAAAAAACATTGTAAAACTAAAGGGAGAAGTGGAACAACTTATGAAACACAATTTATTTTGGAATCAGAATCATGATACTAAGAAGTAGGAGGAGGTCCTTTGATTTTTGTGCTACGGCGGTACCGTACTCGAACTAGTACTACTACAAGTACTTAGAATAACAAGCTACTTCTTGAAGAAGCAGCACAACTACGAAGAGGGGAGACATCAGAGTTGAAGTTCTTTCTAACCAAAAGAAAAAAGATTCTCAGGCACTCGACACGCGATTACGGAAGGAGCGGAAAGATAGTGAGGACGCGCTGAAGCAGAACCACGATCTAACGATCAAAAAACTTGAAGACGAAAGGGACAAAGAACGTACTTATGTCGTTTTGACTTTTGAGGCTAGTGCTACAACTCTTCACTTTCTTGATGCTACTTTTTAGTTTTTCCTAGAGGGCGCGGGAGTGAGTGTGAGAGAGAGAGACAGAGTGAGACCGAGTTTAATTAGGGAGCGGAGATACTCTTATTGTTATTTCAAAGACCACCACAGAAAAGTTTTTCTATTCGACGAGAGCAGAGGAGAGAAAACGAGAATCCCCATCCGAGAACTCTCTTGTTAAATCCGCAGTATAGATCAAGTATTTTTAAGAAAGAAATGATTTGTCTGGGGACTCCTGTGACCACGATCTTGAAAATTTTAAACAACCAGGATGAAGTTGATCGATCTCCGGATATAATCATTCGGTTGTAGAAACGTCGCTCTGTGACCACGATCTTGAAATTCCTAAGCAACCAGGACGAAGTTGATCGATCTCCTGATATCATTCGGTTGTAGAAACGTCGCTCATAGGGACGTCGAGCAGACTTCTAGGTTGTCAAATGTTGAGAGAACAGACCAAGTTATCAATCTTTTGAGAGTCATCATGGTGCTAGTAGAAATCTGTCCAAGAGTATACGAATTCTGTCCCAGTGAGTACGGCCACTAGGTCTCAACAACATCTGGAGAGATAATGTGGTCTGAATTCCAAAATGCGTCTTATATATGAGAATGTGTACTCACAGTTACATGATTGCGCGCCTGCCGCTGTCCTGTAGCCCGCTGCACCCTCGCGCCTGCATGCCGCGTATTCGCCCATGGATTGTGTTCGCCCTATCTTAGCCGAGAGCCCACGTACTACAAGACACGTCAGCGATAGCCCGCTGGCCCAGCGCGATAAGTGATTGAATGGGCCAATGAGTAGAAGTGCTCTACTAGACTTAAGCGCCCGGCAGCACTCCTCCCACTAGAATCCTCCACCCTCTGCGCGCACTTCCCCCGCCATTGCGTGCTTCCGCTTTCCCGGCCCCTTCCCCACGCGACAACCGTCTGGCGGGGTTGATCGGTAGAACAGGGGCCGGGCCTCTGGCGGCGTGCGGCCATTGAAGAGGCACGCCGCGGAATAGTAGGCCAGGGAGTTTACGGGCTTCTTGTCGGGTTTGGCCATCTTTGCGTGAGGACTGAAGCGGTTAAGTTTCAAACTTTGGAAAATTTTCCTTCTTTGAATAAAATTTAAAATTTTGCGTCTGGCTTTTTTTTTTCGTTTATCCATCTTCGATAAAGTCGAAAACTTTGCTGTTTCCAACGTTTTGAAATTCAAAACTTCTACTCGAAACTTAGAAAGTCGCAAAGCTTTCGACTTTATAGACAAAGTGCCAGGGTGGCGCGCTGTAGGCTTCTAGCTAGCTTGAAGCCTCAAGGCTGTAGCCCCTAAGTTTAGAAGTTTTTTACAAGGATGCCATGCTCGTGGGTTCGTATACTGCGAAGGTTCACGGGTTCGTGGGCTGATTGGTTGGGCTTGTTTGTTGCTTCGTTTGTTGATAAGGAGAGAGAGCGGAAAAACTTTCTACGGGGATCGCGTGTTTTTGGTTCAAGTGCTGAGGGGTCGGATGTGTGAGGCTGAGTGCTTGGAGGTGTCGTTGTTGCTTTTTTATGTAGCTCTTTTATATTTGATAAAACCCTACGCCTGCCCTAGCTGTAGCTGCATAAAGTGCGCCCAAAAAGTACCGAGCGGTCTCACGCGCGACGAGCCAAACATCGCCAAGCCGGCGCACGCACGGAAATGAACGAGTGCGCACATCGGGATCGCCCAAACGAGCATGGCGCACTGCCTTAGAATTAAAGCGTTGGCTATTCTTCATCAATGCGAAATCAATATTCTAATCTAGATTTTGCCTGATCCTACATTACATTGGTTCATTAGGCACCATCAGGTCGCTTTTTTGATATACTTGAAAAGTCATCCCAGCACCCCCACTCCTCGTCCCATCCAAGAAGTTATAGACTTTCTAGACGAAAGAGAAAGTTTTGTTTAGCCTTATATTGCCTGACATTTTGTATTTGTTTTTGTTTCTTGTGTTAATCGGTCCTCGTCCTTGTTCCTTGGTTGTAGACGCGGCACGTTTACGTTTAGCTGTTGGAATAGAGGCTTCTTCAAGAATTGAGTACCGTGGTACGATAATTATGTTTTCTGAGGATAAATCGTTGGTTGCGATACTTACATAGATAAGTACTCTCATCACTATCTTCTGACATTGAATAAAATGTTTTCCTTCTTGAACTTGATAACAGAATAAGAAATATGAAATGCTGAGGAATAATCATTGATGAATCTTTTACCTTCCTTCAAACTATTGATAAACGCTCTGAGTATAAAAATAATATAATAGTAATATTATTGCTATCTACTTCACGCTCCTACTACGTACGTAAAATTGAAGATGTCTTCATCTTCTTGTTCTTCTAGAACTTGAGAACTGGAAGAGGAAGACTCCGAAAGCTTGAACTCAACACAAGAAGATGCCAGAGATCGATTAGCTTGAGAACTTGGAACAGATCAATTAACCTGGTAGGCCCGCATGCACCTAACCTAACGCTAACCTAACAGATCAATTAACTCAAGATGCCAGACATAGACTGTTGTACTTGCGGGAAAAAAATCGTGGGCACTTACTTCGACACGCTGGATGGCGAGCAGTGTCCCGCATGTGCAGAAGCGGCTGCCGGCTTCTGTGCCGTTTGCAAGAAGACTTTGTTCAACTGTGGCCCAACTGGCGATGTTGGTGATTTGAAGATCCACGCTGCCTGTTTTGAGTGCTGCGAATGCGAAGAGCAGATCGATGGAGGCTTTACCGATAAGAGGGACTTGTGGAAGGAACTGGGAAAAGATTTATGGCTTTGGCTTGTTGTTACCGTAATTCTACTTCGTCATCTCTTCGAGACTTCATCTTAAAAGGTGTTGTAAGTATGTATCTTTGACGTACTCATCTTTGTCTTGCAGTTGAGATCTACAAAAGAAGAAAAGAACTATATTTAGAACGTCATTTGCGCACCCGCCTCATGGCTGGGTATATCATCGTCATCATTTGTGTTATTTTCAAGAAGGGTGGGGAAATCGTCCTTAAGAACATTTAAGTACCTCTTTCTGAGGTGAGTACATTTTTTGTTTTTTTTTTGATCTTCTAATAAATGGGAGCAGTTTTGGGCAGTGTGCTTGGGTGTGCGATGATTGTGCGGAGACCGTGCGTAAAGAAAATAAGCCCAATGGTGGAGAGTGTCCCTTTTGTGGCGAAGACATTGAAGCGGGAGAAGAATTCAAAAAACTGGATGATGGACGCGAGTGTCATAAGAAGTGCTTTAAGTGTTACAAGTGCGATAAGCCGATTGATGGAAAGTTTATCCCAGAAGGAAAAATTAAGGCTTGAATTTGTAATTCATCATCTTAGGAGGCATCCTTGCTTGGGTTGATACATAACTTCAAGGGGAACGAAGACACGCCAGCCAAGTAAGATGCACGTTAAGATGAAAAATATCGGTAAGCTCTAAAAAAGACAAATTTTGCTGCACGAAGTGTACTAAGAAGTGTGCTTTCTGTAATGAGCCGCTGCTTGGGGAAATCACTATCTCCGATGGCTTCGAGTACCACAAAGTAGGACCGGATGGGTATTGCTGCTTTCGATGTAAACGGTGTAGAACGCCTCTGGGTGGCGTAGAGTACTTCAACGCGCCACCAGGGAAGACTGGGAGTTTCTGTAAAAGCTGCAATAAGGACATAATGCAAGACCCCGAACTGGCCGACCAAGAATTGCCACCTGGGATCTGTTTGGCGTGTACGATCATGTAAGACAAGAAGAGGTACGAGGAGAAGAGGCACTAGATCTAGATAGAAGCATCAAGCAGCGGTACCAGACAAAAAGAGGTACGAGAAGAGGCACGTCTAGATGTAGGTCATCAAACAGCAGCAAGAAGAGGCACGAGAAGGTTCACTTCTAGATGTAGGTCATCAAACAGCAGCAAGAAGAGGCACGAGAAGGTTCACTTCTAGATGTAAGTCATCAAACAGCAGCAAGAAGAGGCACGAGAAGGTTCACTTCTACATGTAGGTCATCAAACAGGGCTACCAGACAAGAAGAGGCAGTAGATTTAAGGTCAACATTTAGTGTCCATCTTTCTCGGGATCTTGGTATCCTTTTCCCTTGTTTTCTCATGAAATACAAGGCGCAAGGGGTCAAGATGAGCGGACCAGGATGGGCGAAAGCTTCCTCTAATGTCAGACCAAGCAGCAGCAGCAGCAGGAGCAGACTTCATATTAGGAGATTGATGAGCTGCAAATCGTGCAGTAGCCACTATGTGAGTATGATGGACCTGATGATTGTTATGTCCTCACGATGAACTTGGTGTTGGTCGTTAAATAATGTCTATATCATCCAACAAGATCGTTGAAAAGTAGAAGAATCTAGAAGTACTTGCAGATGGTTCTTGCTGATACAGATGCACTATAAGTAAAAAAAAATATTTTTAGCCGATAATTCTTTGATTGATTATATCCCGTCTACTTGATGTTGTTATTCGTTCATAAACATAATTTTCACTTCATGTTGTAGGTCTTCATCGTCTAGTGGAAACATTGAAAAAGATGAAGGCCCTAGTTAGTTTGGAGGTCGTTTTCCTTTCGCAAAAATGGGGCGAGCTGCGAGAAGTACTAAGTGAGATCATCAACAAATGAACAAGAATCTAATGGAGTTATGTCGTAGCATAGGAAATGATAGTTGGCTTCCCTTCCGGAGGGGTTACATTGTCGAGTATGTAGAAACGAGAGACGAGTGAACGGGTACCTTAGGATTAAGTTGTTTATTTAAGTAGACAAAACCGAATATTCGATGCACTAACTTCTACATTAATGTTTTATTGATGTTGTGCAAAATGGAGAGATTGAATATCACCATGAAGCATTATCACGTAGCTGCGTAAGGTAACTTGAGCGAGCATTCAACAAGCTAAGATGAAAAGATCTGTCCTGTGAGGATCCTTCTGGTTTAGTCTCTTTTTGAGAGCAAAGCGCGTCAAAAATATTGTAGCAACTAGGTTTATTTGCCCGCCTGCGATTTGCCATTGCTGTTGCCCGCCTGCGATGTGCTGCAACGGTTACCAGACAGCAAGCGGCTAGCACGAACACGCCTAGCCTATAGTATAATATAGAACCGGACAGGGGCGATTTTCAACCTGCCTGGAGCAAGGTTTCTGAAGCAGCCTGCCCAGGGCAAGACTTCTGAAACAGCCCCGCCCGAACGACCACAGACACCCTGTTAATAGCCCTCCGCAAAGCTGGGGCTGGCGCTATCCATGGGTAAAAATGACTAACAGCGGGAATCTGCGGCGACGAGACCTGCGACGCCATTCACTGACCGCAGCACCGCTACAAAAGTAAATGCACGCTAAGCCCGCCCGCCTGCCCAGAGAATGATCAACGTAGGAGCAAGTTCTTGCCTGACGCGTGGATGAAACAAAAGACGCGCGCTCTATTTTGCAATTGTTCCTCGCGATAACTTCGTAGTAGTTGAATCTATTTTTGAACGAGTGGTGTTGACAAAAGCACGTTTATTAAATCCTGGCAAGCGTTATTTCATCTAGTCTTTTTGGTGTAGAAGTATTCATCTTGAGGTATGAACTATAATACGGCGCTCTCCACAGGTCTTCTCATCAGTGAGATTCCACCTTCATGTCTCATTTTCGATTTCTACCCGTGCGGAAAGTGCCATGCTAATAGCAGCGTTTTGTATTTGTAAGTTCGCTGATTTTGATTTTGGAATCGCGCCACGGTTCTTCATCACTTCTACAAGCTTTAGTAACTCGGTAATACATTGAAATATCAAAAATTAGTTTTATTATTTTTTTCAACCTCTATCTATGACTATGTCTATCTCAATACAGTCGTAATACTAATAGTGTTGTTTTAGTATTTACTGAGTGGACCACGTGGACGACGAGGTTCTCCTCCCCAAAGCTAGAAAACAAAGATGCCGAAAATGGATTGCGTAGATTGCGGGAAAGGAATTTCCGGCACATATTTTGACACTGACAATGGTCCCCAGTGCCAGGCGTGTGCGGAAAAAAGTGCTGGAGTGTGCGTTGTCTGTAACAAGACCATGCTCGACGGGGGTCCCGGCTTGACGATCGGCGGTGGCCTGTCCGTGCATCAGTCCTGTTTTCAGTGCTGCGAGTGCAAGGAGGGGATTGAAGGAGGCTTTATGGAAAAGCGGAAGTTGTTGACAGACAAAGAGAAGGATCCTAGGTGGAACACGACGAAGGAGACTGATTGGATGTGTGGAGCTTGTGCTGACAAATTCCAGAGAGATGAATGGGAGAAGAAACATCCTCCGAAAGGTGGTTCGAAAGCGGCTAATAAAGGAGGACCTGGTGCTAAAGCAGCAGATGATGCCTGCACGTTTTGCGGAAAAGCCCTCGAGCCAGGTCAGAAAATTGGGAAATTGGGAGATGGAAGTAAGTTCCACTCGGATTGCTTCCGCTGTAAAACCTGCGATGAGCCGATCAAGGGTCAGTTCATCAAGGGCGCTGACGGGGGGATCACGTGCACGAACTGCATTCCGAAATGCGCAGGTTGTGGCGGCAAACTTTCCGGTCAGATCATGACAGCTGGCGGCCGTCAGTACCATAAAGCTGGTCCAGACGGCCATTGCTGCTTCAAGTGCTCCCACTGCACGCAACCTCTTGACCACGGTTTCTACCCCGATCCGGCAGCCAAAGCCCGTGGCGAGAGTGACATCAAGGACATGGTGTGCGAAGGCTGCTACGCGGAAATCACCGAGAACGTCGCCAACGCCAAGCACAAAGAAGCTGAGGCCAAAGAGCTCAAGGAGACTGCCGAGATCGAGCGCGGTCACGCCTGCGTCTGGTCCGATGCTTACCGTGGTCGAGCCGAAGACACTCTCCACTTATTCGACTCCAATGACAAGGAAGATTTGAAAAAAGACCCAGAGCATCTCTGTCTGTTCCTAGACGAAGATTCGCATCTCCACGTGGGAAAAGCGCACGACCCGAAGCACAGCATCAATTTGGAATACTTGGTGGAGGCGTGCAAGATGATCGAGCTGAATCATGGGCAAGAACCGGTTTTTTCCTTAGATCCCGCGGATCCGCATGATTTGGGAGGTGCGGAACAAAAGAAACGCTTTATCCCTGATGAGATGTGCGACGGACCCTTGGGAGAGGTAAAAATTCCACTTGTTCACTTCCTCGTCATTGTGGAGTTTCGCGATCTCAAACTTCATTCATGTTCCAACCTTTTCACTGTCAGTTAGTTGCACTACTACATTCTTTAGTTACAGTTCTTGCACAATTTTCGACTTACTCGAAAACTGAAAATGACCGAGTTACTGACTGAAATAAGGGAGGTAGCTTTGACAGGGCTAGTCTTCCTTGTTCAGTATCTCGCTTATTTTCAGTAGTTACTCGCTTATTTCAGTTTTTCGAATATAAGTATCCGCAACCTACTTGTTGTACTTGATGTTGTTGATGAAACGATATCTTCACACCTCACAACACCTCCAGGTGATGTTCCAAGCCGACTACTTTCTGAAGAAGTTTTCTTTCGGCGATGCTCCAGTCGAAGGCGTCAAGTTCGACTCCTTGTTCGAGACCGATCACAGCTCCACTGGTGCTCGACAATGGTTCATTATTGACTCTGGCAGTGTGACACTTTCGAAAGATCGAGTGCTGATCGTGGACGTGAAGATGAAGGTCGATGCCCGACGCTTAGAGATGGGTCCAGATGGCTACCGCGATGCCCCTACCACTGACGAAAGCGATCCTGCAATGCAGCACGCTAGGAATTTCTCAGCCAACATGCAGAAGTTGCGGGAAAAAGTTGCTTCGGTTCATGAGCTGTTCGAATGCGCCAAGGCTTTGACTCTAGCCAAATGGTTAATCAAGAAGCAGAAACTGCACATCAACAAGGAAGACGTCTTGAAATATCAGCCGAGATCGATCGTGCACGAGATGAACATGGTCAAGAAGACGACCTGCAAATCCGCAGAAGGCAGAAAGCCATTCGCTAACGGTTATCCAAGGTTGATCCCGACGCTGCGCAAGGAGCAGAAGAGAACCAACGTGCACCACAAGGAGAAGGGTGGCGGCATCGAGATCGAGGAGCACACGCAGTCCATGTACGGCGGAGTCGATCTAGGCGTGCCGGTTGAGAAAATCGAGGAGAAACCGCCATTGCCGATTCCGGTTGCGGATCCAGAAGTCAAGCCACAGAGTTTTCCAGTGTTGCAACCGATTGGGGCATATATGGGAACAAAGGCGAAGGCTAAAGCTTTGGACTTAGACCAATACGACTCCATGAAGAACCATAGTGATTTCATGCACGCGCACAAGAGCCACGAACATAACAAACCCGTAGCTCGGTTGTCGGCTGCTATGCAAGAGCAAGACCGCAGATCCGGAGGTTCTACTTCACAAGCGGAAAGAATGAGTGGAGGATCAACAGGGTCACAAGCGGAAATAAGAATGAGTGGAATGAGTAATGCTAGTGGAGGAGGTGCAGCACCAGCAGACGAGGAACGAATTCCGTCTTCAAAAGCTAGTGCTGCAGGAAATGCTAATCTTCCAAGTTCAACGCATTCACCTGGTCCACAGGCGAACATAAGAAGTACAGGAGGCAGTAGAGGACCTTCATCAGGAGGTTCAGCTCCCGCATCTTCTGCTGGAGCAGAACAACAAATGAGATCTTCAGCAGGAGGAACAAGGGGAGGTTCTCGTGAAACTGCGAATAAAACGTCTACTGGTAGTACCGCTAGTGCGGGGAAAAAACCTAGTGTTCCTGATGGAAGAGGAACGTTTCAACCACCATCACGTGCCGCAGGTGGGTCGGGAGGGGTTGTTCCATCTAGTGTTTCTGATGGAAGAGGAACGTTCCAACCTCCACCTTCACGTTCTGTAGGTGGGTCGGGAGGGGTTCCACCTAGTGTTTCTGATGGAAGAGGAACGTTCCAACCTCCACCATCACGTACCGCAGGTGGGTCGGGAGGGGTTCCACCTAGTGTTTCTGATGGAAGAGGAACGTTCCAACCTCCACCATCACGTACCGCAGGTGGGTCGGGAGGGGTTCCACCTAGTGTTTCTGATGGAAGAGGAACGTTCCAACCTCCACCATCACGTGCCGCAGGTGGGTCGGGAGGGGTTCTTCCAGAGACAAAGCGAGGCACCAGACGAACAGACCAGTCATTAGCAGGATATAAGCAGTCAGTGAAATCGCCGACGTCTGCAGCTAGGGAGGAAGCAAGTGGTCTCTTTGGCAGTTTCTTCGGCTAAAAGTCAAGTTGTTGCTTTAGTAGTAGAAAACAAGGAGAAGGAGATGCACTCGCTGCACATGAACATCATAATTACGAAGACGAGAAGGAGATCTTCTAAGAAGCAGCAGTACACAGATTCTTCTGCCAAAAAACAAGTGCATCGATTACTAAGAGAAGGAGAAGTAGATCAACACGAAGGAATGGGAAAAAAATTAGTCGTGAACAATATGGTGTTGAATTTGGAGAAACTGGATGAATTTGGAGGAACAAAATGTGAAATGCAAATGTCAGACGCAAATGGAAAGCAGCTTGCCTTTCTGAAATGCAGTAAAACTGGAAATGTAAAAGCAAAGTGGGTGGAAAATGCTGAAGCTGATAAAAGTTTTTTTCAACAGCACCACGCTGGTCTAGTACCTTTTCTTTCTCGCATCTCCACACCTCCACTCAGGCTCTTCACTGCAGTCCAAGCTCGCCCAAGCCAAATCTAGTGCAGATGAACTGCAGCAGCAGAAGGACGTTGGAGGTGGTGAACAGCATCAAGCAGAGTTGAACGAGATGCAGCAGAGGTTTGAAAAGCAAATACGGAGGTTGGAGAAGACTTTAGATGCGGAGAGAAAGCAAGCAGAGGAGGATGTTCGAGGATTGGAAAGCGATTTCGAGAAGATGGAAGAGAAGTTGTTATGCTAAAGGAGGTGGTTCTCATTAAGTATAATACTCACTGTTGATCATGTTCTTGATGTAGTCGATACTGGTGTAGTTGTTATTCTTGTAGTTATTGAGCCACAACATGAACATTCGGCCGCAGCATAGCTTGCAGTTACTGAAGAACAGGAGCAGCATGTCTTGCAAGTAGTCTCTTCTAATCTGAAGATCCAAACTTCTGGAGAAAAAGAAGCAAGTTGGCGATTTGAAAGACGAAGTGGGCGCCTTGAAGGAAAGCTTGCAGGAGAAGGATAGAGATCTGGAAAAACAGAGGATGGAGATAGCTGGTACTTCTATGGATAAAGATTTGGAAAAACAGAGGATGTAGATAGCTGGTACTATTCATGATGTGCCAGATTGTTCAAATTTGTTCAGATTTGATGTTTACTTACGCAATTTGAATCAAAATCATGAAATTCAAAGTTTTTTCGTCTGCTTACTACAATTAATTTTTCGTGGCGACCACCAAGCTCAATATCTCTTCGATACGAATCGTCCACCTCTTCTGTCTCACAGGTCTCCAACTCGCGGAGTCCCACCTTCGTGGCCGCATCGAAAAGCAAAATGAGGATCACATTGAGGAGAAGAAGCAATTGCAGAAGGAGTGGGCAGAAAGCGAATATGGGCATCGTAAAGCTCAAGGCCTCGACGCTCCGATGGCTTATCGCCGAGAACCTCCTACGGACAACGACTTATTGGAACTGAAGTTGCGACAGTTGAAACAAGGCTTGGGTGCTGTCGGAGTGTCTGGCACAGGACGAGGTGCATCCAGTTCATCTTCTAGTAGTAGCAGTGCAGCATCGCTGTTTGCGTCACTAGTATCGCCTCCGACCACGGTGAAACCCAGGGTAGTGGCTGTTCCTTCCCCGATGCATCAAGAACTCAACCTCAACCTGACTGCCAATGGCAAGATGATAGGAGCAAGCGCAGAACATCATCTCAGCACTAGAGGACGCTCAGGAGGAAGAGTAGGAATAGTTGTACACCAACCAAAACTCGGTAAAAGTGCTTCAGCAGCAAGTGCTGTCGCTATACCTCCAGATCAGCAGCGTGCGGCGGCCCTTCAGTCGCAAAGCATGAAAAATTTGCAAAATGTAGAGACGCACCTACAGCAAAGGCAAGCAGTTATGGATGCTTTACTGCAATGATCATAGGCTTATTATAGGCATCGAACTTGTTATTTCCTGTAGACATTCAAATTCGTCAGGAGAATCTTCCATTTGTCATTCTTGTCATCGACATCGATAAAGAGCTGAACTAACACGAAGCAATACATTTACTGGGCTCGTCTCATTTACATTTCCCCTTTCTAACGCTTACATCACTTTTGCATTTCTGATATTACTTACACTTGAAATTAAAGGACTCATACTGCATGAGTTGCTATGACAAGAACCATAATGCAAATGCTACAACAACTTATACTTACCAAGCTTTCGTACACGACTCACACCATGGGTAATCACAAACTCTACTACCAAAATCAAAACGCGATTTGAGAATAAAAACTATCTTCTTCGTACCTCTAAGTCTAAAAATGAGTAGATACCCAAGCTGTTTGATGATCTCCGCTAAGATAGAAAACTCAGCACAGTGCATCGTAATCCTCATGTAGTTAATGCAAAAACGACAGTAAATGCACTGAATAGGCTTAGGCATAAAGTAGATATGAGTCACAACGCTACACATTCATCTTGTAAAAAATACTGGTGGGACTATGACTATGTATACATTCATCATGTAAAAGATATTGGTCGGACATGAAAATTAGATCGTTTTTCACTTGTCCTGGGTAAATATTTTAATCCTGTACAGAGTTTGAAAAAATATGTAAATAGACGCATGCGAAGATACTACCTACACACATGAACATCGTTAGATTATGACCTTCTTTTTAGCGGGGTCGATTAGTTACTCGTACCCTAGAAGTACCTGGTTCTCCACCTTTAGTACTACCATGACCTCCACTACTAGTAGTAACGAGGAATCATGTGAAGACAGGAGCAACATCCTCGTTGCATAATTAGTGCGAGAAGTGCTAGTGCTGGTAGGTGCTCAAAATTTGGTTTTGCGAATTCCGAAAAAAATGAACACCATCAAGAAGTTAGAACTGTTTTTTGTTGATAATTTTTCTGCGGAAGGACAAGGATATAATATAAGCCACTGGTAGCCTACTAGAAGGATGGGCTAGTACTTGGGCAACTGTCTCATCAAGCGATAATTTGAGGTGACGTTGTTTGGCGACGTAGCTGGGGCGAAGAGCGGGAGCACTATCCATTCTCTTCGAGTGATAGAAGGGAAAAAAGTGATACCTTGAGCAAAACTGTGAGGGATAGATAAGAAAGCAGGACTTCTGCTAATTCTATGTTACTGTCGTGACCAAAAAACGCCGATAGTAGAAAAATATTGTGGTTCTCATGACCCATCGTGGTGATTACTTCTATGCGTTTATCGTTGTTCCTAAGGCGTGGTTTACGTCGACGCCGTAGAAGGTAAGTAGAGGAACAGGAATAACTAATACTAGGTGCTGTGTGATGTAGTTGTTGATCCTCGACTTCGAGGACATTGAAGAGCGACTTCGAGTAGTTGATCCTCGACTTCGAGACACACCATGAATGTCTCCGACTCCGCCGCGCTGCAGGCGCACGGCGCGCAGATGGCAGCGTTGCGGAATTTCAAGAGCAGTCGAGCAGGGTTCTTTGCGGGAGACGTTGAGACCCCAGCACCGCCACAAGAACCAGAATTCTACTCCCCTCCTTCGTTCCTGTTAGAGGATGAAGATGGAGGTGGCGATCTTCCTCCTATATCGTCCTCGGCGTTGGGGTACGAAGAAGTCAGGGAGCCACGGTTCATCTACAACACGAAAGCCGATTCTTCTGCCGTAGGAGACGAGGAGGACGACAGACCTACTAGAAGTACTAACGTTGATGGCCCTTTCTCACCTGCATTTGAAGACGTCCTACCACCAGACGACGAAATTGAGCATACGACCAGTTTCGAGGACATCATGAGCGTGATAGAGGGAGGTGTCAGTCAAACGGCAAGCAGTTACGGCGAGGACGATGAATATCAGGAGAGAAGTGCTAGTTTGTTTCTTCATAGGCCTGCATGGGTAGAGGAAGACATGGTCGAGGATGATTCTGTCGGGTCTATAGGAGGTGGATCAAGTTCAATGACAAGCAACCCAAGTAGTAGGAGAACTCTTCTTGGAGAGACTGAATCTTCAAGTAGTATAGCAGATCGGATACGCTTGTTCATCAGACAACGCTGTCACCAGGAGGAGCGTGCTTCGACGACAAGAACTACTGCATCTCGCCAACATCCAAATCATCCACTTCCCTTCCTGTCTCATGAAGCAGGTTCTACGCCGACCCCAAGTCTGCCGTCAGAGCAAGTCGCAGCTGCAGTATCGGCTGAGGCTGTGCTGGGGGCAACAGATGATCATCGTGCTGGACCTTCGAAAATATCTTCTACCTCTTCGTGTAGCAGCACGTCGAGTAGGAGTAGTAGCAAAACTAGTACTTACACAATAACAAGTAGTGGTTCCGCTAGTTTTCACGAAAGTCAAAATGTGGTGGATTCTCTCGGAGGCGCAACATCAACATCGACTTCACCAACACCTGCGTTGCACAAGGCTATGTTTCATCGTAGTAACAAAGCGAAACAGGGGTCAGAAGAACTCTTTTCTGGTAGTTTTAGTGCTGGGGATGTTGAACAAAAGTCCTCACCAGCAGAAGTACAACACGAAGCAGTAGGAGACCAAGTCCAAGCGCAGCTGCAGACGTCGAAAATATCTCCAACATCATCCGGGAATCATGCCATGCAGCAACTACAGCTCCATCTGCAGACAACCAAGACTGCCTCACCACCTCATAGCACAAGAAACGTTGGGTCTCCCACCCAGCATACTCGAATGCAAGTTCTAAAAGTCCGACCACCCTCTGGCAGTACCACGACCACTGGTGCTCGTCTAACAACATCTGCTGCAACAACCACTTCAGCTGCGCGAGGGCGTCTACGTGCTGAGCATCAAGATGTTCTGGGCGACTCGCCATTCAGCAGAACCGCAAAATTGAAAGGGAGTTTGTATAGCGATGTCGCACGCTCTGCGGGGGCTGCAGGCGGGTCAACGTCTTCTAGAACATCAAGGGGTAAACGCTCTTTGTCGAGAGCACAGAGGGAGAAAGAAAAGACCTCCCAAAGGACTGTTCATGATCCTCGAAACAACTCACAGTCACAGGCACTAGTTGCGGATGGTAGCATCAGTGCCAGTAGTAGCAAATCATCAACTACCTCTACCTCTTCCGCGAGCATCGTCGTGGCGTCAACATCTTCATTAGTTGCGGAAGACACGACGACAACGCATGACCATGAAGTTGCTCAAGAACAAATTACAGCAGATTTGGCGAAGCACGACGTCGAGGTGGAAGAAGTCTTTGATAGGCTCGAAGTAGATGAGAAGCCTGTAGAACTGAATTCATCTTCTTCCGAAAGTGTAGCAATGCCTGAAGGACACGAGGAGGAGCACCAAGACGACGGTTTCCAAGGCAACAAGTTTCTTGTAGGGGAAAATGAAGTAGACGGGCAAGTCACATATCAAAACGTGATTTCTCAAGCGTTAGATCTAGATCATTTCTCTCCAGATGACACGACGCCTATTACGAAAAACCGAAATGGTGCAACTAGTTTTGGCGTTCCTCTGGAAGAGCCTGAGCCAATGCCTCCGCGACGCAAAAACTCACTTGGTTCCAACACTTCCTCTGGCAGTAGAGCTCGAGTGCCCTCAAGTTCAGTGCCACGAAACAGGAAAGGGAATACAACTTCTAGCACCGCTGGAAGTTTCTCCCCTGCTCCACGTCCAAGAAAAAGCGACATCAAACAATGGTGCTCAGTTGCCAGACCAGCTGGGGAAGAGAAGTCTGCCTCTACTTCGTCAATCAGTACGACTCCGACTGTTGATCCGTGTAGTTCATCTTCATCTGCATCAGGGTCTACTTCATCTGCATCCAGTACTAGTAGCAAGAGGATGTCGTCAATAGGTAGAAGTACTACATCATCTAGTACTACAGGAGCTGCATCAAATATTAGTGCAAGTCGTCGACAAGGACAACTGAGTTCTACACCAAGCCGTAGTAGCACGCCACCAGTTCCTGGAGGTGGCAAAGGAAACCCGCCATCGTCTAGTCCACGGTCACCGCCAGCAGCTTCTCCATCTAGGACAACTCCTTCGTCTGGTTCTGGACAACATCTCCGAGTAGGAGGAACGAAAAAGCCACCACTGCCAGTTACTAGAGGAACGCCGAAGTCCTCTCCAAAGTCCTCGCCACCTCCAAAATCTTCGCCAAAATCGTCACCACCAGTGCCCTCACCAGAAAAACAAGCAGCCACAGACTCAGCGTCTGCAACAGAGCCTATGCTTGCTCAGGACTCAACACCTTCTTCAAAAAAAACATCCTCGAAAACCAGTGGTACAAGTGGAAGGGCAATGGCAAGAATGTCACCTAGAGCTTCACCAAGCGCCTCACCTAGAGCCTCTCCAAGAGCGTCACCGAAAGCATCGCCAGAGGCTTCGCCTCGAGCTTCTCCCCGAGCATCACCGAAAGCTTCTCCAAGAGCTTCTCCAAGAGCGTCTCCAAAAACGGCACCAAAAAGATCACCAAAAAAATCACCGAGAACCTCTCCAAAGACATTCATCGCGTCACCTAGAAGAAAGGCTCCAAGTGCTGGGAGTGGTTTGTCGGCAAAAGTCAATCGCGCAAGAGGAGATATAGAGGGAGATCCGTCCTCGCCGAGCAAGAGGAATTATCCAGGTAGTATACTTGCTGCTGCAGCTTCTGGAGCAACAAATATTACAACAAAAGGAGAAGCGAAGAGGCAAGCGGAAGAAACACCTCCTAGTGCAGTAGCCCCGTCAGCTGCAACATCAACTTCAATAGTAGCAGAAAAACCTCGAAGTGCTGCTTTCTCGCCTCCTTCCTCGAAAAAGCCACAATATATTCGAGCAGGGCAGCAAGATGATCGGGACAGACAGGAGAGGAAAAAACGTGAAGGAGCGGCTCCACTGAGAACTCGAACAGGTACTGCTCAACAGGCCTGTTCACCGAGTTCCCCTGCTGTTTTGTCTCCTGGCGTAACTGGTGTGGCACCTCCGCTGCCTCCCCCAGCATTGGCGGGGTCGCCATTATCATCTTCGCTGGCGGCTCCGTGTCCGACTTTAGGCATGTCTAACGATGAGGTGATAAGTAGTGCTGTTGCAGAGTCAGGCATAACTACGAGTACGACTTCTACCGATATTAGTACTTCTGTTGTTGAGGAAACTAGTTCAGATCGAAAGTCGTGTCCACGGGGTGCGCGAAAAGAGGACGATACGTCGTCTGTCGAGGTAGAGGTAGCAGGTGCTTTATCTAGTTCGAAAGAAGGAGCAGTAGAGACTGAAACCCACCTCCTGGAACAAAAACCACAGGAAATATCCGCTTCTTCGACGTTGCTATCGTCATCTTCTAGAAATACGACATCTTCCTCAAACTCGATGTTGGCACCATTGACGAGCGAAGCAGCGCAAGCAGCGCCCTCCTCAACATCCACTTCAGCATCGCTTTTCAAAAATGCCACGATCAACAGCATCCTACCATCTACAAACGCGATAGGGCTTGTGCCTTTGCAATTGAGACCGCTGTCATTAGTGCTGGGCTCTGGTAGTACTGGAACTGGTAGCTCTACTTCTTCTTCTTCTAGCCAACTACAAGGTGGACCACAGGAGTCTGACGTGTCTCCAAGAAAGGGCAGAAAATTTGGACCTAAAGATCCCAATGCATTGTATGCCATAGCACCATGTGGAAGCACTGCGACTGGTGGCTTGGTCTTTTCTGGTTCTTCCGCGTCCTCCTCAATGCAGCAGAAGCAAAATACTACAGGCGGTCTAATACCTTACAGTGTCGCAAGTGCAGCAGCTGCGGCCGCGGGGCTTCTGCCCAGCGAGAGTGGGAAAGGGGATGACGAGCAGAATAGTGCTGGCAACGGGGAACTCCACCTTCAAGCGGAAACTCCACCTTCAAGCGGAAACTCCACTACCACGATCACGCGTGGAGTCCCGACGATTCCGCTAGAAAACACAACGCTTTACAAACTGATGAAAGAACACGCTGAGACCCCGCAGGTGGACCGCTATAGGGTACCAATAGCGCCAAGCAAGCGCATGCCAGGGAGGCAGTTGCGATTTACGGGGAAATATCAGCGAAGTGTGAGCTTTACGGTACTAGAAATTTACTTCTAGAATAATCATAAAGAAAAACAGCAGTTGTCCTAGTAAAATGAACTGCGTCCTGGTCGTCCTCTACTTAATATTTCAACTTCAAGCAAGATTAGAGTTAGTGTTTGCTACTGAAACAACTGAAGCCTGTGTCTGATACTCAATCTCGTCAAGAACAACAAACATTTCTTTACAGGTTACCGATGCAGATACGGCCGAAGTTGTGCTGACTCTAGACAGATTTGAGCCAATGGATGCAGCCGAGAGATCAGTACTTTTAGTACTCTCCATTTTTTGCTGTTGAAAAGTTACAGAAGCAAACACCCTCCTTCGATAACTACAAAGTCAGAGCCATACAATACTTCGTCATCTCACTCTTTGTACTTGAATTTAAATCTGGACCTCAAATCCCAGCGTTTCCACCACTGGTTGCGTGCGCCGGTGCGAGACCCAGGATGGGAAATCAGTCGAACCAAGAATATGAACGGACGAAAAGAGCAAATAACTCCTATCGAAGACATTTTGAAAAATGAGGAGGCGTACATCTGTGAAGAAGGCAAGAAGGCCCTAGACGAGCGACGAGCAGAAAGGAGGAACTTCTACCTAGCGATGAAGGTAGGCGGTGCACGCTGTCCCTTGCCACCATTGAGGGAGGAAGCTGAGCCGGCTAGCAGGAAACCATCAGGAGGGACCAAGGTTGGAGCTGGACGAGGTACTGGAAGCAAGATAAAGGAAGACGAAGAGGAGGATGTTGAAGTTGAAGGAAAATCAAAGTAGAATTATCGATTTCAAGTTCAACACGAGGACCTCGCCTACTCGTGATTTCTTGACTAAACAGAAAGATTCTGTGTGTTTTGTTCAAAGGTGGCTGACATAGTAAAGTAGATCCTCGTAAAGTAGCCACGACGAGCTGTAAATCTAGCGATATTTTTTAGCCATGTTAGTTTGAGAATATCAGATTCATCTTTCTTAGCTTTTCGCGCTCGCGCATCTTCACCATCTTCAGTAGTATTCAAAATGTCACTATCATTCGCACCCATCATCACAACGCAACGAAGCATAGCATGACTTAGTGCGCTTGCGCGAGGAAACATTTTTCATATCAAGACATCTTCATCATCCACATTTAGATTCTCAGAACGCACCAGAACCAGTAAGTTGCTCTTGAAGTAGTATGACTTTGTTCCACGATTCCTTTGAGGATCCATGTCCCAGTAGAAGTACAACAGGACGATGATGTTTTTCTTAGTCAACAGCTAGATTCTACTTCGCAAATACGCACTGCAGTGCGCCCTCAAACTCAATGCACAGATCCACTTCCACGCAACAAATGAAATAGGAAAAAAGGAAATGCTTCCGTTACTGATTGTCGAGTCCTCCTCTCGACTAGCTCGCTTCCCTGTGCTTCGTTTTCTAAGTACGGGAATCGATGAACACAACAGCAAATAAGGGAGATGAGACTCGCAGTCGATTTCATCGAGAGCTTCACGACGACGTCGAGAAATGGCTACTTTTCGAAAAAAATAGTAATAGAAGAGTTTGAAAAAAAGAATGAAAAAATCTTGGATGAAGTTAAAAAATCTTCAACTCCGACTTGAAGATCTTCATCTTCTGCAGTATCTCTTCTAGGACGAGGAGTACGAAGAGGAAAAGATGCCATCTTCAACGGGCCCTTCCGTGCGGCAACTGCCGATTCCGACAGCGGGTACGAGTTCGTCATCAACAGCCAAGAAAGCAGGTGGAGCATCAGCAAACACAGGGACAGGGATCTTGAATCAGCGCATCACTAGTAGTGGTCTCAGAACCTCCAGTGCCGATATATCCTCCTTCCACGTGCCATCCGGCAAGCCACCACTGAACCAGAAGAAGTATGTCGCAGATGGCTTCCAAGCGTTTGATCAAGCAGCAAAACTAATCAAGGACATGAAGCACTACAAGTCAACCAGGGATAAAGTGGACGCGTTTGAGCGGAAATACAAGAATAAGCCCTTCATCTCGACACAGATGAAGATCGTCGTCGTCACGGGGGTTGCGCTATACCTCATGTTCTCGTATTCTTGTTTGCGAAATGTCGTAATATTCTGTTTTTATGGTGTTTTCGCTGTTAATCCTGCTCCACCTCCTGGTCCTGCTCGTGGCTCGTGATTCTTGTCGTTCTAGTTCACCTCCTGGTCGTTCTAGTAGAGATGAACAAATTATAGCCAGGACGAGGTGAACTAGAACGACCAGGATCATATCATCCAAAACAAATAGCTCTCCAAAACCTACCTCTTGTCAGGCATATCAATCAATCAATCTCATCTCATGTGTCTAATGCATGTGGATGGGAAGACTCGCTACCCTGTGCTTGTAGTATGAAAACGAGCAACAAATCTTTCGCAACTCCAGGTATTTGCGATGGCGCAATGATCCGGATAATTTTAGCTGGCTTGATTGGGGTCTCGGAACTAAGAGGGACAGCGTTCTCGATGTGTGATAAAAAATACATCACTCCTTTCAATAGACTAGAATAGAATAGAATAGAATAGGAGGTTTTTCAATTGATGACCAGGAGGAATCAAATACTACATGTCGTATTTTTGTTTATGGAGGCAGGAGGTGCGAAGCAATGTGAAAGACAGTGAAGTGTCAATGAAAATATTCACCACGACGAAAATGAGCAAATCATTGGATGAGTCAACATATTATGCCGGTCAATCAAATGAAAATTTATAGACTAGACGTAGTGGAAAAAAGCAAACACTGTTGTCATCTTCACTTTAACTTTTCCATAGCTCTATTTTCTGGGCGTCGTGTTCCACCTATCTGAAGCCAGTAGAAAAAACACGTGATGTTGCAGAGCCGTGCAACTTGATGCGAGGAGGTTCTTGCATGAGAACTAAGATAGCGAGGAGTTCTCCTCAAGACTACATGAACAGACGGGATCAAGAAAAAAAATTGGTTCGAACTCTGCATGATGCACAACATGATGAGTGGAAAAAAAAAAACTACATGAAGCTGAAGACCTGAGATTTTTTCCTTTCTTTCATGAGTTTGGCGTGTTAGAAGTAGAACGAAATTATACATGAGCTACAAAGGATTCATTTTCTTAGTTGTAAGAACTGATGAAAATCGAAAGGCATATAATCCTTAGTCTTGAAATGCCACATGATCGCGAGAGAGGAAACCATTCATGTTTTTATAATCTCTTCTTCTTCTTCTGCATCTTCTTTTTCCTTTTACGCTGAAGTCGAAAGTCATTCCTCTAGGCTTGACGTGTACAACTTTTTTAGGTATCTTCATAATCATCATTTTATTCATGATTCTTTGTTTTCTTTCCATCTCTTTCCCTTACAGTTTTAGCGAATTTTTTGTTGGCGACCGGGAACAAAATGCGATGCATATTTCCAATACCAATTAATGCCTAGAAAATTGATGTCCTCAACATCTTCCATCTTTCTTTCTTCAATAATCAAATCTTTAGGATGCCATGCAGCTTCAAGAAGTGAGCGGGTGAACTTTAGAAGTTAAATTGAAGGGGAGCGAGCGTGCTTGAGCAAGTAGTTGTACATAGCATGATCGCTGTAATCCTAATATTACTTACACTAGAGAGAGCTTGAGCTGATGAGCAAGCAAGTCGCTTACTTACGCTTACCATCAGCATCGTCTCAATCTTGTTTACTCAAGGTATTATTTTCTTCTTCCGGTGCTATTTGCTGTCTTCAATCAATCAATTTATAATAGAGTTAAAGCCTCCGGCACGATCTTGTTTTAGTTACTAGTAGGAATCGCAAACATGATATCTTCCTACGTGTGCTTACTATAATTACTTCTGGCGCTAGGAAGACCGAATTTGCAATTGTGTTCAATAACAGTTTCAGTTCCAATTTTACGGCCATGGTTGTTAGATAAAGAAGCTATTTTCATTCTTAGAACTACAGCAACAGCATTTATTAAAGAACAACTTCTTGTTCTATAATTTTTCGATCAACATCCTCGCGTACAACAACATGGTGCTAAGACTTTGCTCTTTGATTATAGGTACCTTGTTAAATAGATGCCTCTGCGGCGATGTTCGGAGCCGATCCAAAATCTCAAGAAATGAATAGCCACAATTGCATTTGACGATGTCATTTTAGAGTTCTTCGACCCACACGCAATTACATCTACATTTTTGTATTTGTAAGCATTCATCATTGATTTACAGGTGGATGTCAAGTAGAAGGATTGTGTTGCTACAACATTGTCGTAGCTGCAACAGTCGTTATTTATACTTTATCTTTATGAGTCCTTGCAACTAATTAACTATCTTCTATACCCCCAGAATGGGTACACTTCTACTACTAGTCCACGACGCGCGCGCCTTGCGCAATCTACCTGCAAAATCCGACTGCGCTGCACCTCCTGTATCACGTAGTTGAGGTAGAACTATCATAATTCATCAAAGTCTAGCCCCTGATCATGATTTTTGAAGGAACAAACACGACAAAGACAAGCACCTTCGACGTGGAGTCGTGCGTTGCCTCGATGTCGAAGGTAGCATTAGCCACCTCCACCGTTGCACTGTATTTGAAAATGAAATGAGGATCATGATCATGGTCGTGTTAGTAGATAACGGGCATATTATGCATAAGTGCTAGACATTATCGATAAGACCTAAAGAAGGGCATCATTCATGCTGCTCGTGATAACTTCTAATGAAGATACGCGTAATAATATCAACATGGACATTCCATAATCATAAATTTCTATTCATCTACTTGTCTAGTACTTAAAGATCTTGTAAAATTAAATTTTTATCAGCCTGCCCCTGTTCTTCGTGCTCGTGTTGTGTCACCGACTCTGATCAGCATCAGTAATTTTCGTATCAAGATGCGTGAACAACAATCTGATGGTGGAGCGCATGAGACGACCGCGTCCACCTCTACAACAAGAAATCGCAAAGACGTTGTAAAAATGGGGAGACGAGAAAGCGCAGAGACGAGCACACGACTGCATGAAGGGAGCAATGTCGTCAGCGAAGAGTCTTTGTCTCCGCAAACAACAGTAGGTGCAGTTCGTGGTGATGAGCGGACTCGTCCTGGCCAGGATCATCGGAGGACGAAGAGTGGCGCTGGCGGGAAAACGGTAGGATACAAACAAAAAGAAACATCTAGTACGGCTTTAGATCCGCCTCAAAAAAATGAGGTTGAAGCGGTGGATAAAACGAGTATCTTCATGAAGAAGGACCTGCTGTCGGTGGTGGACAACCAGAATACCGATACCGATGGAGATGATAGGATAAACAAGAGAGATGTTCATGACGACCTAGGACGACACGACCAAGTAGAAGTAGGACATCGACGTCCACATCATCAAGAGGTCCACGTCGATGATCGCCCTCAGCACTTGATTGTCAAAGAGCAGCTTATGGCAATGGGATTCGATGAGGATGTGTGTGAAATAGCGACCCAGCTAGCGACGCCGAACGCTCTTCAGGAACAAGCTTCTACACCCATTTCAGGAGCTGGCAGATCCGGAAAAATGAGCAGCTCGAGTCCTTCGTGTCGGCGTGGGAGCGGTCAGCTTAGCGCTTTTTTTTATGGCTCGCTTGAATCTGAGTGGTGCGATGTAGTTTGGTTGATGTCTAAATCTAATCGGGACAAGGATGTGGATGTAGTAAATATCGTCTGCTAACTAATAAATTCTTCCTCTTCTAACGTGATCCAAGCAATAGATCACGACAGCATTCAGAACCTCCAGAGATGGGTGTTGACACTTGGACGGCAAGGGCAGTGGACATGATGATGTCGTATGGCGAGGGTGCTTTAAGGCAGATGGCCAAGACTGATAGGATGCATCGGCTTCAGCAAGACAGGATAGCCCAGCATCAGACGGAACAGATTCTTCGAAACGGCAAAGGCAGTATTATGAAAAACCGCGGAGGCCCTTGCTATCAGCTTCAACGACCAGAAGACGTCGATTTTAGTCTTGCCATTGCTGGTCGTGGTTCAGCTTTATTTGGTACTCCTGGCGGGACTACGACAAGTCTATTCCATGGAGGCGGAAGCGGTGGAAGAAGTATTTCGTCTCCAACTAGTAGAAACTCCAACATGTCTAGAACCAGTACCACACAACCTGGTGGTACAACTACAAGGAGTGAGAAAATGAAAAACTTCTCGTCATCAGCTGTGGACACGCAGAACAAGATTGGTATACCCAATATTGGTAAGAGTAACCCTATTGTTCTGCCTGAAGATTACAAGCATCAACAACAGAGGACCACTACAGGATCTTCACCGAGAAAGAACGAAAAAAAGAACATGAACAACAAGAAACACGCGGGGGCAAAGAAGAAAGAGCAGCTTCTTTCTTCATCTTCCGAGGAAGAAGAGAACGAGAACGAGAAAATTCCAGTAGAAGATGCACGAGCTAATCTTCATGACCCTGAAGATGTAGATGATGATGAAGAAGACGAAGATCCAAGCTATGACGAAGATGGTCCGGAATTCAAGGCTGTTTTTTGCGTTAGAAAAGACCTGAAAATGTCACCTGGAAAAATCGCCGCGCAAGTTGCGCACTGTGCTCTTGCTCTTGTTCAAGGTACGTCGGGGAATGATCAGCAGATACAGTATTGTTTGCACTGGCAGCAGATGGGAGAAAAAATTGTCGTTTGCGAAGTCGAGAGCGAACAGCAAATGTACGCACTAATACACAAAGCGGAAAAGCTCGGAATCCATCATTAAGGCTCTCTCATTCTGCATTTTTCATTCTCCGTCTTTCTAGTACTTATTTCCCAATGGAAATCATCATCTTCATGATCATCACCCAGCACTAGTTCTAATCCTCCGCGACGCAGACGGACGCAGGTCGGACGGAAGTTGAAGAGGGGTCGGAGACGGTGGTCGGCTTCGGCCCAGACCTTGAAGAGGAGGTCAACAAGGTAACGGGAAAGTTGAGGCTATTGAGGTAGTGAAGTAGGTACAAGATAATACAAGATCTGTGTGTATCTGTGTTATTCATTGCTGGTTTTATTATGTAGGCTTCCCCTGGTGGTAACCACGAAATAGCCCGTGACGTCTGATATGATACTCGTCCCATCTACTTACCATGTTAATAAGTACAGGGGAGTATTAATGCGACGTAGGGTACAACGGGAGTACGCGTGGGGAGTATTATACTTGAATTAAGGAATTGGGTCACGGACACGGAGACATAGGTTGCAGGGCTCCACTGGAGGAAATGGGTAAGGGGTTGTGCACGTTCAAGCACAAGAAAGAGGGAAGTCAATTGAGTAATCGAGTTGGGTGTGGTGCAATTTGTTTCCAAAAAAATCCTTGCAGGGAGGAGGAATTTTAGATTTATTTTCTAGTATGCTGATGGTGATGGCGATGGGCCTCGTCACATCAACTTCAAAAATAGAAAAAGCACGGCGAAGTGGGGACGGCGGGGCCCGATCAGATACTCAAGAATATGATGACACTGTTGATAACGACGTGAAAAATTTTCAGTCATGATATCAAACACATACATAGGCATAGCGGTGATAGAATAATAACACGACCGACCATAAATTATTATAGCGCATACGCACGCCGGGGTACTCACGGTTGCATGTGAAGGACACACTAAATAATGATATACGAAAAACGAAATGACCTGCAAATTAGAAACTCAACATCACTTCCTCTCCTTTTCACTCCGCTGGTTCCTCCTTATGGTTACTTATGTTTCTCGGAACTTATAGATATATAATTTCATGCTTCCACCACGCTATAGGTCTCGCCTCCACTTATCCAGTGTCAGTTTGAGGATGAGCTGTAGCATAGAAGCTGGCCGTCATCTTCATGAGGTCACTGAGACGCATTTACTTACTAGTAGTTCTACAAAAGAACAAGTAGAAGCACAACAACAAGAGTAATACAACAAGAAAAACGACTAGTAGTAGTACTACACTGTAATTACTAGTACTAGAAGTACAACATTAAGGAGGATTTTATTTCCCTCTACTGCTCTACTTATTTTTTCGTCAAGGTCATTCAACAAGAAGTAGATCTAGTAGAGGAACTTGAGGACCTAGACACCTCCCTCTGAGTTTGTCGTGATGAGAAACCTCAGGATGAGCCTGTTTCTAGTCAGTTTTTGATGAGAAATCTATGGCTCCTACTGTATAAAATCAGAAGAAAGAGGGTGAAATAAAGCAAAACAGAGGCCAGATTTTTACATCGGAGAATACTGGTAGTATTAGGAAGCACTGGTGCAGCTTGAAGATATACTTGCGATGGAGTATCCCTCATCACCCTCGAAGACTTTCCATGAACTTAATTTTCAGGTCTCTTACTTATTTTTGCCATCGTCCTCAAGTAAAAGGATCATGCCAATCTGCTATGGATGGAGTTACTCATTTTCGGACGATAATCATGTAGTCAATGATTTTTTGTATTTGGTTTCATCTTAGTACAAAAAGAACCTTGATTATGAGGCTTTTACACGAACTACTTCTACCACTTCTAGTCGTGAATAAAAGGTAAGCACGACCAAGATGATTACGTATAGGGGGAACGGGAGTGGGAGAGAACGAGAAGATTTTTTTATACCACGCGCAACCTACCTCTACTGAGAAAGGGACGCTGATCAAGAACGTGATCAGTTATGATTAAGAATATTACACCTACACGATTATCCATGTCCATGTGGCTCTCCTGGTGGATTTGCTACGACAGATCAAGCTTACAACGTACCTCCACGACCACGTTTCTACAACAACTAACTAGTATTATAGAACTCACTAAATTTTCCTTTTTTTCCTAGTAAGGTCTGCTCCACCACAAGTATTATAGATCTTACCAGAACAACAACACCACGTGTCGGGTTCTACTCGAACCCAAATCGTCCCAACCCAAATCGTACTCGTCCCAAATCGGCCAGGCCGCGGTGCAGCGGACCCTGAACCTTATTAACCTTATCCTCAACGTGCCAGTTGTTCTTGCATTTACTTGTGACTAGCAAGAACGCCCCTTGCCACTACTTATTAAGCACATAGTACTTATGCAATCGGCGTTGCACTCTCCTTCCCTACCCCCTCTTTCGCTCCCCTCCGTTACTTAATAGATTTTACAGTCCCTTGGCCTTGCATCTTCATGCCAGGTGTACGAATACTACTTCTCATACTAATTATCAGTTTTTTTTCCTTCTTGTCCATTATGTGCAGGAGGATGGACGTGAAGCGGAAGCTACCTCGCTGCTTCCAACGACAGCCTTCGCCTTCCTGTTGACCCAGACTTTGAAGATCGAAGTCTGGGTCTTCTCACAAGCCACCAGTCATGCTATTGCTAGCTTCTAAGTGATCCTTAGAAAACACTGTTGGTCCTGGTCGTGCGTTGACGGTAAATAAAGATGTTGATATTGTCGGTTAGGCTCCACCTGCTATTGACAGACCATACTTTGATTTGGATATGATCTCTTTGATTTGTTAGTAAGTTCACATCGGATCTTGTATTCGTTGTAGTACGCCTATGCAATTATATATAATATGTATCAAAAATAGACGACCTCCTGTGAAGAAATAGAAAATATGCTGCACCTGCACCACAACGACCATTGATCCTTGTATTATCTGGTGGAAGACCACGAGTTTCGATCGGATACCTCCACTCCATATCGACTTCTACATTGAAGATGATTCGCATCATCCCCTCAGGCTGCACTTGCTCCCGCCCCAAAAATTGTTGACCTATCGCTTAGCTTTTCTTGCTTTTCATGCATCTTTCTGAAGGCGGTTCTGTTGCAGCTATGTACTTTCCATTGAGATGCAGCCCCCGCACGACGTTCTTATCATCTTGTGAGAAAGCTATCTTTCGACACAGGCATGCGTGATTCTTGATAAATTCTTGAAAAATATAACTGTCTAAGGTAGAAGGTGACAACGTAATCACTACTAAAAAAGTCTTGATGAACAGTCATGAAGCATATTTATGGCACACCGCCGTCGCCATGCCCGTCCTTTTCCTGGTAGCAGTAGCAGGAGACTAACATAAACCGCTACCTCGTCCAGTTAATATTACACTTTTTATCTTAAGAAGTAGTAGTTCATGATCATGACATACTAGAAAGATTTAGAAGAAGATTATTTAGATTATTTAGACGTCGATTAGACCGACGCGTCGTCTCTCGCGAAGTCGTTGCACCTAGCAATCTGGCATGGACTCCACCCGTCGGTCGCCGGCAGGCACGCCGGACATCACTAGGATCACCCTTCCGGCGGTCTTAGCTTACAAAAAAATTAGTGAGGCCCTTGAACTTCTTGAAGCGTTTTTTTATTTCCTCCGATGTTTACGCGTTTCTGGGCTACCAGCTCCAGGTCGTCGCGTTCCTGGGCTACCATCTCCAGAACTCGTCTTGTCTTGGGTGCCTGTGCCATTTGTAGTCACTAATCGAAGTTTGCTATCCTAGTATCAAGCACGCGCAAATGGAGTCCTTGGCGGGAAGATGAAGTTCGGGATCGGGGCAAAAAAATATACTGGGTTGTATCTTGGAATGAAAAATGGCATACACTGTTTAGGGTCTTACCTATTTGGAAGTGTTTTGGCAAAGAAGAATAATTTCGGGAGGTTTTATTGTCTTCGACAAGAAGTCTACTTTTCTTCGTCGCCCTCGTCGTATTGAATTCTTAAATATTCTTTTTTTAGTGTTGGAGGTTGGTTCATGGGATGGTGAAACAGAAAGCAGGTTTTTTTTCACCTTCGTGTAAGTAGCTGTGATTTTGGATGAGATGAATTTCGAAGGGTCTGTGACAGGTAGGGTTTCTTCGAAATGTTGTGTGCCTCGTTCTTGCTGGGAGCACTTATTCTGTTGTGACAGTTGAACTAAGCATATTTCTATTCTTATCGAGGTGCTGGAGTACATTTATGTACTTAGACTTACTTACAAGTTGTATGAATTTGAATTCTTGAAATTCTTCGGCGCTAGCCTGTGGAGATAGTATTGTACAACTACTAGTAGTTGTTACAGATGATTATAGTCGGCCTATCATCTGGGATATATCGAGCAGGTAATGAGGGTCGGAAGCGGAACGCTCCACATGAGACTTAAATAGATACAGATCCCCTTCCACATGAGACTTCTACTTCTTATACAATTGTTGATATTGCCAACAGCCGCGGGGGGAAAATAGAACATGTTGATAATTCTTTTTGGTCTACTCATCTATTTGATCTGCTAACTTGGACATCAGCATCACTCAAAATCAATGCTCTACTCGGACAACCATAAAAATCAGAGCTGCATGCTACTTGCAAATGCACCAGAAGCATCTGTTTTTTTTCAACAAGGTTCACACACGTGAGAGGCTGAGGTTGAAGCTGATGTCTGGCATTTTCCACGGCGGCCGGCAAGGTCGAAGCCATCCGCCACTCCTGCTTCACCCACGAAAGCTTGAGGGAAACCTTCTCATCTTGACATCATTAAGACCACCAGGAAGGAGATTTTTAGACAAATTATATTCGTCTAGAAGAATGTGAATGGTCTTTTTGATTATTTCTTAAACTTCTTAAAACAAGCAAGTAGAACTGGAGAAACTTCTGGTTCCGGAGCTTGACCTATGTATGTGACCTATGCAGTATTCATGCAGCTCACTTCATGCATTCCCCGCCCCCTATCCACACTGAATGGTAGCCCCTTTACCTCATAAATGGGAAAATCAATCAATCAGTCAATCAATCGATCTTATGGCTGTTTCTTAATACACCTAGATAATATCAAACCATAATAACCAATAGTCTATTTTTATTGAGATTTATGCAACGCAAGATAGAAGATTATCCTGAGCATGTTATTGTCATGAGACGACGCGTCCTGCGTGTACTGGGTTCCTAATAATAGCCTATTAGCGACGCACTGCAGCTGCACCTGCAATGAATATGAAATTTAATATCAGTATAATACTACGTGTTAGTATACTGCGTATTAGTATACTGCGTATCAGTATACTGCGTATCAGTATACTGCGTATTAGTATTTTTACAAGTTTTATTTAGATCATCCTCTTCAACCAGTTACAGTGATAATACTACTAGCGTGATTGTTTCTTGATGAATCCAGTATTTTTCATCTTCCTCAACATGTCCAGAATATTTCTTTGCCTCGTTTTCGGTCTTCAATCAAGACGGAGTAAAAAATCATTTAAGTTGGCATTTACTAACTTCTTGTGAGTAACAAACAATATGTCTCTTCATTGAAAATTCGGACTGGCTAAAATTGTTAGTATCAATTTCATAAAGACGTCGAAACTCATCAACTTCTGGCGTTCTCTCGACGTCTTTATAAAGGTAAGCAGATATCCAGCCAGATTCAATTAATAGCATATGAAAGTCACTGAAAATGGTAATGGGTCTGGGGCCATGACAACCTACACCTGGCCTGGGCTAGGACAAACAAAGCAGCTCAACATTAGAATTGCTTCGTGACGAAAAACTACGACGCCCCTGAGTGGCAGTCTGCACTGTACTACTTGGTGGGAGATTTATTGTATTGTATTGCACTCGCACATCATAGGCCTGAAATCTTGAGACTGAGATGATTGTTTCGTTGGTGGTCGTGAAAATAATATCATATCGATATTTCTTCTTCTTGAATATCCATATCCAAAGTACAGCAAGGGTACAACTAGTACTATCAAGAATATCAATTTCTGTATCTGTTATTTCTTCTACCGAAAAGGAAAAAGAGGTGGAGGTGACAACATCAAGGTAAGTTGCTATGACGTCTTGTTATACCCCTCGTTGGGTACTGCTACATCATCGTCGTCAACAGTTGAATTCTCGGAACAACATCCTGCATCTTCATGCGTTCTTCTAAGAATGTGGATTTTACGCTGACTCGCGCTGGCGTAGGGTCATAGTACAACTCGAACTCTGTTCGTGCTAGAAGTCACGACAGCAATTCATTTAGAATGTACCTATGTAACCACATATCACGACCAAGTATCTGGCACGAACCCCTGCCGACTGCAACTACGAACACAACATCTTCCTTCACCTCTCTGCCAAGCACTACAATAGCATCAACAAGGTCAGGTCGGCGAGAGACAGAGACAACATTAAGTTGTAGGGAGTGACATCTCATCTGGAGCTGTCGACCCAACATAGTCGCCAGTGTTTGGCGAGCATGAACATTTGCCGAGCTTTTTTGTAGAAGAATATGACGAGGAAAGACGACAGCTTCGACAGCATAGGTGGATCTTCCCCAAAGTGTGAACGCAGTGGGAGAAGGACATTTTTATATATATGGAAGAAGGGACTGACAGGACCACGACAGCGCCGGCGCTTAGTTATTAGTAGATAACTAAGCATTTGCTTGACATTGAAGACTTTTCATCTTCTTTCGGTTTTAGTCAAAAAAACAAAATGGGTTCGTTACCACCTGAGACCTCTCACCAGCTTGCTGGTTCAATGGCCTGTTCCAAGAACGAAACAAGTTGCCTTCCCGACAACAGACGCCGTGTACTGATAACTGGTTTCGGACCCTTTCGCGGTATCATGGACAATCCGACCGATACTCTAGTACGCGAATTCACGCAACGCTTTATGGATGCAGAAAATACAACTGGTACAAGACACTCACGACACAAGACTGGTACTGAACAATGTCGTGATGAAGGAGGCGTATATGCTTCTCTGTGCAGACGGATGGACCTTGAGTCAATAACGCTAGAGGTGTCCTGTGAGATTGTGCAGCAGATGTATACTGAATGCGGGAACAAGCTCGCCGCTGCCGAAGAGCCAGGTGAGTGGACCGACGAAGTTGCTCAAGTTATTTGAACGACTTCTTTTATACCTCTAGACTGGGTATACCACTACTGCTACTCCTACTAGTTCTTGAGTACTGCTTCTGCAAGAACGTACTCATCATGAAAACGGGGAAAGAAGTGGGTTTTGATTGTCGATTGCAATACTGCAGTTTATATTTGTTCTACTGCAGTTCCCTGCTAATGTGGTTCACTCTTCTAATGATCAGAACAGCCCTACGAACGCCGCGGCTGGTCATGGCGCTTTCCAAGATGCAACCTTGAATCAGCATAGCTCTATTGAGGTGCTGCCGAAGCGTGATGAGTCCGATATGTGTTGTCCCGAAGACCTCATCGGAATACAAAGACATAAGACGTGGACCGACGATAGAAACTCGACACAAAGCAAAGATGCTAGAAGGATTGCTGAGAAGACGCAAGATGCAGATGGAGATGGAAAAACAGCTTCCAAGAAGAACAGGAAGAAAAAGACGCCGTTAGTCGTCCATTTTGGTCTCTATGCTGCAGCACGAGAGTGGCAGCTGGAGCTACGTGGAGTCAACTTTTTAGACTTATCCGAGGGGTCTGATGTTCGTGGATTGGCGTACGATCGACCGTGCGCGATAAGGAAGAATGGAGTCTCTGAAATCTTTAAGGGTAGTTTATCACTATCCCGTGTGGACTTCTATGCTGAGTCGAGGAGTCCTCCTTGAAATATTGCGCACCCAGTATGTAATTTGGATGATCTAAGAAATATGGGGTAAATAATTGGTTGAAAGGGTGGCAGCATATAGTCCTAACGCAAAAAAAAAAAAAGAAATAAAGGGGAAACTAGGGGGCAAAGAGGGCAACCCACTTGACTCGGGATAGTGAAAAACTACCTTGAAAATCTACTCGAGCCTTCCTGTGGAAAAATTGCGCGAGCGCTTGCAGAAGACATTAGCCTCGTCTACGATGGGAACGGGAGGGAGGCCTGATGATCCAGAAGCCTCGTCTACTAGTGAACAACCTAGTACTCAAATGAACTCTAGTACTTTATTCGCTTGTGCAGCACCGAAGACGAGTGACCACGCGGGCACATATTTGTGTAATTACATCTTCTACGAGTCGCTGTGCAGGACCAAGAACTGTCTTTTCGTCCACGTTCCGCTCTTTTCGGTGCTAGGACAAAAAAAGCAGATGGCGCTTTTCGAATCTTTGATGACTGAGCTGCTGAACGTGCTGGATGAAGAGGAGGAGAGAGCCAAGGGATCGGATTAGATCTTACTCAAGAGTATTACAATAGGACGTCTCTGCTATGTATGAGAAGCATTATTTCTGTGATGTTTCTGTGTAGAATAAACAGTAACAAGGACGAAAGTAACAACACCAAGAAAGGTAAGCAGGATTCTTGTATTTTGAGCAGCGTTTCGGCCTTATTACAGGTTGAGTCGCAACCTTGATCCAGCCATGGTGTTGCCATTTGTACAGATACCAGGGACACGACAATTACGCGTAACAACTAATTAATGTCTATGTCAATTTTTGTCATAAGACGCTGCCTCGTTGAGTCCGGTCCTCTTGCGGCTGTCCGCAGCTTCAACATGTCTTCAAATTAATCACGACTAAGCATTTTGCCGGGACGTGGTTCCTACTTGATCGGTCTATCAGGATGTCTATCACGTGTCAGAGTTGTGAGTGAGAAGCACAGTGAGCTGAGTCGTGAAGGGCGCAGTTATTGAGAGGGTACAAGGACGAATTGAACTGTAATTATTATCCTATGCATGCTCGGCGTGCCTAATATGATTGCTTAGAGTCTAGCCACAGGCACATCATCCGACTTAAGAACTTTACCACTTTTTTAGTGATATCTCACTCGCCGGCAGTGTTTTTGAAAAATCGCACACTCATGTCGCATAATGTTTGAGTTGAATTCACACATCTGGGAGGACCAGTTTCCCCCACTCTGCTAAACTATCCACTTGAGGAAACAACTTGAATTAACAAACGTAGCTGATGAACAATTTGAATTTATAAATAAATATGAATTTTTAAGATTTTTTTTACAAAAGTTTGACTAAGATTAACTGACTAGGTTCCAACATCCATGATATCAATGCAAAAATGAAAGATCCAACAAGAAGCGGTTCTTCTGCATTTGCCTCTATACGAGGTTGTGGCATCCGTTTACTCGTGTGCGGCACTGGTCTTTTGCTGCTTTCGTCAACGTGGAAAGCTTTTCAAGGTGGGAGTCAAAGTCATAAAAGTGGACTTCTAGAGTGGCGGAGCAGTCCCTCAAGAACAGGCTTTTTCTCGGGACACGCAACAGTGGAAGAGAACTCGTTTGCTCGAGGAGATGGAGTGTTTGTACGTGATTCGGTGTCAAGTGGAGATGAACAAGATGCGTCAACTACGCATGATAAAAATCGGAAATACACTAGCAGCGAACATCGAAGACATGGCGAAGTAAGCGCTACCAGCAAAGGAAATCCTTTACCTCCGGAGCAATCAGGAGATCAGGTCCTCACGACTGCAGACGAAGACGACGAGAACACTTCTGCCCTTCGCAGACAGCTTGGCATGCGTAAGGTGTACCACTTAACCACGGAACGGTGTAAAGAGGAACTCCGCATACACTCTGCTCAAGAATGTGAAGACGTGGCGGCTCAGTTAGGCCTCTCGTCGTTGCGGGTGGAGCCTACACTTCCGCCAGAATTGATCAAGCATGCTGGGTGCTACTATTATGACACTCTTTTTATTGGAAGACTGCATCTCCAGTTTCTTCTACATCACGACAAACAAAATGAACATGATTAGAGAATTCTTGAGAAGTAGGTGGTTGCTCTAAAACCCCGACCAAACAGCGGGGAAGTTGTATTTTCAGCCGACCAGTGATCCTCGAGACCGATCCCGCAACTTCCGTGCTCATCTAGCAATTTGTCTGAGCCATACGACACAGGTGGATGATGATTATGGTCATGGAGGTCATGGCACTAGTACAGGTGGTTTCTTATTAGCCTCCGGTGCTACTGGAACTGGATCTGCTCGTCACGATGACTCCCAGCACCACGATGATGACCCCGATCACGGACAGCATGTCCACATTTTATCTTTCGCCTTTTTGCCGTTGTACTTCACGCTATTAGCCTTGTCGATATCGGCCGTGTGTCAAATGCTTTCCAAGCTACTTCCCTTCTCCTTCCCGCACAGTGTCATTCTCTACTGTGCTGGCCTGTCTCTGTCGCACGTCGCGAGGTACTATCCTTTAAGGGTAGGTTAAAGGTGCTTTTCTTACCGCTTTTAATGCCTCTCCTAAGGGAGAAAGGCATAACAAGCGGGGTAAGCGAGCACCAAAAACCTACCTCTAAGTCCTGCTTTGGAATTGTCTGATGCTGTCGAGGTAGCACAAAACGTGGACCCGAAGGTGATCTTCTGGATCCTATTACCCGCTTTGCTTTACGAGGACTCTGCCTGTACGAATTGGCATGTTGGCAGACGCGTATTGCCAAACTCGCTACTACTGGCGTTGCCAGGAGCACTTTTGAATACCATTTTGACAGGCGTGGCGTTGTACTTCACGTTCGGGAAGATCTTCGTCGGAGGAGGTACGAGTAGTGGTGGAAGTAGTGGGAACTACTCCGCAGTAACTTTAACTACGCCTGAAGTTTCACCTTCTCCCCCATCTTCATCAGACGCACACCTAGAAGATTTCGGATCTATGACAATGGAAGCTGCGAGGTCATTAATGCAAAGCGCGTCTTCTTCTACGACGCCACTTTTGGAAACATCAGAAGCTTCAACTCCGTCTTCAGCCACTGCACCTTCTCTATCTGGACCACCTTTATCTACACCCCCATCGACAAACAGTAGCTCTTGGCACGGTTTCTCACTCACTGAGGCATTGCTTTTGGGCGCGATCTTGTCTGCAACTGACCCCGTCGCAGTGATCGGGGCACTACACAACTTACATGCACCACCGAAATTGACCTTGTTGATTTCAGGCGAGGCTTTGCTGAATGACGGGTCAGGGGTGCTGCTTTTCTTGGTTTTCCTAGACTTAGCGAAAGGCCTAAAGAAATTCGCTTTGTGGGACACGACGTTGCAATTCCTTTATCTCGCTCTGGGTGGTTTGTTTCTCGGTGGCGCCGCTTTTTTACTCGTTCTGGCCTTGCTAAAGCGATCGAAGAATTACCAGACTGGCTTGTTTGTGGTCCTAGTAGGTGCGTATGGGACCTTTTTCGTCGCGGACCATCACGATGTAGAAGTCTCAGCGGTTCTGGCGATCGTGACTTTTGGATTTTGCATGTCAGCAACGGGGCAATACTCAATCAACGAGACGCACAGTCACCACTTGGTCATACAGTTTCTCTTATGGAGGATACAGACACTTCTGACGTTCATCCCACTTTCATCAATTCAGGACCTGAAATCCTCTAAATCCCGCCATGGTAAGTAACGAGATCATTTTTGTACTTGCTGGCGTGGTCGGGTATCGCTACTCGTTCCAGGCTAGTTTGCATGTGAGGGACTGGGTTGAACTGGCTCTCCTCTACGTCCTAGTGCACTTGACTCGTGCTGCAGTGGTCCTCGTGCTTTTCCCCTTTCTGCGTCGTAGCGGGTATGGTTTGACTGCCAAGGAAAGCATCATCCTAGTTTTCAGCGGTTTGCGAGGCGCTGTTGGTCTGGCAATGGCTATATTGGTGGAAAGTGATACGAGCGCCACTGTTTTGCCTATGGATGTCGTTTTTTCTCCCATTGTTTGAACAGACCATCGAGGCTGTCCCTTACCACTTTCATAAAGTTGTAGATGTTATAATGGGGGCCTCGATGGTCTGGCTAGATGGAATAGATGCCATTCTTTCATATTGCCACTAGAAACTCGCGCAAGAATTGCGTTCCACGTTTCCGGCATAGCTCTGCTCACGATCTTCATCAATGGTACTGCGATCACCCCATTTTACCACTGGCTAGAAGTGTACGCCGAACCTAAGCACCGTTCTCTACTACTATTAAGGCTTACACCAGTAATCCAACATCTTCAGAAGGAGCTGCCTCTTTGACGACGCCTTTTTTAAGGGGACGAGAGTACGATAGAGATGCTCGTCTTCAAGAAGATGAATAAAAGTAAGCTAAGGTCATCTAATGCTGCATCGCGCGCTGACGCAAGCGGAGATTCTGTCGAAGAATCAGTCTAGACAGATGAAGCGGCATTGGTTCTTCCACAATTGCAATTTCGAGATTCTCGAGATGCTAGTGCCGCAACTCCATCGACTCTTCAAAAGCGGGTCTGCTGCTTCGGTGTCGAACCTCTCCGAAAGCAACAAAGCCCAAATTACCGATAAGCGCATCCAGAAATTGATGATGCAACTGGCTTCGATGTTGAACATCGACAAGGAGAACCGCTATCGTGCGAAGATTTTGTTTGTTAAGGCTACTAGTACTACCGCGGTAGGAGGAGGAGCATCAGCATGCTCAGCATCCTCGTCTTCGTTCCTGACTCTTTTTCTACTTGAAAGCGAACAAGAACGTCCCCCTCAACAAGTACAAAAATCACATCACGACAATCAAGGACAGTCATGGACATCTTCTTACACTGAAAATAAAGAAGCACCCAAGCCCAAGGATATGCATCTCGAGGAAGATGCGACACAGCGGTAGCTCTAAGCTTGCGTCAGAATTAGCGTCAGTGCGCGGATTATCTCTTTGCACGCAACGGGAATTATTAAATGCTACCGATTTGCGGGACAATTTGTATCACGCTCAGTACGAGAACAAAATTGTTGGCGGCTCCAAAGGACCGACTAGTGGCACGAATCTCCATTCGTCCAACAACGGAGGTGGCGGGATCAACCATGGCCCTTCAGATTGCAATTTTCAAAGCTCGAATCTGAGCTTAGCCGGAGGAGGAGGAGGTCAACATCTTCGAGGTCAAGGTTCTAGACCGGGCGTTGGCTCCTCTTGCAAGTACGCCAGAAATGCGAAGACGCCCTTAGTTTGGTCCGGTAAGAAGAAGAATTTCGAATTCCCACTCAAGTCTCAGGCTTCTGTTTTAGAAGGCTTGTGTAATTTGCAGCAGGAAAGGGATCAGACGAGTCGTGACCGATTTAGCCACAGCAAACTGCGCTCTGTAGCGAAGGAACTGCATGCGGAGCTGGAAAAAGAGAGACCTGACAGTGTGGAGATGACAACAATGGAAGCAATAGGTGAAGTCGAAGATACTGGAAAAAGTTCAGCATATTCTGCAAAGGTGGATAATCAAATTGGCTTCGGTGGAGGTACAGAAGTGCTAAACTCTTCTTCCGGAGGATCTACTTCTACTACATCTGCACTAGTACCAGCAGGCATCGGATCACGACGCGCGGGCGGAAATGCACCCGCCCAGGTTGTATCTGGGAGAAGCACGGGTGGCATTATATGTACAGCCTCGAGCAACATCAAGATATCAGCAAATTCAGCTACCGTATCTGTCGCTGCGTCAGAGCAGTCGGCTGTAGCTGTGCATAGACCATTGTCTGATGATGAAGATTCAGACGTTGGCAGGTCGCCGAGAGGTACGATTATAGAAGAGGCTGGTGTGGGTCGAGAACACAGCGACTCTCACGACAGAACAACGGACGGGACGTCTTTGCCTGTGGGACAAGGATCCGAGGTGGTCGTTGATGGGCCATTGTTGGTTGCTAGAGGAGAGAGAATTACTTAAGGCTATCAACATTGAAATGAAAAGCTGATAACATGACGAAGATTATATATCACATGAAGACTTGACTTCAGGAGACGAGGACCACCTTTTATTTTCCTCTCTAATCCAAAGCCCGCTCCACCGCCTCGCCTTCTCGGATAGATCGCGCTTCTGTCGCGGCATTAGGGAGAACGTCAGATGATATCCGGAGGGATCTAGATCGATGGACAACGCATTTAATCCGACAGAGCTGTACTGCAGGTGACGTCGAGTCCAGAGCTTCGCAAGAGCAGCGACAGAGCGGACTGCAATACCTGTTAAGGCAATAGCTTGACGAGTATGAGTTTGTTGCTGTTTCTTAGTTCAGAAAAAAGACGCGAACAGCAACAAGGAATATTGCTTGTGGATGAAGAAGGTGGATGTAGGACAAGCTTTTTACTACCTCTAACTCCCGAAGGAATCGAAGCACTACAGCCTGGGGTCACCGATGCGATTATCAAAGCTGCAGATGCTTTGCCGCAGAACGCTCCACGAAATTTTACGTCGATATTACAATTCTTTGGAGGTAAGGGAGTACCTCTTTCGCCAGAAAAAGGAGAGGAAACGGAAAGCGGACAAAGAGGAAAGCGTAGTCGGCATGGGAGGTATGAAAAGAAGATGGAGTTTGTCTGATTTGAATGAAGCTTCCAGACTCGTTGTAACGATTCGTTGCTACAAATCGATCATAATCCTAGCTCTGTCTCCTCGTTCATTCCCATCGGCGACTCGACGCAATCGAGAGCAGTTTCGATAACAGTGATTCTTCCAGTGACGAACGAAAAATTGATGAAGCGAAGTCGAAAGGGGCGGCCACCTGTATCAGTGACGACGATGAGCTTCAGGTTCAAGGTCCCTCCACACAAATCAATTCGACCAACAAGTTAGGCGGACCAGCAGGAACAACTACTACCTGTAGTAAAGGCATTCTGGTACATCACAAAGCAGGAGACCAAACAGGAAGTGCTGAGTGCGGTGGTGAGCGAAAGTCTGTGCGGATTAGCGTCGTTGGAGGACTTGTATTGCCGAAGGAACTAGCGGCGACGTCAACACCGAAAAATGGAGAGCATGGGAATTCACAGATTATGTTTTGGAGCTTCTTTGCTGATGACAAAAATTAGATTTTCCATGACCACATCTACTTCTTCATCTTCCGATCTTTGGGTATCATTGCGACTTTCATTGCTCTCTTCCTCTTGCTTCTCTCTACTGTGTAGTGCATTTGCAACTCCACTAATCTCCCCGCTCAAGTAGTCCCAGCAGTTGCCACCGGGACGCCTCTGATGCATTTGCCTACTGACGTTGGCGGACAGCATCCGCCTATTGTTGAGGGTGAGCCATTGATTTTACCACAATTGCAGAGTTTAACGGATTTGCAGGGAGACCGTGACTCAACAGCTCATCGTGATGGTCCTGCCGTTCCTGGCTACACGCCTCTCCCGGAGACTTTTCGACGTTACTCGGTCTCCAGGTGTGCTCCTAGCAGGTTGAGTAATCGGCTCTCAGCCACACAGTTCATGTCTCCGGCATTTACGACGGCTTGTCGACGCAATAGCGTGGATTTGAGCGGGGCAGCGCATGGCGGAAATCACGAGGGCAGTTCGAAAGATATGTAGTCGGGGTCATTTTAATGTGAGTGAAGCACGAAGATTTTTTTTTTTTTTGAATTTTGCAACTCTTGAGGCATGCAACTTTCTTTCTCATACCATAGGCAAGACCGACTTAGCCTTGATACCCCATACCCCCAATTACATGATCTCTTTGCCTTCATACCAAGCGATCAATCTTTTGAGATGCATATTAGTACCTCGCGGGACGAAGGCGCAGACTTGCTAGGCGAAGCTAGTGACCGGGTCAGCGACATGAAGGACACATGGACAAATAGGAATAGCAGGAACGATGGGACGAGCGCTCTACAAGGAGGTGGCGTCGGAGCTGTTGGTAGAGGTAGTGTGACAATCCAGATGTCCTTGCTCAATGTTCGCCAGGCCATAACGCACGATATCAACACAGCAGCAGAACTCTATCAGACGATTCTGGATGGATCGATTGCTGGATACACGGAACTATACGAGCTAGAGTTGATTTCGGAATTGGCTTATCGCGCATTGATGGAGTCTTTTGAATACGCTCAGGAGGCTGTCCAGGGAGAATTGCAGGGGTACGACTTTTTGCGCCCACACTTCCCTGAATTACATGAGCAATCGCATCGAGTGCAAACCGAGGCAAGCTTGGATTAAGGCTAGATTTCTAGACTTTCAACAATGATTCAGGATCTCTGTCTAGCCATCCATCTATTTACTTATCTGTCTGTCACTTACAGTTCATTGTGGCCCGACCTGGTTAGCTCGCTCGCTCTCTATCTTCTTCTAATTCAAGGTTTTCTGGGAATGCCTCCTGCATAGTTTGGAGCATGGAGTTGGAATGCGATGGAAAGCGTCTAAGTGGATGTCCCTTCATTTTGGACATTGTTGGAGTACTATTTATTTTATTGACAACGGATCTTAGATCTAATTTTTGTTGACAAGAGATCTCATTGTAGTTCGAGTACTACATTTTATTCAAAAATAATTGCCTTTGACATTTATTACCGTTGGAGTTCTAGTTCTCGCAGCTTGATTTGTTAGCATAGAGATGCAATGAGTCATGTGATGATCACGATGACGAATGATCGTGATTTTGATCTCATCATCTTCGCCTTTTCAGGTGAACGCACCTTGCTCCGTCAAAAGTGGCTGTACACGAAGCGCCAGTTCGAAGCGATTTTTTCTTTCATTAAGGCAACACCAACAAGCGATAAATTCGTACTCGGTTCTTAGAAGTAGTAGGACCAGAAGGATAACGATACTACGGCGACGACGTGGGGAAATGCACACGATTTGTCTTTTGCTTTCATCTGAAGATACCAAGGGATACCTCCAACACGAGTCACTGACAAACTAAGCAGTCAGAAAAACAACTGCTCTAATTTGCTCATCGTGAACGAAACTTTGATAGAGGAGTTGCCTGTCTTCGATGACTTTCCGCATATCAAGAACTCGTTAAACCACTTGCTGGAGCAAGCCATTGCGGAGAATTTGTATCATTTGCATAAGACGAGCCCAGAGATCTTCATCATGATGGAGCATGTTCTTATGGACTACAGCATTGACTATTGAATAAGTAGTAATAAATAACTGATGCACCTGCATTATGAGTATAATGCCTAAATGAAAGAACTATATTTAATCTTGCATGAAATTGCTCGTCCTCATAAGCTTCATCGTGTAGCGTCAGACTCGGTTGATCAGTTTCTTCGCCTCTCTGAGTTTGACTTGACTTATCTTATCCCATCCGCATCTCTGTGAACCCCTTTCATCTCCCTCGCCGCTCGTTTACTTCTGATTAACAAGCGAGTTACCTTGCAGCACTTGGAGAAAGAAGGGGTGATGAAGAGTCAAGACGTGACGCACATTCTGTCAACATTAAGGCTTGATAAAATCCGTCCTCCCCATCATCTATCTACATCTTGGTCCTCGTTTCTGCTGGTGAGAGGAACGACCGACTCGCCAAGATGCTGGCGGAGATGGATTGAGTCAAAGTCTAACCACAGTCGTGGAGCCGAGTTTCAAAAAATTGACGCACTTTATCCCGGATATGGCCATGATGGATTTGATGAAAGCAATATCAAATCCAGGGATGCAACTGTCATTCTGAGTGAAGGATTGTATGCTGGGAATGTGGTTGTCTTCCTGAGTGAATCGTACTTAGGCGATGCAGCTGTCCTTCTGAAGAGGATTTTGCGTATATTGAAAACGGAGCTGAGTTTCTGAGGAAGGACCAGCCTGAAGCTTTTTTGCACTGTAATTCAGTACCATAGTTAGATGAACTGCTTGCGTTAAATAGCAACAGAGAGGCTCTGTTCATGTTGTCTGTGAAGAGTAGTAGGCTACTCGTTTTCTGCGGCTGTTGTGCAGGCTTTCTTCTGAACAAGGGACAAAAGGAAGTGCAAAAAGCATTGTTGAAAAAGAGGGGAAACGACGTGGAAGCGCCCGCTCAAAGTGAGCAACTTGAGGCCTTGCTGTACTAGTGGATCATAAGTCACCACGACCCATTGAATTAGGGTAGTCCAGTACTATTTTTCTGTATCTCTCCGCATGTAGTCAATAACTTCAAAAAGCATAAGGAAGTATCTCATTCATTTAATATTTGATTTTTCTCCTCAATTACTACTGCTCACTCCTGCTAAGTTAGGAGTACTAAAAACCGATCAACAAACATATGGTAGAATTGCCGTAGTGCAATGCACCCTTAGAACCACGCTTGCCTCTATAATTCAAACGAGGTTTACTCTGGATATCATGAGACTGTATACCAAAGTCTGCAAGTCTGCGAAGCACAGATTTCATCGTGACGAGGGTCCTCGTACTAAAAACTTTAGAACAAGACTATCCTGTGCACAGCAAGAACTCTTTGTAGTGCATGGTGTTGTAGAGAGAGAAAGATACTATATCAATCTTCAATGAATGAATCGGTTCTGCTCTGAAAAATCGGTATATCTCCCTTCGGTTACACACGCGAACAAATGTTAGCCATAGTCGTGATTTCAAATTCTGCAAAGACTTGTTCGGTTGATGAGGAGCGCTGTCTCATAGGTACTACCCATCAACATGATCCGCCGATGAATGTCCTAGTTCTACTTCCCACGCATCATGCGCATCATGACCCAAGTGGTTGGCTTACTTAGTTTCACCCAAATCCAATAATAAAAAGGACACTTCTTGTTCTTTTTAGTCATAAAATGTTGTCAACATGCAGTTGTTATGTCAGACATGCGTTAATATTTAGAAGTCCCCGCTGAAGATGGATGTTGATGAGCAGGCTCCACTGTGCCTCACCTCCTACATGTTCTACTTCAATATGTCGAGGATGACCATCATGATTCGTCTGGGCCTGTCTCTTCTGCTTCTGGTGTGGTCTGCCGCGAGTGCGTTTGGAGATCAACAACCTGCTTCAGCAAGCATAAGCAAGACGAGCGGGAGTAATTACGATAATCCCGAGGACGAGAACTCGGTTTATCACTACAATGAGGCTGGCAGTCTCAACGATATCGTGGAGGGTGGCAAAGGTAGCTCTACCAAAACAGCAGATGGCACGATATCGAAATTGCAAGAAGATAGACAGGAGAGTGACCTGTTGCCGAAGTCATCTTCGCTGAAGAAACGCGATACTGCGTCGACGCCTGTAGTCGCTGACGGCGGCACAGGTACTGGCGCTCCAACAACAACAAGTCGTGTAGACCATGACGAGGTGAGTGTCCCTGAAACAACTCCAACAACTTCTAGCGAAGATGTTGATGGAAAAGGTGAGGACGATCAGCACGCAAAGACTGAGACTCCGATAGAAGCTTTTGATCGATGGGTTTTCGGTGGTGAGATGAAGAAAGAGAATATTGAGATGAAGGCGAAAACATCATCTACTTTGACTTCCACCTCGAAATCGACTGCCAGTGCTACGAAAACAGACTCGTCTTCAGTCTCAAGACCGAATGATGCTACATCTTCCGACCAAGAATCCACTGAAGCAGTAGCTGCTGGACCTCCCAGAAGACTCTCTCTAAGCGAGCATCTCGTCAATTTCACAATTTCGCTGGCTTTACTTTCGCTTACTTTACTTCCACTAGCTGGTTGTCTTTGGTGGCTTATCTTAGTGATGGTGGGACAATACCGTTTAGAACAGGAGTCGGAACGAATTCTGTTGCAGTTAGACGCCGGTAATTCTTGGCGACTACAAGGAATGGAAGGAGAACAAGGACCGCAAGGACAAGCAGAGCAACGAAGTGAACCGATATTGACACAACAAGGAGGAAAAGGAGGTAGAAATGGTGGCGGGGGGCAGGCGAGAGCGAGTACGTCTGGTAACATACGGACTTCGCCACAGCGGTTAACCAACAATACGATACGGCAAAGGTAATATTTCCGTGAGAGATGAGAAGTTCTTCAAGTACTACTAAGACTAACTCTTGAATTTATGATACTGATGTTGTAGCAACAAACCTTTTCGTCGACAATGAATTATGACGACCTTCACTCCTCCACCTCCTGGAGGAGTCCTCCAATCACAAATCAACTACTCCCTACACACTCACGCAGCGCATCAACCGGCGGCATTTCACCGGGTGTAGAAACGGCTTTTTACCTCTCGCAGGCTTTTCAACTCTCCCCGGGTCAAAAACTGTCTTATCCGCCTTCGTTATCGTCTAGTAAACAAGAGATTGAGATTGACGATGTGCAAACAACAAATGTGTCATGAATGATTCTTCTTGTTGACCGGATGATAATATGCATACCAAGTACAAGTAGCATACCAGGTAGACAACCGCATCTTCGCCTTATCGGCAATTGTTTTTATGGACACTATCTCGAAGGGGAGACGCTGAAAGATGAATACCGATCATGTACTCGGTGTTTTCGTCTCTGCTGTTCAGGAGGCCATTGCGCAATCGGTCTGCAATCAGAAAATGTCCTCCGTTAAAGATGAGCTCTCTGTTCGGTTCACTTCGTTGTCGTGTGAAAGTACCGAAGAGCATCGTCTGTCGCATCTGTAAGAAGTCGATGGGAAACCTTCAAAATTCGAGAGCTATTATCGTCATATAGAAATCTCGAAATCGTGGCGGCACGGGTGTGAAGATTATTCCCTGAAACTTATGCCTTCCCATTCCCAATAAGCCCCTATTTTAGCTGTTGAAATTTATTAAGATCAAGATGAAGCTTTTTCCTCATGAAAGTAAGATAGTCACCACCTCAGAAGTGATCTTAATGAAACCCTCGTTTATCCGATTCCGATATTATCGTCCCGTAGATTCTTCTCAAACTAAGTCTCTCATTGCTTTCTGGAGAAAGCAGGGAATATTTTGCCCATCTATCTCGTGCTTTTCTCGAGGACGACGAGGAGCATCATGGCAACTTGTCACCGCATTGCCCTTGCCCGTCACCACGTGTGTCGTGTGATGATGGCAGCTCTCTTCTATACCCTCGCTGTAGTACCTCATCTTGCAGGGATGATGGTCGAGGCACGAAGCGTTCCGCCAGACCACGCTCACATAATGCTTAGAAGAGTAGAAAAAGGAATAACAGCTCCCCATCATAAAGAAGGACATCGAGATAGCGATAACCACGACACCAGAACAGATGAGAGCGTCGATGTCTACTCTTCAAATGCGGCACTGTTACAAGTGGGCACAGGAAAGGAGAAAGAAGGACAGGGTAAGACTAAGACCAGTACTAGAAGCGAGGAGGAGGAGGAAAAGGTAAAGGATGGCAAAGACGAGAAGGAAAAAGAGGGCGATGCCGATGGAAAAAAAAAGGACAAGAAAAAGTTATGGCCTGACTGGGTGGAAAAATTCCCATCATATAATTTGACTTTTCACTCTGTACTAGGTGTAGATCTTTATCACTGGAGTTGTATCTGCGATAGTAAAATGTCAAAGTTGGTAGTATTAGTATTTCTCAGTCATTGTCTCAGACGAGGTAAGCAGGGCCACTTCTTCTTCGTAGAGAAATCAAGCCACGCTCTAACTCCAGATGACAAGAATAAAGGAGACAAAGATGAAAAGACAGGTATCGTCGACAAGATCAAGGACATATGGGACAACAACAAAGTGCTCATCCTCATTGTCAGCGCTGCTTTGGCGGTTTTCCTAGTGTGCTGGTACTAGTACTTTAGTTTTTTTGGTTTAGAAGAACGCAGAAGTGTTGAACAATACGAAATTAGATCATTGGTTGGAGGTGTACTAGAGCAGGCTTTAAATCTCATCATTCTCAACCACTACAACAGTTGTGTCCTTTGTTGTTGCGGTGGCGGTGGAGACGATGAAAGCCCTAGCGGAATAGTTCAGGGTGGCGCACCAAGTAGAGGTCGGCGGCCGAGATCTGAAGGTGAAGCACTAGGGGAGTTCGATATCAGAGGTGGTCACCAGAAACACGAAGTCATAGAGGAAGACAAACCGATTTCAGTTTTGGCAGGTATAATCATGAGGATAATCATGATAAAAGTCTCATAGCACTTGCGGTGGCAATACACTTACAAACGAAACAAGAACTCCTCGCAGTACATCGTACTTTTTACTATTTTCTTTACAGTACGTTATCGTCTAGTAGTAGTACCTCTGTCTACCTCCAAGTCATAAGTTCTTACCCTCAGATCCATGAATCGCGATTTAATGCTTTTTCCATTTGCTTCGTACTCACGAACATATCTATATCAGGTCCACCTCCGGGTCATGGCAAGCCGCCAATGATGCAAGGGAAGAATCCTAAGGGGTTAATGCAAGGACCTCCACCTGGTATGGTCATGAAGGGTGCCGGGCCGCCTCCTGGCATGATGATGAAAGGACCGGGTCCTTCCCCACGAGATATGATGATGAAGGTTAAGGCTTGTTGTGTTCTGTAGTTGTAAGTAGTTCATCTTGAGATGATTGTTGAGAAAGATCTTTTTTCTTTGAGGCCTGAATTATGACGAATTTGAATGCCCTCGCTCTAAGAAGTGCGGCGGTCCACCTCCTGGTATGGTCATGAAAGGTGCAGGACCTCCGCCTGGAATGATGCAGGGGAAACCGCCTATGAAAGGAATGAAACCTGGAGGTGGACCACTTTTCTATGCTGATCATGAAATTCTTCTTGAAGCAGGATCATATTATCATGAAAAGTATGAAGTAGATGCGCTAGATCATGAAGCAGAAGAAGTGGATCATGACAGGTACAGAAGAGTACTAGAGCAAACAGCAGAGGAAGTAGAGAAAAAGTCAGTTAGAATAAAGAAGACAAGGACAACATCTGGCGAAGAGAACATGAAAAAATCCAGTACTTCAGCTACTATCGAAGAGAAGTCGACCAGAAGTAGTAAAGCAAAATCTGCAATAAAGGCGGCCGCTGGTCCAGCCGAGCAGATAGCCACTACTACAAATGGCGCGACTAATAGCAGTAGCAGTAGCCGAGTGAGAGGTGCTGATGGAACCACAAAATCGAAGAGTGACGCAGTTGCTGGGCCAGCATCTTCAACAAAAAATACGGACGCAAGAACTGCAAGTACAAGGAGTTCCAAGTTCAAAATCCAAAAAAAGACTACTTCATCAACCACAGTGGTCGATGCGAGCAAAGCTAGTGGAGCCAGAAAGACGCCTACTGGTGCATCTGAAAGAATATCTAGAGGACTGTCTACAGGTCGTGCAATAACATCAGAATACGGTCAGCATGTGCATGTTTATGATATTGCGAGTAGTACCACAGAAGCTGAAGATGTAGAAGATCTACCACGACCTAGCTACACCATAGTGGAAGAGTCATTTGGGAGCCGGTCGGCTGGCTCACGCCGCGACTTCTACATTGAGTCATCGTCAGAAGAAGATGAAGACGATACGCCATTGGCGTTCTGATCATGAGAGGACTTCTGCCTCGTGCTCGTGTCGACGTGGTCAGATATGTTTACATTAGATTTAGGATTAGCCGCGACTTAGATTTTTCGTGTGTCATGTATGAATGTCAATGTCTACTTTTACCACCAATTTCATCTGGTGCATGTGCATTTCTATTAGTTTCTAAAAAAAACCCATCAACATTTGAACTGTCTTTTCATGCGTAGTCATTTATTCGGATTTCAGTTTCGCTAGTCTTCGTTTTATTCGTGGTTTGATTTTCTTAGTATTGTTGATGCAGGACAAACACAATAACGACAAAGTCCTTTGCAACTACACAAGCGAAAGTGATGACAAGTGGTCCAATCATCGTTTCGATACAATTTCAAAAAAGTAGTATTGATTCTATCACCAACACCATTAGTACAACGAACTGTGAGTACCAGGGCCTACTCGTACCTCGCTCATGAAGAAGTGTAAGTATCCACGAGATGAACTAACGCGATCGGTGCACTGGTCACAAGCAGCGCAAGAGCACCTGTCTCCTACTTGGAGTAGGCATCCTAGGGTGAAGCTCATCTGTCTCTGCACAAGAACAATCAGTCGGGTTTTCAAAAACGTTAGAAATTTCGGTAGAACGTTCTAAAGTAGAATCGGTAGAAGAAGCATCGAGCGAAGTCGAGTAGATGTCATCACAGAATCGGTGATCATGTGCTTCTCATGTAGTAATACCCGGTCTCCTCACTCTGTCCTGTTATCTCCATTACGAGCTAGCTATTGCTATTCTTGCTCAGAACTACACGTCTCCATCAGTTAGTTTTAACTCAAAAATACTTCTGAGAACATTCTTCATCTACACTTTAGACTTACTACACTTACCGCTGACAATCTTCAACCTCCATCGGATGCTTCTAATAGAAACGCTTAGAATTTTTAGCATGTCGTCTTTCTTCATCCTTGAACCCTCGTGAAATATCTTCACCAACAAGATGCCGCTTGGCTTGCAGAACTTGCATGAACAGGCAGAGGCTGCGCTGGCCCACCTGCTTTCTGGTTGTATTGAAGGTGGCGCGAAATCCTCGAAAATCTCTTCTTCAAGCATCTTCAAAACGAGTTTTTCATCTCCGGGAGGCTCTTCTGGTGCATCGTTTGACCCAGGTTCCTTTGCATCCTCCAGAGCAGGTCGCAGACGTCACCAAAGGATGGTGATGCGGATGGTAAGGAACGGAAAAGCCGCAACAGACCACTTTTTCACATCTAGCACATCAAAAACAGCTACTTCCACTTCCTTCAGTTCCGTCCCTCTCTTTGCAGATCGTACAGGCTTCCTTCCCACCAGGCCGATTTCCTGCAGTGCCACTGGCCACGACTTGCGATGGGATCGGAACATGGCGCGGGTGGTCTGTCCCAAAAACTGCGCTCAAGACCCAGCCTCCAGGGTCATAGGTCTCAGCGTGCATCCAGCCGAGTCAGCTGTGTGTGCGAGTGGCATTGCGGATGGCGTTTTGCCGCCTCAAGGTGGCGCTTTGGTCGTTACCAAGGGTGAGCCGTTAGGAAGTTACGAGGGAACCAGTGGAGGAGGAGCCGAAGGCTCTGTAGGGAGTCCTGGTCTTAGCGATGCGACAGGCATAGCTGCTCAACCCGGCAGCAATCTTGTCAGCGATCATTTCAAGGTTTACGCAGTAGACACGATCGAACAAGTCGCAGGAAACATCCGTGTCGTTGGCGAAGATGGATATCTGTCAAATCTAGGCCGTGCTGAGCTACGGACTGATCAAGGTTGGGGTTCTGTTTGCTCGATGAACCACGAATCAGCGGAACTGATTTGCAGAAGGATGGGCTACATTCGCGGATGGAAAATCCCGGCATCGAAATGCGGCGTCTTGTGTGGACCTAAGGGGAGTCCGGTCGCAGTTAAAAATTTGGTGTGCAAAGGAGACGAGTCGAGTTTGCAATATTGCAAAAGGAAAACGCCGGATAAAGAATGTACTTTACAGACTTTCGCTACAACGAATCTAAAGCCCTGCGGGGATACACAGAATTGATGATCATTTGTCTCTGATCAGTCTAAGGATTCCCTTCAGCCATAATATCCTTTACCATGCTTAATGCTCCGCCACAGGTCGCACCCACGAGCACGACTCCCTCGTTTGGTGCTCCAATCGGCAACATCCGTGGGACATCGAGGATGGACGATTGAGACTCATCGATGAACGCGGAATGCCCACAAAGACCGGGACAGGCCGATTGGAGATGTGGTGGGGCAATCAATGGCGACCGGTCCACAAGAGTTTATACACAGATGGAGTCGCTGCGACTGCCTGTCGGTCTATGGGCTACACTGGGATTCAGTTCCATTTTCCAACCGGACACTGTGAAGACGTGAATGGCAAAAGCTACTGCGGAAACAGTGGACCTGGAGTGAAGGACTTGCAATGCGTGGGGTCAGAGCACGATATCAAGGAATGCTCATTCCGGATCATACACAAGGAATACAGTACAACTTTTCTTCACTCCTACTACTTCTTACTATACTACTCGGAATAAAGATAAACGCCCGGTTAGTTTTCCCGCTTCATCTAGTACCCTTAGGTTTAGCCCTTCAAACAAAACACTACTACTTATGATAATGTTGAACAGGCCATTTTGATGATCATAACCCGTCAACATTGTTTAATACGGTAGTTTGGTCTTTGATCGATTTTTTCAGTCGGTCAATTAACTACCCTCCACTCAGTGCCACCCGGCAAGCATCCATCACCGAAGAATAATTTGGTTATCTCATGCGCCGGATTTGGTGGTGATCCGAGTGGGAAGGCGACTAAGGAGCTACCCCCTGCACCGGATCCTGCGCCGTTTGTCCGCTTGGATTTGGACTGCAATTCTACTCTTGAAAACACAAAGCTGAGCAAAGGTCCCGTCGGCACCACCGTGATGGGAAGATGTCCTGCCAAGTGCGTCGGCTCAAACGGCGGTGACGTCGCCGCCGATTTACACGGCACTGGCGTTTATTCTGAGCATTCCAAGATTTGCGCTGCTGCTATCCACGATGGACTTTTGAATGGCAACCAAGGTGGCGAAGTCGTCATCACCGTAGGGCATCCGCAGAGCAGGTACAGGGGAACGGAGCAGCATCACTTGATATCAGGAGATAAGGGGAATATGGAAGCTAAGAAGAAGAGTCTGGTTCTGGCACTACCGACTGAAGACATGTTCGCACGGGCTGCGAGGGAACATGCGCAGTTCTACGCAGGCCAGAGCGTTCTGGGGCAACCAATGATGCCGAAGCTCAAACAAGGATGAAATGGTGAGGAGTTATCTGATAACTTATGATTATACGTAGTAGGGGCATCAAAGCCAACGCACAGATGATGCAGACGAGTCTTCGGAAGAGGAATACCAGGAGGTCGACATGTTGTGTGTTCGTTGCACAAGGATGGAGTTAGAGAGTAGAATAGTGATGCTATTCGGTAAACACGAGAGTGGGGGCTCCTGTGGGTATAATCTTGTCGTTTCGAATCGGTAGAAAAACGTATATCTCGCCAATCAAACACGACAGCAATATTCTGTACGACAGACCTGGTATGACCCGCCTCTCAACCCGCACCGTTGCCCTTCATCAAGCCCGCCCTTAGTAGATTTAGGCGAAGTTAATAAAGTTTTTAAAGCGCATGGCAGACTACATTGGCTTGTTCGACATACCATTTTCCATCGGATTGAATTTGCATTCTCACCCAATCAAAAAAGGTAGGTCAATGTCTGTCTTAGACATTACCTTTATCTCCAGCGACCACGAGAAGTAGGTCCTCCAAAATCTCCTTCACTTCATTTGCATATACACACACACACAACGACAAGATAGATTTCAAATCCCTGCTCCCAACTCCTGTGTAGGACATTATGAAGATTCGCTTCTAACATTGACCCCATAAAATCATCAAATTGAGAATCATCACGATGCCTGGCATCCGTATCAGTCTTGCTGACGTGACAGCCGCCCTTGAGGCGGCTGCTCAGTCCAAAAGTCTCGCTGTTGCCGTCATGCCCATCGAAGAAGAAAACCCGGATGCCAAGAAGAAAACTGCTTCAGTTGTCTTCTCACACAAACAAATTGCCTGCGAAAATCCAGTTCCACCTGTTCAGATCAGTGGCGCAGTGGAGATCTTGCCGGTTGACGAATCAGCAGACGGCGACACTGAGCAAGTGACATTCTTGCTTGACACACAAACAATGCGACTGACGACATCAGACGTAAAACGACTAGCAACCGTGATGGCAATGAACGCAGCGACGGGGATCAATTATGATGAGGACTACTGGAGGTGGAGTGAGTAATGCTAATGTAACTGTAAGAGTTATCACTGTCTTCAATGGATCAGTATCCTCTCACTATCGCATGTCTCAACCTCGAGTCCACACTCTAACTCCCAATGAAGCAAAAAATGATGGATGTTTCGGAACAACAACAAGTGGTGATCAAAGAGAAAATGAATCTCGAGGCTTTGGCGGAAAAAGAGCCTGAATTGGTTTCCAAGATCAGGGCAGGTGCACTACTGCCTCGATCTCCGAGCAGCGGCGGCTCAGGGAAGCAGAACTCTGGGGCTTCTCCGGATGACGAGGGGGATGGAGTTATGACAACAAGCTTAAAGAAATTACTCTAATGTGGTTATTAAGTGGATTCATATGTACGTGAAAGAAGATTACAAATCTTACCTTACCTGATCATCAACTCTTTCTCTAATCCACCCCAAGTGTCATCCAAGGAGCAGAGCCCCAGAAAACGAAATACTACAGAAATGGGCGATCTCGACCAGCCAACCTTGGAGACGCAAGACGGCCTTATACTGCACCAAGAAGGCGATACCGTTTACGCTGTGCACCGCATGCACTTTCTCGATTGCGCAAAAGACCCAAGAGTGGACAAGCGAGGTGCGCATAATCCGGTAACAACGTCCTACCACGGTCTTCCAGGTCGTCCATCGCCTGATTACTCCACACCAGCGATGCTCGAAGCAGAAGCGAAGACACATTAAGGCTTCTAGCGTACTTCATCTTATAGGACCACGCATTTTTGAAGGTCGTGAACTACCCGCTACTAACACTAACGACACTGTTACTACACGTTCTTCAACGCGTCCAAGATGCTTTTCAAGATGAGTATGTCCTGTATTATAAGTTCTAAATACAACAAGGAGCTCAACATCATGCTCACCGTGGTCATCAACATGGCACAGCAAGCATGAAGGGGAGTAAGGCACCGTCGGCCGCAACGAGTCCTGGACCCCATGGAAGTCCGAGCAGTTCTCGTGGTCCAGCCCTTTCGCCAGGAAGCTCTCCAGGTGATCATCGAGGCAGTCTAAGGGATCATTTGAGGGTGACCGTCAACGTGTCTCAGGCGGGCAGTGAACACTCTGAAGCACATGGGAATGGCAGTGGTGTGGTACCGGATCCCTTGGAACCTCTTAGGAAGTTGGAGAACATCCCAACTGACGAGTTTCAAGATCTGCTGTTTCAAGTCCTAGCGGCTGCGGATGAAGATAGCGAAGGCGTTCTGCCGATTCGTGACGTGATTCGCACGTTGGAAGCAGTGTTTTGCTCGAAAGTTAAGACTGATAGACATACTGATTCGCATGCTGGAAGCAGTGTTTTGCTCCAAAGTTAACACTGTGCTAGACATACTTACAGGAGATTGTTGTATTCGGGGATACCACTAGCTGCTTATTCGTTTTCATCGAGCAGGGAGTGATGAAATGACTCTATTTCTAGGAGCAATTATCTAGCATGATGGACAGCCGCAGAAGCAATCCCTCTCTTCTAACCAAAGCGGCCTCCTGACGAAGTGGGACATCACGGTCCTTATGGCGCGTTTGGAGGACAGAGTCGACGCAGACGGAATGGCTCGATATCCCAGGTTGATCACTGAGATGAGAGCGCCGTCATCCAGTGCAACGGAAGCACTAAACCAAAGTTTGGAGTCGCCACCTTCGGAGCTGGCGATGGCTTTGAATGCAGGTAACTTTGTTGCTGTACAGATGTTCTACTGCTGTACTTCTACTAGATGATCCAAAATCTTCAAAAAGGTCACAACACACAACAACTTCTTCTATAAGTACTTTAAGTTTACATTCGTACAGCGGTGCAGCCCTTTGCAACCGTCCCACAACAAGGCGTGATCTCATCTAACACCTCTCCTCTACTATAAAGTTTTTCAGGCGCCATCGGCAACCAGCAATCAGGGAACTACATGCTCCCGATCCCTGAGCATGGTCAAGCCCACGTGAGCGGTAATATTAAGGCTTACTTATCCTAATCCATCTTCTGAACCTGAAGCATCTTCTTAGACCTCCTGTCACGTAAAAAGGGGAATAAAATAGGCCCAAGATCATCTTGATGAATCGATCCCGCGATGGATTAGGGTGAGCGCTAATTGTAGTGAAGGGGGTGGAACTACCGGCACAGCGCCAGAGCAGGATTGGCACGTTGTGGAACGCGTTCAGGAGATGGTCGCTTTCGTCCAGAACTATGAAGTGAACACTCTCCATGATCTAGTCCAGAAGAAGTGCGAACCCTTCGCTGAAGCGAGCCATCCAGAGTTGCTAAAACGTGCGACTTTGCGAAGAGTGCTCGATTCTCTACATACGAGGATCTCCGAGTCTGAAAAATCTTTGCTGATGCAGGTGATGCCGATGCGAGTTTTGTTCCGGACGCCAGCTGAATTGGCAGAATCGAATGCAGTGGACATCAATGCGCCACCGATGAAACGCAAGAGCACGATCAACCTGCCAGAAGCACCGTCTCCGGGAGATGGAGCTGGAGGAAGTACTTCTACTCATGGATCTTTTGATACGAGGAGATAGAAATTTTGGTTGTCTTTGTTTGATGTTCCGTCCTCAAACTCAATCAACACAACAATCAGCACCATCAGGTGTCACATTCGGCGGCACCACAACCTCCGACGGCCAAACGAAGAAGAAACCGGCAATGTTCATCAACTTCACCGTTTTCAAGGACAATCTCTCCGAGATTCGTGCAGCTAGGGCTGTTAATTTCCCAGGCAACATTATGATTATGGAGATGCGCAAATCCATGTGCGCCTTAGCCAGGCAAGAACGCATGCCTGCAAATGTACCCTTGCACGTCTTCCGCGAAAAAATTCTCAACCCCCTGCTCAAACGTAAAATGGTGTGGCTATCGTCATTTGAGATCTTTTTGTTGGGATGCGTGTTGCCGCCAGCGGTGGGACATCGAGTGCCGAAGGGCTACACTGACGTCGATCTCGCAAGTCTGATCGTTTTGTCGTGTATCAACACCTGGCACGACGCGCATCAGGTGTACAACGATGGTATCGAACAGCAGATGGAAGTCGAAGCAGAAAGGAAGAGGAAAGAGATTTATGGAGAAGGAACATCACAATGAATTTAAACTGCATTTTTATCTCCTAGTGATCGTTGAATTCAAATTACTTATTCGTTTAGACTTAAAATTTCACAACTACAACTAGTAACCATTGTGACTAGAACTACTACAAATACAGATTAAGTTCATCTTCCCCACCTCCTCCTTCTTCTCTAATACTCGGAAGAACTACAAGCTTTCTCTGGCGCTTCGCCGAAAGACCAATCTGGCGGAGCGTCTCCCGAAGACCAATCTGGCGGAGCAAAAGCTGCCATCCATTTGCGTGACAATCAAGATCAGGTGGAGAGGGCCTTGCTTGCTTCGTTTACGGTAGTGGACTCGGAACGAACTGGCCTGTTGGAAATGCCTCAGATTGCGCAGACTATTTTGGGAGATTGGGACAACTATTGCGACGAAGGAGGATTGCTGTATACGGAGAAGTGTGGGTAGTTTAAAAACTTCTGTAACTGTGGTGGTAACGGTGACTGAACAAGGTGAAATTTCTGCAATAAATCAGTCACAATGAAGATGCAGATGTTGTAAGTCCTCTAGCTTTCTTTTGATTGTGAACCAAGACCAACGCAGAATAACGATAAAGGCTCTTTTACCTTCCCCAGCACTCTCACATCAAAAAATACACAGTCTGCTCGCCGCCTGCGAACCAGTTGAAGGCCTTGTCCGATACGAAGAGCACGTGAAAACTTGGATGAGTGTGGTCTTTGATATCCGTCAGAACGCTACTTATCGGCAGCTGCTCCAGGTCGAAAGCCCTGAAGACGAGCTCCTATCCGCCAAGCTCGTGACAATGCGAGAAAATTTTCCAATGACTGTAGTAGAGGTACCTGCGAAGAAAAGGACTGGAACTGGAAGGTACTACTTACTTGTACAACTTACAATATTTTTTTTGCCTTTATTGATTCTTTTAATTATGTGCCTCCTGGAATGTAGTCCTCGTACCAAAGGGAATTACCAGCTTCAACTACCTACCAACATATTAACTTTTCTCCGACACAATCACAAGCAAGTAACTGCTTACACTTGCGCAAGAACATGCACTTCTTCCATCCTCCCAAAAAAAAAAAGAAAAAAATCCAAATATACTCAATACTGTAACAGCATGGTCGTCGCCGGACGTGCCACTCGCGAAGACTCGGAGAGGAAGACGAGTGTGCGGCGAACACGTGTCCACGAACAACCGAAGAGTCGAGGTGGCAAATTGATCCAACACTCGCGAGTCGAAGTTTTGCCAGCTATGGTAAACGAATCGCGCTCCGATCGCCGTCGTCGTCTTGGAGAGGAAAGCTGGTCATTGACGGTAGATGGGAGTACTGGGGCATAAGAAGATGGGTAGACGATTTCTAAGACTGGAATGAATGAATAACATCATTAGATAGACGCAATAACATTAGAAGTAGGACTGCATAGTGTAATTTAAGAAACTTCACAACGAGTATGGTCCAGATCAAGCATAGCCGAACAACATACACAAACACGACTAGAACATGAGAAGAAGTTTACGCAGTAGACAACAAGAACGTGAGTTGTAGAGCATAATGCGAGCAGTAGTTGCGGCACATCATGAAAGGTCAGCAAATAGATTAAACCAATACAAGTAGATCAAACCACACCGATTCAGACACACCACCGATTGCAGATCATCACCATAACGTAACGTAGACGGAAATTATATCACACTAGATTCTCCTGCAATTGTAAAGTTATGAAGAGACAGAAATCACGTAAGTACTACTACTACAGACACAATCTTCCTAGAAATATTGAAAAGTAGAACAATGACGTAGAATCCATATCGACCATCACAATATGTCATCGAGCATTTTCCATAGCTAATTATATGTGCATCGGAGAAATCGTATCGTTGTACATGTTTACCAGGGAAATTCACCGAATCAGCACATTCAACATAAACAGACGCAATAGGTAATAGAACTATGCCACCGCGAGCGCGACTGACCCTGCTGTATCATAGTAGGAGTAGCCCAAGCCCTAACGCCTGCCCGATGTATACAAATAAGAATCCCCCCAGAGAACCTCATCATCCCTGACCCTATCGTGGTAATGAAACAGATTTCAAGAAATATCAATTGAGACATTCGTTTTCGTTCGCGCGAAAGGTAAATACTAGGGTGGTTTTTGGCTCCTCAGTAGCCACTGAAGTCTGCTGGTTTATCTAGTGGACCAACACCTAACCTAACCTAAGCTCATGTGCAGCAATAGAAAAGTCAGTTTTCTATGAAAATCGGGGGCGAGTGTCTGGGTCGTCGCGGTCGGGCAATGGGACTCGTTGTCGATGAAGCGTTTCAAAAAAGGACGAGCAGACGGAAGGATCCTCGACTTCTCGCAAAACAACGTCATCGCTGTTATGCACAATCACTCAAACACATACAAAATGAGCCAAGTAAGTAAATACTACATGCGTAAAAAGCAATTTTTCTCACAAAAAGACCTAAAGATCCTACCCACGCAGCTACGCCCTCCTTTACCGTCCGACTAGATCAAATGTCAGGCTCCTCTCTGAGAAGGACGAGTCGCCGTGGATGTCGTGTCCTCCCACGACATCCCGGACGACGCGTCCTCGCGACCTTCGTCGCCCTTCACCCGATCATGCGCGTAGCAGCTAGAATGCATCAGCATCGAATGCTGAGAAGAGAAGCAGAACCTGCTACGTCGGAAGGGGAGAAGCACGACGCTAGTTTTGAGCAGATGGCTGGATACGTAGACAAGTTGGAAGCAGATGAGCAGAAGGCATGGTCCAGCACCGAGCAAGATAGCGAAGCAAGAAAGAGCTATGTCTACGAAGCAAGTATTTCTATCTTGAATAGGCAGATGGAGATGATGATGATGAATAGAAAAAGAAAATCATAAGAACAACATCATTCAATCAGAATCAAAATCAATATTCTCGTCCACCGTGTATAGTTTGACTGAGATCTCACCATCTACAACAACGCAACAGCTGGCGCAATACCCGCTTCCGGGGATTCTAGCGTGAACCTCTTAGAAAAAGCGGACCAGGCGGCACAGGCACAAGCAGCAGCACCCGCCGCCCAAGCCGCGGCGGCGCCGATTCCGGCAGGAGTAGCTCCAGCCGTGAATCCAAATCAGCCTCCTGCTCCAGCAGCGGGTATACATCTACTTCCGCGTCACGATATTGTTGTTGATAGAACACCAATTCTTACCATGACATGATTCTACCTGAGAAGTACTTAGACGATGCATTATCTCACTTCCATCGACAGGTGATGCTGCAGCTGTAGCGCCAGAGCAAACACCTCTACCAGTGCCTGCAGGAGCGCCGGTCGCATTTGGCCCAAAGGTGCCAATAATAGGAGGTGTTGCGAATAACCTAGAATCCCTACAACAACCTAGTGCTGCTGAAGTTGCTGGTCCACCACCCGGACAACAGCCACTAGCGGCCGTGCCTGGAGCTGCACCACAAGTGGGTGCGTCAGCAGCGGTACCTCCACCTGATGCGGCACAAGCTGCAGCGGCTGCGGCTCCAGTAGTGCAGCAAAATCCCGTGACCGCCGCTACATCAGGTGCAGGAGCAGCGGCCCCGACAGCTGTCGCGCCTCTTGCTCCTAGTACAGCATCTGCTGCAACTAGTACCGCCACCACACCAGCACAACCACAAGGCGGAAATACAGCCACCCCACAGCAACCAGCACCTCCAGCACAGAGCCCAGCTACCCCAGCAGGCACCACCCCACAACAACAGCAACAACAACCTGCCACCCCACCTTCTGCATCAACACCTGCCGCATCAACCCCCTCCGCATCAACACCATCTTCACCATCAAAGGAAGCCACTCCTGCCACCCCGGAGAAAGCGGGAGAGGAGGCGAGTGATACAATGGAGATATTCGGTTATGAAGTGTCAATGACGATGCTCATCGTGATCATAGCTGTCCCCGTAGTGCTGATCATCGTCTGCATCCTATGCACCGTTTGCGGAAATATGAGAAGTACTTGAACGTTCTCCTTTTCGATGATATCGCTATTTCTGTTTTGGGTTTAGATCAACACCCTTAGGTAGTAGATGTACTCTCTGAACTTCGTTGCTTGCTTTTCTGATAAATCTTCACATGCTACTTCTTCTGATAAATCTTCACAACTACAATTTAATACTGACCCCCACCCGTGTTACAACAGTACAACTTGTCAACAGGTGCAAACCCCGATCGAATACGACGCATGGTTGACGAGGCTCCAGATACTATGCGTTTCAACCTGGATGATGATGAAAGTGATACGAGTGTTGATGTTGTGGATGCGGCACAAAGAGGCTCGAGGAAGTCGCAGAGGTCACAGGGAAGTCAGGGAAGTCGAGAAGGAGGAGGAAGTAGATGAGCATTCACAGTATGTGTGGTCAATAGATTTGAGTAGAAGTAGACCCTAGTAGGGCTACTCTGAATCTTTACCTAGTAGTTGTAGTCATAGTCTACTTGCTTGCAGTCACAAGTTATTTTGAAGGTATCACTTTTTCGAGGACACACTCATTCTGATGCATCAAATATTTAACGAGGCTAACAAGTTGAAGTTCTTTTTGTCATACCAATACCTAGTATGATGATTTTGAAATGAACTATACTTTCCAGCAGTTGTTTTGAAAACGGATGAGATGAAAACATACACTTATTTTTGAGAAGACACTCTTGCAGTTGCAATTGAACTTGATGATAATGTTGACGTTTGACGTTTGAGGATAATTACCTTCGATCGTGCTGGTATCTCATAGTGCGACCACGACCGAACATGATCCTGACGCCGTTCGCGAAAGACAAGAGCTGTTGCTTCAAAGCGAGACCCTCACAATTAAGTGAGAGGAGAGCATCGTGTACTACCCTCTCCGACCTGGAGCATGAGTCACACCCATCGCGGCAAAAGATCACAAGAAAAGTTAACGAGATATCATGGCGCTAAACTTCTGCCATCTTGTTGTAACGGGTTAGGAATGACCTACAGCTTAATAGCGCTGTCGTTTTAAAATTTTTCCTGCAAGGCTGCCTGGATCTGTTTGCGGCAAAAAATTAAGTTCTTGCCAAAGCCAAGCAGATACAACGAAAGCAATCCTGACAAAGATGCTTCTTGATTCGTGGTTGCGTCCTTCCTGCTTCTTCCTGGCAACTTGCAAGCGTGGTTGGTACCTGTTCCTCTTTTGCGCCATCCACTCAGAAAAGGACCCGTTTGCGAGTTCGAATCGAGAGAACTCGAAGAACGAAGATCGAGATCTCAGGCTGTGGATAACCGCAAGTTTGCTTCTCTCTTTCCGTATCCTATTTGATGCTGTGACGCATAACAATGAAGGAGATCATCTTCGCAGGACAACTACTCCAAATATTTATGGATTTCGCTTTGTTCTGGCTCAGTGTGGTGTATTCGCGTCTCGCTTCGTCAGCTCGATTTTGGATCTCTATGTGGGACTTGGAGGCCTCGGTGTGTACAGTGGAATCTTCGCGTTTTTGGACGCATACATCGATGCCCTGGTGGATCTCGCCAGTCAGTTACCCAGCACAGCAACGTTAGTGTTGCTTCTGGTCTGTGTGTCGTTTCTTTCCATCATTTTAGTTGCTTCGACGAGGACGATCACTGACGGCGCCAAAACCGGTGGCCCGACTTCCTCTTCAGTTTTATCCACACCACGGGACGCCTTACCACTACCAGAGGAAGCTGTGTGGGCTTTGTTGCTCTTCGTTGGGATCCCGTTATTGGGCCAGGTGAAGCAGGACCTGCTACCAATTGCCACTACGACCCTTTCTAGTAAAACAAGTTTGATGTTCAGTCCACTCGCCAAAGACCGTCACAAGGATATCGTCATCCAGTCTTCATTCGTCGTTCTCTACGCTCTACAAACGATCCTGTCTCTCCCACGCAGTTTTGGCCATGGGATACTCAAAGGGCTATGCATGAAAGTCGACGACGTCGCGTCAACTGGGCAAACACAGCTCAAGCCTGTTCATGTAGCGATGTCGATGACCGCAATGGCCTTTTGCGTGCCGATAGCGTTTGATGTCGCAGCCAGGCAGAGAGAAGGGCAGCTTGGAGAAGAACCGGCTTTGACGTAAGATGGGATCATGATAGGGAGTTACATAGAGCATGTTACTATACTAGAATATCAGTCCTTTATTTCCCGACCAGCTTGATCCCCTACCCTACTCTTCATCTTCTATCCCTCCGTTTTCATTCTCTTTTCCTCTCTCCGCTCGGTGGCTTTGTATGCTACGGAGGAGCCGCCTTGTCGTTCCTGTGTCTCAACATCGGCGTCCTCAGAGGAGATCGCGCGACACCAGAGAAGTTCCTCAAAAAGCGCGAACAATACGAAGCAGACGTGATACGCGAAGAAAAAGAACGGCTAAGGAAGGATACTCCAGGCACAGCGAGAGCTGAGACTGCTCAACAAGCGGGAAGGACGATCAGAACGCTTCCAGCGTTTCCAAAAAATCCAAGTACAACCGCTGATATGCGCAGCCGCATGGTCTCAGGCGCTCCACCGCAGCGTCAGAGCAGACCTACACCGACTACGACTTCGTCTTGCCAGCACCAGAAGGCAGAAGCTTCGTTCGGCATACAAGTAGACGTTGGAGACACAGACACACAAGCATCAACTAGTACTACATCACCATTAGGTTTATCAGGAGGAACGACGTCGAGTCTAGGCGAAGACTTAGTAAGTGCTCTGCTCTCTGGTATTGGCTCAGGTAAAAGTGCACAGAAGAAAAGACTTTAGTTGTGTTGAAGACAAGTCGTTGAAAAGGAAGTCATTTGTTGATCGTGGTCGTGACCAAGTAGATGTAGATGTAGAAGAATAGAGCACGTTATGAAGTGCCTCCTGCAATGCTTTTCGGGGGTATTACCTCTGTTCACGCTGCTCGCTTGGCTTTTGAATTTCGTATATGCATGTGCGTCGATAAGTTCCAAGCAAATGTATTTATCGAGCGAGAGCATTCCCTTTCTGTCTCTGAGTTGAATGATCATAATGAAGAGCAATGTGTATTTGAGGTGATCATGATATATTACGTGCGAACCGAGCACGCGCACAGGCTTCTGTTTTTGATGAGATGATTATGGAGCGAATCATGCATAGAGAAGACCCCATGAAAATGTGGCAATCGAGTTGTGAAGAAATCTTCTGTTAAAGAGAGAGATTGTAATACTAATAATGAAGACGCAGTCTTGCATTCTGTTGAGAGAGATGTAGTTTTCTTGATATCGTTATTTGAACCTGTTGAAGTTGCACTCCTTGACTCAATATTGCTTCTTTCACCTACAACCTCAACCTCATCTACTTCTACTCCATGCTCATATCAAGCTCATATCAACACAATCTTCATCATTGTCTTTGCAGGACTTCGATTCATCTTTAGTAATTGCGCCCCATCGCTCCCCGTGCCTCATCCTCTTGATTATGAGTGGTTGCCCGAACAATAATTATCTTCGTGTTCGAAGGTGTGAGAAGGGGCGCTTAGGCTTACCTCGCCTTCATGATTGCAACTCCTCCACGTATCTTTAATGACCACGAGGATAAAAATAACAATAAGTTGTACATTAACATTTAAAGCACACACACGCTTAAGCTTACCTTGTGCTAACGAGACTGTAACTGACAAAAGCAAAACGTTTTGAAGATACGATGGCAGATCCAGCAAGAGCATCGTTGTCTCCACTCCGCCCTCTTCAGCGGGACATCTCGCTGTCGAACCGGAAGACAGACTGCGCCAGCAATTTCGTTCAGCATGTTCCGCTCATCTTGCTCCTCTCCTTGCTGCTCATGTACATCCTATTGCTGCTATTAGCCAGACTGAATGTGGCGCATACCCTAGCCTTCTACATTCCCGCAGTAACATTGGCTTGCTACATGCTCTTGTGGATGGCTTATACGAGTATTTATGCGTGGTTTGCAACTGGTACACTGATGCGGAATTGTGACAAATTAGAAAGAAAGTATGAGATGCAACAGGGTGAGGCTGCTGGTCAGGTGGATGGAGTAGCTGGTGATGGAGCAGGAGAGCTACCAAGTATAGCGGGAGGTTCTCCAGCACAACTTAGAGTTAAGGCTGTACGAGGACCTAATACATCTTTCAAGAGCATCCTTCAAACGTAAATGGAGGTGGAGTATCCACCACCTAAGGGAACAAAACCAATTCCAATACTTCCCGCCCATAAGTAGATACTTTTCAAGGATCTATCATGCACTACTTGAAAGATGATGAATTGCGGACATCAGCTCGTCTAATAGAGCAGCATCAAAAAATGGTGCTGAGGAGGATCCTTCTCCTTGGTTGGGAGACGATGAGGAGCTTCTACGTGAATCCCAGTTCGTAGCACTTACCCCCGAATTGGAACGGATGGAGGACGAACTGACACAACAGGGTGTCCTGCACTTCGCTATTATTCCCAATTACAAGGAGGACAAGGAAATGATGTCGGAGACAATAGATGCTCTAGCGGCTGCACGTGGAGGAGAGTATGCAAAGGGTCACTTGGTCTTAGTCCTAGCTATGGAGCAACGGGCTGGTGAGGAGGACAATGAAAAGGCGAAGGAACTCGTGGAGCAGCACAAGGAACAATTCGTGGACATCATCGTGAATTTTCATGCTCCAGGAGAGTTCAAGAACGAAGTGGCGGGGAAGAGCAGCAATCAACAGAGTGCGTACTTGAAGATTGAAAACGTTCTTTGTGGAGGATCTTCCGGGAACAACAACTATCCGCCACGGGCTTCTCGGGGTGAGGCTGTCACCAATAGCGGAGGATTTTTGTGGAGTCCCCAGCCGACTTCGGGTGAAAAGGGAGTTCGGTTTATCCCATTCGAGTTCGACGAAGAAGATCAGCACAAAATTGTCAAAGTTGACTACAACTCGTCTCAGCAGGGTCGTTTTCACTACGATCCCAACCGCACGTTTATCACGATCCTCGACGCTGATAGTATCCTGCATAGGGACTATTTCCCAGAACTCGCACGCACCGCACTCGCTATTTCTCCAAGGGATCGTAGTTGGCGCGCATTTCAGAGTGCGGTATTTCCATTCAGGAATTTGAACAAAGTCCCAGGCCTAGTCCGAGCCAGTAGCTATGCTCACTACATTGTGGAGATCGGAACATGGTTCGACCCGTGCTTTCCGAAAATGATCCACTCTACCTATTCGCTACCACTCGAGCTGGTGCGCAGAGTCGAAGGCTGGGATGTGGACCTGATCTGCGAGGACCATCACATGTTTTTGAAGTGCTTTTGCGAAAGCTTTTGGCTGGACGAAGGGGAATGTGGTAAGAATAAAAACATCACTGCGACCAGTAGTACTGATAAAACGTCGGGAGAACAAGAAGGAGGAGGAGCTGTACGAGAAGGAGATGAAGATCTTGGAGGTGTTGAAGAAGGTGCAGAACAAAAACCACTGCTGTCTCCAGCGTCAAACTCGCTGAACATGAAGAGTAAAGACCCTTCAATGGCAACTGCTTCTCAGGATCAAGGAAAAACAGGCTCGTGTTGCGCAACCTCCCGAATGCAGACAGTTTGCATTGATTTGCCAACTCTAGGTTACACCGTGGAAGCCGTTGAAGACACCCCCAATGCGCATATCAACGCCCGATTTGGTCAAGCCATGCGGCATTACTACTTCCTTACCGAGTGGTCCTACCTCATGTTGCAACACATGAAACTTGCCGGCAATTGCAAGCTCTCCTTGGCTGGGCATCTACAACTTTTTCGTTTAGAACTGTACATTGTCACCATGTTGATTTTCACTCCGCTGTACGCTATCGTCATATTGTTGGGGCTCATCAACGTGCTAATCTGCTTCGTAAGCTTGAGTGCTGCTTTTATGAACCTTCCCGAGCAAGCAGGCGGTGGCTGGACCGCGTGGACAATCTTGTTTGCTTTTTCACCGGGTTACCACTTCCCACATCTAGACAGCAGTGCAAAAGGCCAAGCGGCTGCGGCGTTCATTCTGCACATGATCATACCCGTGATCTTCCTGACCCCTAGTGCGATTGTCACGGCAAAAGCGGTTTGTGCGACATTGGAAGGGAAGTTTTGCCGAGTCTACCACTTAGCCGCGGACAACACGAAGGACGAAAAGAAGCAAGCCAAGAAAAAAGGTTCCTGTCCCAGGTGCGGTAAACGCGGGATCTTTCGTGAACAGGAACATGTAAGTCTAAAGCGAGATGCAATGAACAACGTAATAGGCGAGACGAAGCTTTTCATGGATGACGAGGATCGATCCGGAAATCTGCCGAATATTCTGGAGAAAGCAAACACAGCAGGCGAAGTCGCGGAAGTGGTCGTGGCATCTAGGTTGTTAGAAAACACTATCAGTACGCTGCACAAAGGTGGAGGATCCAGCAAGGGTAGTTCACATGCTTCATCGAAGAAGAGCACTAGTGCAAGCGATGACAATCGACAACAGGCTTTGACGTCGAACGTACAACAGGTAGGAGCTGGGATTGCTGCAACTACATCTCCTGCTGATCAGAACTACAGTACTAAAGGACATGATCAAGAGCAGCAAAGAGCGTTCTCATCATCTTCATCATCGTCATCCTCCACAACGTTCCAACAGGTTCTTGAAGAAGTAGGTGACTCTGAGGAACTCAAGGAGACGTCCTCTTTAGTCCGGCAAAAAGAAGCTGAGGAGAAGATCAGGAGCAGTGGACTCTTGTCAGATCCCCTTCATGGGAGTGCTACGCAACGGCTTCTGTCCGCTTCGCACACGAATACTGATGTTGATACACTGCAAACAACTGCTTCGTCGTTGGGGCGCTCCTCTGGGGGAAATAACCCTATCATGGTCGTCAACAACGATCGGATGAACACGTCGAACATGAACACGTTGATGAACACAAAGCTGGACATGAGTACCTATACTATTCAAGAGCAGCAAGAACAACACGAAGCTTACTTCGCTCTCGTGAAAAAGCGCTCATTGACTGAATGGGGCAGGTTTCTGACTGGCCTGCGAGTCTTCAACGATTTTCAGTCCCAAGGCATAAACAACTGCGTAATCTACGGCGTTATTCCTTGTTTTTATGTATGTTTTCGACTGAGTTTTGTCGGACACGTGACCGAGTATGTAGTGGCGGAAAAAGGCAGCAGGGCGAACACTCTTGACGAAACACCTCCACCAAATAGGAAGAGTACTTAGTACCTCTTAGGCAGATTGCCGAATAGATTCACATCATCAGGATGAGTAGTAGAGGAGAAGGAGGAACAGGCTCAAGCAGTCACCGGGCAAGCTGAGTCTTCGTTGTAGAACTTCTCGAGTCTATCCAATTTATTACCTAGTAAAACACGTTTGCGCAGGAGCTTATCATGAACATGAACAGTAATTGACGAACGTTGAAAATTTGAACTGGGATTGGGTAAGCGTCAACCTGACAGCATGTATATATATATATATCATTGGACCAATGGGCGACCCGACTAGATTATGATCAATTTCAGTATAGATGTACATGTACACAAAAAAAGGTAAGCAATACTATCATGTTGAACAATGGGAAAACAAACTATACCTAACCACGCCAAGGAAACTACAACTGATCTTTCCGACTACAAAAAGATTTGAACGACGTTCTCCTTTTCCGTTCAACGGTTCTCACAAACACGTGTGTTCCGCCGCGGCTTGATCATACTAAGCTTGTGTCGCAAATTTTCGGCTTGAAACACCTCGTCATCTCGCAGTGATGGAAACGAATCTGTTCATAATGATCAGACAGTCGGTTTGTTTGATGTGACGATCAAAATGAGGAACTGTCTACGCCTACCACTGATCTTGGGTAAAAACGAGAGAAGCTGAGCAGCTGGTGGCTCACGACAGTCTTCTATGCAAAGATGAGATGAAGACGACGCTTGTTTGCGCCTGTCCTTTACTTGCTTCTCATGCTCCTGCTCTTCTCAGAAGTCCTGCTTTCTTCTAGCTGCAGGACGGCATCACAGCGGTTGCGCGATTGGTTCGACACTGTCCTGTGTGCTACGCAGAGGACCACAGTTACTGGTGTGCGATTATCGGCGTCCCCGTCCACCTCGTATGCATGTCCTGACGTTTACAGCTATCAACAGGAGGAAGCAGCAAAGAAAATGACAGCTGCATCGCAAAGAAGAAACTACTCGACGAGCAGGTGGACGAAGCCTCTAGCTCTGCTACGCCGACGTCTTCTGACCTCAAAATTCTTCCTCCTCGCCTCCATCACCGGCTTAGTGCAAGCAATAGCCGAGTTCAATGTCAATGAGCCGACTATCTATTTCCGAAACAACGCATCCTTAGCAGCTGAACAAGCTCCACAGCCATGCCCAATCCTTTACCTATCCAGTAAAGACCCTCTCACCGACCCTACTACGGGTCAGCAGCTGCAACTGCAGCACTTCAGGGCTACCTTCACCGATGCCACAGATTTGGTGCCGTTTGGCAAATCTAGTCATCCTCTGTACCATTTGGATGACCGAAATTTCCCTCATGTCCCTAGAGCGTTCACGGAAGCGAAAATGGGCGTAAGGAAATTGTCGTTTTTTTAAGGCTCCAGAGAACCCGACCTCACGGACGTGGATTCCGTTGAAATACTGCGCTGGTGGTGCCTGCCGAATTCTCGGACTTTTTTACTGAGGCAAGTACTGGGGCGAGTATTTTGGCGGGATCTATTCATCATGGGACCGCGGGTTGTGGGTAGCTCTAATTTTTGTTTCCAGCATTAGAGCCCATGGACGACTTGATGTTTTCTCTTCTTGCCGATGCCAAGGAAAACTTTCCTGACGACGTTTATTTTGATCTCGGCACGCCTGAAAGTCGGCTTCCCGCTTTCCAGAACTACACGTTTTCTATCCTCTTCGCCCAAGACAACAACGAAATACCGAGTGCGCGACTGCTGGAGTGCATAGCTTATGGCGTGGTTCCTGCGTTCATTTGGTGGCAAGACGAGCAGACGGGACAGCCTTTGTTTCGGCACTTTCTCGATTACTGCTACTACTTCAAATACGCCGTTGCGAAGTTCCGGTTTCCTAGTTTCACGCCTCAGGCTGCGCACAAATTCCTCACTGAAGATGCCCACGCAGACGCCATTTACGTGATGCAGAGTAGCTTGAAACTTGTGCAGGACTTCTTCTTCTACAGATATAGGCTGCCGTTCCGGGAGAACTTGCGCCAACAAGCGATGATGGTGTGCCGCGAGCAAGAACAAGCGCAATTGACGCCGTTCGCGTTCATTGGTATTTTGAGCGGAAAACCGAACTTCAATAGAAGGCAAGCGTTGAGGGATACATGGCTCAAAATCTTGGAGAATGATATTCCAAGAGGCGTGGGGCCAATCGCGGAACGCCCTCAGAGGGACGAAACGCCATTGCGTGTAACGTACAAATTCTTCGTCAATCGGGTGGGGAGTTTATGAATGGCGTAGAAGTTGCGTGAAGATGAACTCATTGTCATTCGTGCTTAATTGGTTCTGATCACTTTGAACTTTTTCTCGAGGGTGGCAGGCACGACACTAGCGTCTGTTCAGATCACAGTGAAAAAACATCACGATCACACCCACAGACGAAGACAATCCCCTCGTCCCCCTCCTTTCATCGTCTGAAGACAGCGATGCCGAGGACCCCGACTGGCTTTTGAGGGGAGAAGCGGAACTGTTCCGAGATGTCGTCTTTGTTGATGCGATTCCAGAGTATCCCATCGGGAATCAAGGCTTGAAGATGTGGCACTGGGTTGCGAATCATACAGATGCCGGCTACATTCTCAAGATAGATGACGATATCTATTTGAGACCAGTGCAGTTTTTTCAGACTTATGGAACGAAGGTCATGGGGAAGATGTGGAAACTAAACATGTTTTACAACAGTGACATGGAGTGCCAGGAGCAGCTCCAGCTCTATACACGACTTATAGCTTAAGACAACTTCTAACTTAAATTATTCAGCTTCTTAAGTTATAGTCAACTTAAATTATTTCCACGTGGTCAAGTTCTAACTCTGTTTGAACCAACTGCAGAGAGCTCAGCTCTACCTTGGTGCGTTTGACTACAGTGGTGAGGTGATTCGGGATCCAGGCTCTGCGCACTTTCTGGATGACGACACATTTACGTCTGACGTCTTCCCCCCTTATGCTCGTGGTGCTGGAATCGTGATCACTCTGGATCTGGTCCGCAGATTCGTGGAAGAAGACAGAAAGAAACGATTGAAGCGACCTATCCGTGTTGAAGACGCGAGCTACGGGTTGTACTTGCACCAGCTGGTGACGAGAGTTATGATTGAGAAGGAATGTTGTCGAAGATTTTGAGTTCTGCAACTGTTTGTAGGTTTTTGCTAGAAGAAACAAACTGAACTATAACCGACGTCGATTCACCTCCATGTAGGATGTACCCTGCTGCATCAACACCACATGCAAAAAAGGAGCAAAAAAGGAAGAAAAGAAGAAATAGATATCTTCCAACAACGACCTCTTGCCAGGCACATCAAGCAATCAATCAATCTAATACCCGCCTCAGCTCCGTGTCTCTTTACGACATGATGGAGGAGCATTTCGCTATGGACGCTAAGTGCTGCACTGAAATTTCGCATCCCAATAACTGCTGGGCACCACTGAACAACCGCAGCTACGTCATCCACCACATGAAGCCAGAACAGCTAGTCTGCATGTTCAAGAAGGACGTGGCCCAAGGATTGTATGTGCAAGTGCCGAGAAGTGGTCCCGGTGGGTCAATGCCATCGTTGGGAGGTCTTCCACAAATGAATAGCCTCGGATTAGTACAAGAACAAGCTCCAACAACAATCCAACAGAAGCACTCCTCTCGAAAGACCATCAGAGAACAACAGTTAGAAATGTGGTTGACGAATTTTGGCGGCGAACGGAAGAAACAGGGCATAGATTTCGACTATTACCTACAAAGTGATCCAAAAATCATGGATTTGGAACGCACGAAGATACAAGACATGCAGTTGGCAGACCTCTGTGAGTGTGTCCATACACCACCGCCTCATCCGGACAAGCCATTAGATGGCAACCACGTGCTGAGGGACGCTGACGACGCTCCGAAACTGCAATACAGACCAAGTTTTAGCTGGTAGGGGAGAATTAATCGACAACAATGAAGTAGACGTCGAGTACTCTATGAAGCAAGTAAAACAAGTAGCAGCTGTAGACATCTAATGAAAATGAACCAAGCCAACCAGTGATGTACAACTCAACTGAATTGCAATAAAGATCATATGTCTCGAGAAACCTTTGAGGAAAAAAGATTTTTAACGCAGTTCTTCACTTCACGACACCTAACAAATGATTGAAAACGAATCCTCAATGTGAACAAGAGATGATGGTCGTATAGCCACATTCTGAAACAAAAACGAGATGAGCACGCAAGAAGACGCAAATCAAATCGATGTAACGCACGCGAAGTTTTAATGCAACTCGCAGATGAAGAGTCATACCGACAGGCCAGATGCTTTTTAGCGGGAAGCGCGCCGGCCACCCGCACCCTCCACTCTTTCGTGTGTAGTACCTCCGAGTGAGTTGTACTGAGTAGAGTGTGAATAAGCGAGATAATGATCGCCACGAGAGTGAAAATGAACTGCACAAGAAGTTGTAGGGCGCTGAAAATATGCTCAGGAAATATCAGGCACACTGCAACGTGATGTAGAGAAAAGTCGAAATAGACGATCAAAGTAAAAAAACCATGGACAGTCTATCCGCGTCTCGAAGCGCTGATTATGCGCGCCTCCAACGCGAGAATGCCGAGAAAGAAAAACGGATTCAAGAGCTAGCATTGCAGTTGGAGCAGCTCGGGCCTAAGCTCGCTGCCTTGGACTCAGGGCCCCTCTTGCCTTCGTACTCGTCGACATCCTCGACTACAGGAGGTCCGAGTAGGACATCACTCATGACGGGATTGACGGCGGGGGCACGGTACTAAGGAGCCTTGCTTGGTTTGTGATAAGTTGTAGACGAAGTTTGTCGAAAGATGTCTGTAGACAGCAGTGGTCTTGGCCCGATAAGTTGAGGGTCAAGTAGGAACATGATCAACCCTCCCTTTTTGGAGGTTGCGCTCAGTACAACCACCAAGACCAAGAAGATTCCCACCATAATCAACTTGCCATAATCTTCAGGTCTCCTCTCAGCCGTTTGACGCCTCGCGCTTTTGGTCCGTCGTCACCACGTCGCACATCGGGCCAGTCTCCAATGGACGTCTTTGGAAGTACTTCAATCTTGTCGTCTACTCAATCACCACGAGTTGCGTCTATGGCCACTAAAAGGTCTTTACTTTTACCTGCCTCTGCGTCTGCGAGTGCCAACAACACGACCAGTTTTGCAACCAACTTGCTCAACCTCCAACCGAAAGTGAATTCGCGGTTTGATACCATCATGGCGCCAAGGATTCCTGGAGTGAATCTGTCCAGCATGCTCCCAATGTTTACGCCGAGTGTCCGCGCTGCGGCGGCTCTGGGGGCTGCAGCGTTAAAGCAAGGCGCATCAAGTAGTATTGCTCAACCTCAATCTTCATCTTGGGAGGACAGTAGTAATACGATGTTGACGACGAGTACTACACCTACACCAGATCATGCATCAGACATCGATTGGATCCTTAGAGCGTTTAAAGAACAACGTTTGGAACTACGCATCATCCTCGAAGCCGGTACAGAGATCAAAAAGACATTAGAAAGGATCGATAGCAAGCACTCTCAGGGCAGCGGCCACAGCCGAAAGAGCTACAGCATGGACACGAAAGAACTTCAATCCAGGCAAGCGTTGGAGAATATCCTTAAAGCAGCGGGCGAGTGTGTAGAAATGAATCAAGACTGTTGTGACTTGCTAACGCGAGAGAAAACGACCCAAGCTGTACTCCTGTTGGCACATCAATCATCGTGGCTACTGGATCTTCTGGAGCGACAAGCGGAAACCTTGTACTCAGCATGTCAAAACACACAACCTTCGACAGAATCGGCAGCAGGGTTTTTGAACGCTCTCGGGATCAACATGAGACTGCAGAAACGAGTACGAGGGATGCGAACTACGAATAATCATGATGGAAATGTAGCACTAGCCGGACGAGCAAAGATGGAAGATGAGCTGCAGATGAACGACAAGTCTAGGTCACCTTCCCCATCATCATTTTTCTCACGTAGATTTGCTCCAGGGGGTACTGCTAGTACTGGTGACGATGTAGCGGAACCAATGCCCTCAGCTAGAAGCAGTAAGGACTCAACTCGGTCGACATCTTCTTTGAAAGTTCTCTCAGCTAGTCAGGCATCTCCCGCTTCGGCAAAATACTTGCAAAGTATCAGGAAGAACATAGGAGCGGGTATTGCGCCTACTTCGTCCGCGAGAGTTGCGCCTACTTCTTCAAACACTGCTACAGCAGGAGGATCATCATCTTCATTGAGAGCTGCTGGTCGCGTAGGCAGAAGTGGTTCGTCTCCGGCAGCGCGTTCAGGATCACCTCCATCTACACCGATAGCGCTACCAGCACCTACAACACTGAACAAGAAAGTAAATCCACTTGAGGCTGATCAGAACCTTGTGCCAGCAATACTTCTTGAACTCGAGCGATGTGATGAGGACTTGCAAACGCTTTCGCACGTTATCACTCTGTTAGAGGGCGAAGTAGAAGACCGGAGCGCGTTTTACTATAGGAGGAGTTTGAAGAGCAGTAGTGGTACAAATAGTACTGCTAGAACTACTAGCACAAGCACCGCAGGAGCTTCTACTGATCAAGGACTCCTACAAGAAAGTGTTGAGTTGAAAAAAGACCTTCTAGAACTCAAAGAAGAAGTGAAGCAGTGTGGCACAGAAGTGGGAGACCTCCTGACAGCTGTCAATCACGTCAAAACAGACAAGAACGGTCGTGGTGACTACGGCGACATGTTGCTGGGGCCGCTCTCGGTAGACGAGGACGATAAGCACGAACAATACTCTCCCGGATCTAGTAACGGCGCGCCTGCACAGCCCAGTGGAAGAACAGAGCGCCAAGGACCTCTCTCTTTTCGTGGTGCAGCTGCTGCTAAGGTGCAGGCGCAGACGGAGGTTGTAAATCAAGCGAAAGCAAGAGCGATAGACATGTATCGGATGTCGCTGACATTGCCGATCTTGCGAACGGAGTTGGTCGACAAACGAGCGCGACTGGAGATGTTTCTGAACAAAGTAGAGAGGATCAAGAAGAAGATTGCTTTGCTCGAAAGAAGAGGTGGCGTACAACAGGCAGCTGCGCAAGATGATGATCATCGCGAGAAAGAGAATCATCTAGTACCTTCAATTTCTTCACCGACAACATTCAAAATCAAGACTGAAGTAGACGATCATGCGAAAAAGTACTCCCTCAAGAATCTCCTCTCGTCAACTTTAACGTCATCATCTTCGCAAAGCCCATCTATCCAAGCCGAATGGAAAAGCCTAGCTCAATCATTCGATTTGCGGCTTCAGACTCTAAGGACTGAAACTGAGGAAATGATGGGACAGGAATTCGAGATGCTAACCACAACGACCACACAAGCAACATCTGCTTCGTCTACGAAGATCTATGGATCGACATTGCAATCCCAGCTCGAAGAAAAAGCACGTGACCGAATCGAGATACATCGACGCAATCTGGAGAGCAGTTTGCAGAATGAGATAAAGAGGAAATCAACGTTGCTGCGGTTGCGCGTGCTGGAAAGCAAAAGCAGGACGCATGCGAGTGTTATTATGGTTCCTGGTTGAAGATCTAGGTTCTGCTCTCTCGTAGTTGTTGGCATCAAGATCTTCATCACGATCATCAAATCTCTCTTTCGTCATCATCCTGCTCACGAGGACCTCGTCTAATCGTAGCTCTCGGGAACTGAGTCGAATCCAGAGAGAAGTCTTGGTACTGCGTGACGAGTTGGCTGCTCTCAGCAAGTACCAGGATAGTGGATCGGCATTGTTCTCTCTGTGCTGGCATCGGATCGACAAGCGCTTGAAGCAGACACAGGAGAAGATACATCGAGACTTCAAGAAATCACTGGAAGAAGATGAGCAGCAGGCGAAGATGAAGATGCAGGTGCAGCAAGGAGCTCCTAGCAGTTCCCTGTCATCATCATGGAAAAACATGATCAACTACGATTAAGGCTACAAGAAATCCATCTTCACGTGCATCCTGAGACCGTTTCCAAGGGGAAAAAGGTTCTAAGATGCGTTTCAAGATGGATTTCTCTTAGGTCTAATACGAAGAAAACCAAACCGTGACTACGTCGAGTAGAACATCCTCCCACGATAAATCACGGACAAGTGGCAGGTTTCAATTTCCAAAACTAGCGGATGATGAGTTACAGAGGACAGAGAAAGCGTTGAAGCAGATCGTGGATAGCTATGCCAGTTTCGTTATGCAGCACACATCATCTTCAGGGAGTGAAACTGAAGGAGCGGCTTCTTCTAAGTTTCGTAGTAAAGCAGTGCTCGACAGTGCTAGAAGTCCTTCGAAAATGCAAGAGAGAGTTGGTGAAATTGTGCAGAAATGCAGGAAAGTCGACGAGGAAGTATCACGGAACGCACAGAATACATCTAAGCAACTTGTAGGGGTTGGACCGCATCACGTCAGTGTGGATCTTGACTCAATCATGAGAAGCCTTACAGGGTCTCGTAATGGTGAACTGGATTGTGGTTTACCACCTGCAGCTGCAGACGAAGGTCCTGGTGCGGCGGGAAGAAAAGAGAAGACGTTTGAATCAGAGGAGCCGCAGGAAAAAAGGCTCCACCCTTCTTCATACAACTTCAATCCGGCAACCAGGGACGGAGTTGCAACTGATGAAAGTAACACGAAGCTCGACGCGGGCGCAGTGATGAATAACAATAAAGTAAAAACAGACGAGTCCTCACTGCCATCTTCAGCTTTACCGGCAACCACTGCCGGAGGAGAATCTACTGTTGAATTTCTCATGAGAATGCAAGCTGCTGTCAAACGCTTAGAAGAGATTGTGACTTCACCAGTAGAGCCGCCGAATACGAAGCAACAGGTATCAACAACAGAACCAGTTCCCTCTTGGAATTTGATTGCTGCAGTAACATCAGAAGGTACGAGAGAGGAGGAATCACAGAAAGCGACTCTTCCGGATGACTTGATAATACGACGAAAGGGAGGTGAAGAGGACAAGCAGCCAGAGACAGAACGGGAAACTGAAGCTGTAAATTTCGAAACTCAGGTCGCAAAGCAGAGTAGCAAAAACACTGACGAAGTCGCAGCAGCTGCGACAGAAGCAAGTGCCATGCTGTTTTTCGATCATACATCTTCTAAATCTTCTACCTGCGTGTCTACCTCTGAGCCAAACAAGACTAGAGACCATGGAGCTTCAGCTTCATCCGTAGCCTCAAGTTTTCTTGCCGATTTGCTTCTTCGTGCAGCCCCAGCGCCAGAGGAGAAGGAGACGAAGTCGAGTAGTAAACAGAAGCCTACTGATGTCCAAGAGTCGACGTCACCTGCGAGTCCGCCTTACGGCATTGAGACTCTGGATTTTCACACCTTGGCACGTGCGAACGAGGCGAAGCGTGTGGCAGATGCGGCGGTGGAGAAGTTGTTGCATGGATTTGGAAGTGGAAAGACTTACGTTGTTGAAGAAAAAAAGAACTCCAAAGAAATCCGATTGCACGACTCTCCATCCTCAAATACATCTACTGCAAATTTCTCAGCCTCTCGTCCACCTGAAAAACAGGCTACGTCGTCTTCTGGTACTTCTTTGATGGTGAAATCAAAAGATACTGTTACTGACGACGCAAATGATGTGCAGCTGCACGAGCGACAACCCTCTGCAGCGTCAGTTGTTGAGGCACCCAAAAAACCTACCACGTCGACGTCTGTCCCTTCTTCTTCCACATCCTTGAAAGCGGCTCCTGCCCCAATATCTGCTGGATCTATTTCCACATCCAATGCCGCACCAGCAACGTCACGTCCTATCTTCACTATGAGTCCATTTGGCAAGATAGTTTTAGGCGGAGACCCAAGTAGCCTCCCAAGTTCTTCTTCCTCAGCAGCCGAAGCAGATGCGGGATCCAATGCCTCTGGTCTGAGACCGCCGCTTTCACAACGTGCAAGTGCTCTTTTCAAGTATGAGAATCCGTCCCCTTTTAGTCTTAGTGGTACTGCTCGTGCTGGTGCCGCGGCGACCTCTTCAACGACCACAAGTCCATCGGCGGCAGCTACTGCAATGAATATCGTTGCAAATGCCTTGAGGAATGCAAATGCCACGTCGTCAGCTTCTACAACTACCAAAAGCGCCGCAGCTGCTGCGCTCTCCTCTGCTGCAGGAGCGCTTAAATCTTGTACAACCACATCTGCAACTTCAGCAACGAAAACAGCTGCGTCTACATCAAAAACCAAGATGAAGGTTAAGCAAGCAAATTCAAAAGATACTTCCTCAGAACAGGCACCATCCAGGATTTTACCTCGGCCGCGCACCTCAGCTGCAATTAGGTCGTCTGTTGCCTCATCTGCGAGTACAACATCTACTGGTAGAAAGGGAACTCCTTCTGCTGCTACAACCGGAGCTGCCACTGCTGCTATAGCTAAGACATTTTCAACGGGGCGCGGTCCGCCTCTTGTCGCGAAGTCGAGAGGCGCAAAGACCCCCTCAGGACCAAACTCACCTACAGAAGTTGTAGACGGGGTATCTAACGCTAAGAACGCTAACAAGAAGATAAAGGAAACAAAAACTAAAAAAGAAGCTGGCGGAGAGAATGAGACTGAATGGTCGGATACAAACGGAGCAGAGGATACGAAGCTGATGGAGCCTCTACCAGTTCTGAGACAACGCGTACATATCATACCACGTGAAAATGAGAAGAAGTCACTTCCACCAGAACAAGCGTCTACTAGTAATAGTATGGCGAAAGAGCTCGTTCCCGCGCCCGCCGCATCTATCACTAAGAGCACGGAAGATGAAGTCATACCTCGCCAATCTTCTGGTAGTTCGAGTCCTCGGGCTCGGAGGACTTTCGTCGGCTTTCTAGCTCCGAAACAGGACGATTCTTCACAGCTCTATACCGGAGCTAGTGACAGTGGACCCTCTCCTTCGCTGATGCCACCAGCTAGGCACATCCAAGCTGCCGAGGATCAGTCTGGTGAAAGAAGAGGTCGTAAGCTTCCGCCGTCGCAGAAAGATCTCCGAGGAGCGCTAAACATAGACGATCTACTTCCTGCTGATGAGGGCGTGGACATGTCACCACCATCGTCAGGCGAAGAGAAACATGCAGAAAATCCGCCTAGAACGAACGCCGTTCCAACCTTTGGCCTTGGAAGAAACGCTCCAAATACTAGAAGCAGTAGCAACTCTACCTCTTCGAGTACTTCTAACTCGAAATCGAACTCGAAGACATCAAATGGAAGTACTAAACAACGGCAATTTGTGAAGGCTGTTCCGCAAGATCGGTTGTCGATTCTATCATCTTTAGAACAACATCAACATCAAGAACAAGTAGCATACGGTGTTGACAGGGCTAAAAAAGATTCCTCTACTAGTAAGGCCAAGGACAACGCTTCAGCAGGGTCCCTCTCTGACTCTTCAACGTCACAAGTTGACCAACAGATAGCTGATGAACTAGATGACTCTTTCGCTCCTCTCGACAACAGCCCTGACTCAGTCTTGTCTTCACCTGTAAAGCTTCCTATGTCTGCTGCAGATTTGATCCACCATGCTAGACCCTCTGGTGTCGCGCTTCCTTCGTCTACTGTGATATCCCGTCAAAGTGTTGCCGCGGAGCATGGGTTACATGTGCTAGATCACGATCATGGTATGCAGAAAGTGCATCAAACAAGAGAAGTCCTGGAGGGTAGGCGACCAAGGACTGATAGTGATTTGCGGTCAATGTTGACGGGTAGGGCTGGGGGTGGAGGTGGACGAGTTATCATAGATAGAAATGTTGGAGGAAATCCAACGAATCCTGTGCTCGTACCACGATCATCGACAAATTTAGCAGACTTTGTGAAGTCAAACTATGATCCTCGAGGTGTCGGAATTGGTAGAGGAGGAGAGGAACCTACGAGTCTTTGAACTATCATCCTCTTCTTCAGCCAGAGCCAGCAGGACTAGGAGGTACCGGAGGAGCAGATCACCTGACAGCTACTTCCGCTGGTTCTTCTGTTCCTCACATCGCACAAGATGAGCACCATCATGCTCCTCTTCACATCGAAGTTCCGCGCCACATCGCGCGATTTCCTAGGCTCTTTAAGCTAGAACCAGACGGCAGAAGCAACAACTCTGCCGATCCGTTATCTGGCGCAGCCTCTACGTCCGGCACACCAACGGCTTCTTCTGGTCTGAGTCGAGAATTCAAAAGGCACGAACAAGGTCAAGCCGGCCATTAAACTCAAGCAAGACCCGAGCAAGGACTGCTGAATTTAGAAGCAGCTCTGTTGAAAGCTGAGTTCGGAAAAAGAAAATAGAATCTTATCACAGTAGTTGTAATTTGTTTTTGGACAGTGAACGAATAGTAACCCGTGCACGTGCTGGTATGCGACGTATAGTGAGTACTAGAAGTATCCGATTGAGTATAAGTACATGTTGAATACTTGACAAGCACGACGAAGATGATGAACAGTTCTTGCTGGACAGGATTTACGATCACTGAGTCTTCTTACCAACATGACATTCCATCTTCAATGTAACAATTCCTGTACAGAAATTGGATTCACTGGATGATATCTTTGCGTATTGGTATTCCAACTACTCAAGCAATAATATATAAGTGGAGACACGACCTGCTCACTTGCAGCCGTGCCGCACCGAGTGCACAAGGTGGACGGCAAGTGTGACGAAGAGTGAAGCTGAGAGAAAGCGAAAAACAAAATTTTGCTGCTACACAGCGTATTCAGTTTCGAAGACGATTGAAAACTGTCATGCAAGCAGGAGTAAACGTGAATTGGTCAACATCTCTACCAGCGATATCCAATCTTTGTTTTTTCTTTTGGTAGACCATCTTTTGAAAGGAAAAAGGTTATCTCAATAGGAACAACGGGACAACCAACATGATCAAGAACAACAACATGTTGCAGCAGTAACACCACTCTCGGGACTGTACTTGGTGATCCGTACACCAAGGCCGACGCAGGATGATAAGACCAGCGAGCAATTGCTGTGGCGTTTTCACGCTGCTCTTCGGAGTCGAGGTGATTTGCCTGTTGAACCTCATATCAGCTATTTTCGTGGTGTCCCTGGTTAGCTCAACCGAAATCCTCACCATATCAGGGATAAAGATTCCACCAGCAACGCAGGTATTTTTTTTTGTTTAGCCACTCTCTCAGTGGCAGCTTTTTAGGTTCGTTTTTCCCTCTTGTGAAGTTGTGTTTTAGAACTTCTGACTCTGTGACCATTGAAAGAAAACGAAATACAGAAGTTTGATGCATACGTTTTCTTTCCTTTGAATTTGCTCAAAATGAGATAAATCAAAATTTTAGGATTCTATACATTTCAAGTTCCTCGATTTCCTAAATTTTAGATTTTATGCTAATTTATTCAAGTTTAAATCCAGGATTCAGCACGTTAAGTAGATACTCACTTGGATAATTTTTCATTCTGAATCATTCACTCAAACAAATCTTTCAACAACTACTACTACTCCTACTTTCTTTGCTCTCCTTCTGCTCACTACTTTGCTCTCCTTCTGCTCTCAAGCATCGCCCCATCCCATTCAGGTTCTCTACGGAGCATGGTGTTTGATCGGCATTCCATTGATTATCAGCGCCGGAGTCGGTGCTGTCTACCGGGTCGAGTCGCAGCTGAGAGCATATTTCTACTACCTCGGAGCGCAGATGTTCCTCATGATGTTCTATTTCATTCTCATGCTCTTCTCCGGCGACGTCTGCTCGACGGTGGTGTCATTGGTATACATTTTTGAAGATTTTTTGAACCATGTTGTGTTTTGATGTACTAGTCACTTGATGGATTGCATCAAGAAGTTGAACGACCGAGATGAATTCATTCGGTTTAATATTGATGCGTGATATTGAAACCTCAAGAAGTCGTCAGGGAGATCTTAGGCAGTTTGCCGAATAGATTCGCGTCGTCATTGAAGCCTCAGGAACTTCTTATAACCTGTAATATTCACAAAACCACGACCCACCACTTCCGCACCAACAGGACCTCCAGCGTATGGGATCCTCACTAGTTTGTGGTTTCACTGACGCGTTCGCAATATTTTGGATGCTGATAGATTTGGGAGTCTTCCTCTATCTCATATACATCGTCTGGAGCGCTGCGGAGCATATCAGTATGAGCTTCTTTCCCGACTTGGTGGCGTATAAGCAGAGGCTGCATACTCAGGTATTGCAACAGTCATCTCTTATAAGCTCTGTGTCTCATCGTGATGTAGTGTCAACACAATAAACTACGACTTCTTGGTACTAACTAAAACGGAGAATTATTTCCGTAACCTATCACAATCACATTTTCCAGGTCGGCCAACCGATCTCGCAGGCCGCTTCGATGAAGGCACCCGCTCACTTACAGGGAGATATCAACAGAAGTCGACAGCAAGCAGATGTCCTGTCAGCGCACATGTCTGTAGATGCGCAACGGTTAGACGCACAAGTTGCGAGGTCATAAGACGACGCTTTAGCGGCTGTAGACGTAGACCACGCACCACAGACATGTTATTGGAGAAGACTGTACAACATTGAAAAGGAGGACATGAATGTACCTAGTACTTTCTCTGTGCACAGCGTGTAGCAGTGAAAAGTGCCAACTCCATTTGATGATATCATGATGGGGCCGGATGTAGTAGTTTATTACAATATGCACAGTCTTTTTTTGTCTAATCTCACTTTCCTACATATGAAAAGAACAAGAGCAAAGTCTCCACTGCTTTCTCTGCGGCATGAGAAGCTACAAGTACAACGTCTAAACGATTTGTTCGCTTACGACCCGCCCAGTTGAAACTGCAAAAAAAAACGCACAACCACGGACGGTGATGTGAAGATGAAAGTATGCGAGTGCAAAACAGGAAATATATGAGTACTGAGTATAAAAGTGATAGACGCGTGATAAAATAGAAAAGACATGTCGCCACCTAGTTCACAAGACTCCTCTACAGCTGCGAGCACTTCCTCGGAACAAGAACCGCGTGAATGGACTCGCTTAGCCCTGATCGCGATTTGGGGCGCTTCCGCGTGGTGTCCGATTCTGTGCATTTACACAGAATGCTGGCGTCTAGTCATAGAGCTACCAGAAGGCGACGCGCTACCCGGCAATTTGACCCTTCTCGCTCAATCCGGGATGCTAGCAGCACTGGTGTTCGGGTGTATGTTTCGGGGACCGGCAGGTCGGTCCCTGCCTTTGCTGAGGAAGACGATCAGATGCGTCCTGTTGGGCGACGTGGTATTAAGGCTGTACCTAATACATCTTTGGACGTATCCTTGGAACTACGTATGGAGGAGTATCCACCTAAGGGAATAATACTCTCCCATAGTACTTTTCAAGGATGCACTTGGGAGCTGAATTACGGACAGCTCTAATGGTAGCGTTGGCCGCGATGGCGCTGTGCTGGGATAAGTTTGTCATTCATCAGAAGGGGGCGAGTTTTGCGAGTATAGGACTCTACGGATGCTACGTGGCTCTGGCGTCGCTTGCGTGTTTAACCAACTTCTCCTATTGGCCGTTTATCTTATGGTGAGGATTCGCATTCCCATTCGCAGCTATGGACAACGAGCAACGTCGTAATATCAAAAAATAAAAAGAGAGAAGTTGTACTGGAAGTAGAATTCTACCAAACTATAATTCCACGACAGAGTGCGCACGCCGTGGTCTTAAGACCTTTGCTTCTCCGTTCTTTGGTAGTTTTGTCTTGTTCTTCTGGAGAAGGTCCATTTTCTCTAACTCCTCCTTACATCGTAGAGTCCAAAAAAACGATTCCATCTGGCTGCGTCTTCCTGTCCGGCGGAGCGACTGGGGCTACGTCGTTGATATCGGCGATCGCAACCCTTCAACGCTGGATCGGCTTCTCACCCACCGTGTACTTCTTGATCTTCGCAGGCATTTACGTTGGTCTGTTCCTGCCAGTATTCTTCATATTAGAGAGGAAAGCAGTGAAAGCTGCGGCAAGTAGGGCTACAGGTGATGATGCTGAGCAAGCAAATGCGAGAACGTCGACTACGAGATCACTGTCGGTGAGCCCCAATAGTGTCAGCCGACGTGTTGGCTTGGCAGATTCTCATGCGCTGAGTGCTACGCGGTTGATGGACAATACTGAGGGTGCTGATGGAGAGGCGCAGCAAGAACCACCGGAAGAACCACGTCGCCCTTTTAAAACGCAACTCGTGTTTTTTGTCATTTTCATCGCAGGGTCGTTTCAAAACGGGCTGTTCCTTTCCATGACCATTTTCGCGTGTCGATTAATGGCAGATGGAGTGAAGAGAGAGCAGATGTGGCTGTATTTCTTATGGTTGGTTGTGAATGAAATTGAATTTGATTTAGGAATTGCCTAGATAAGGTCCTCTTCTAACACGCCTGATCACGTCTGAAATTGAATTTGTACATGTTAATTTGCTTTACGGTGATCACGAATGGTCATTATATCAGAAGCAGACACAAAAAATCATGCAGATCACGACGAGGATGAGGGCAGTAGCTTACTTACGTCAAGTACTACGAGGGAGGTGGGGAGGGTTTCATTTAGAAATTGGCTGCTTCTAACACCCCTGATCACGGCAACGACGGGATGGCTCACTCCGCTGGCTGCAGTACTGGCCCAGTTCATTTGGCGAATGAAGCCTCTGGTGATAGCTCTGAATCTCTTTTGGTTTGGGATCGGCGTGCTTGTCGTAGCAATGGCCATGGAGAGCAGGGACGTGGAGACAGTAAAAGAAGCAGGCGAAGTCACAGCGAGTATGTCCCAGCTTGGTCTGGAAGAACCTACCACGCTGAAGATTCAAGGTTCTTCCCTCTCCACATTGATGCAGTGGAGCGTATCAGCCAGAGCATTGATAGACGAAGAAACGAAAAGCCGAAGATCCTCCTTTTCCTTCTTCGAGGAATACCTCTTCGTCACTGTCTCCATTAGCGGCATGGCCTTGTTGACAACTGGGAAAGTGTGTCTGCTGGCTATTCTAGGAGCACAAGAGGGGGACGCTAGCCGGAATCTGGCAACAGCTGGGAAATTGATTCAGTATGGGTCATCTATCGGCTCCCTGATTTTCTTCTTCATAGCAAGGTGGATTGAATCTGGCAGAGAGGATGCTGGAGGTGCTAGCTTGTCCTCTATTGCAGCTGGTACTAGTTCGAGTTAGGACCACTTAGGAGTCCGTATCCGTTTCGATTTTCCTTGGATTTCCTTTTGGGTAAGCGCAAGGTGCTTTCCGTGAAAAGCAGATTGAGAACACAAATCTCTTATCGACATGATGCAATTTTGCATTTTTGCACATGACTTGTTTAGCATGTTTTCCAAATTATTTGGAATGCGGTACATAATAGTGAACAATGACTGAACTTCTACGATGAAGCGTTGGCTGCGAGCACTGGCGCGAACGAGTGCAGGAACGTTCGCCGAAGGCTCCCGTAGATACTCACGATGAGAGAAAACGAGAGAAAACTGTTGAGCGAAAACGGCTCTCGATGGTCGATAGAAAACCTATTATCTTCTTCAATTGCTGAACTCAACAAGAGCTTAACAGCCTAACAACTAGCTACTGAAAGGAGGTGGAGACAAGATGATGAGGCATGTCGCATCGAAGATGCGGCCTCTGCGATCCAGCAGGCAGGGCATCCACAGGACATTCTCGGCAGCTTCGAGGTCCTCAAGGAATTGCGCACCAAGTGGTTCGGCCGTCGTGCATAGAATGAACGACAACTACTACAACAATTACAAGCAAGACGGCTATGCTTCGGCTGACGGCGGCGCTATCCCTTTCGCTCTAGGTGCAGCCGCTGCATCATTAGCTGCACTCGGTCTATTTGTTCCTTTCGCGCCACCTCGCAATCTGAAGGAGATCCCCAATGAAGCGTTTGTCTTCATCAAGCCGCATGCGCAAACACCAGAAGCGCGACGCGCAGTCAGGGATGAGTTACGCGCACGAGGACTGAAGATCACGCAGGAAGGGGAAATCAGTGGGAAAGTCATCGACGAAAAAAACTTGGTGGACAATCACTACTACGCCATTGCTAGTAAAGCCACACTGCTAGAACCCAAGGATTTGAACGTCCCCAAGGAGAAGTTCAAGGAGAAATTTGGTATAATTAATTTCAGGATTCTGATTCGTTTTAGGCTTGCACTGCTCTGACTAAACTTGTTCTAAACAGGAAATACAACTTGTACTCCCCTGTGTTGCACTTTTAATAACTCATTCACCATCGTTGATCCTCCAACATAAAAAAAGGTCTCCCCTGGGACGACGCGCTGAAAAGAGGAATAGTTGTGAATGCCAAGCAAGCATGTGAGAAGTGGGGCGTGGATTCGGAGACCCTCAATGCAGAATGGGCCAAGAGCAAGAACGCAGGAAAATTGGTGAAATTTGGAGGAGGATTCTATTATGGTGGCTGGTAGTAGAAATGCAATTCATTGCAAATGGAAATGAAATTCCTGGTACTTCTAAATACGGGATGAATAAATTAGATTTACATGGTGCTTTTTTTCTCGTACAAACAACGGCTCTAGTCTACTAGCCTGTCTAATGTCTTGTACTTAAACTCGTTCCAAGAACGGCTCTACGAGTCTGTCTAATGTCTTGTACTTAAACTCGTTCCAAGAGCAAATTTCTCCTTCTAATCTTGTTGCGGCCTCGTGGATTCGATGCCTGGTAAGCCTCCTCTCTACGTGATGAACGGTTTCTTCATGAGCATGCGACAGAACTACGTTGCGCCTGGTGCCAGTATCTACTACTTCATTGTGCAGTGGGATGCGAAAAAGTTGTCGTGGGAAGATTTCAGAGGAAAAGTCCTCGGACCTACGGATCCGGCTTCGGCGCCGAGTGACAGCTTGAGAGGTACTCTGGTTACTTTTTAACGAAGACTATTTGCACGTGGTGGCACAATCTCAGAGGACGCAGAGTCATGCTCTCCGAGAAGTATGCATTACCTCACAAATCTTCACCAAATCCAAACAAGGTCTCTTCATTTACTCATCAAACAAGGTCTCTTCATTTACTCATCAAACAAATTTTCTTCATTTACTCATCAAACAACAAGGTCTCTTCATTTACTCATCAAACAAGGTCTCTTCATGAACTCATGGCGCAATTTGAACTTGGATGCGCCTCCGGATATCGGAAACAACGCTGTACACGCTTCTGCCTCTCCATTTGAGGCCCTTGCTGAGCGAATGAATTGGGTTGGGGTTCAGCCAGAGAACGATTCTTTTGGTTATGGATAAGGAGGCCCTTTGGCAGTCTGCACTGAACTTTGTGCGTAGTGAGACGGGCAACGCCCCGGGTGGCAGGTACTAGGTGTGTAATTTTTCCTGCCTTTGCTCCTAGGCTTGACCCTTTTGGAATCGTAGGGGCAGTAGCGTAGTTGTTAAGGAGATTAAGAACTCCCCCCTACGCCGGTAGCTACGCGGAAAATACGCAGGTAGGTTTTGACTTATCGGAACTCGCTCACGATACAAAAAAAAAAGCGAGAGTAATTGTATTGTATTGTACTCGGTCGTGCTTGTCGATCTTCTCTTTCTAATGGCAAAAGTAGGACTGAAGACAGATGACCCGCCTCCCATTCATCCCTGCGTTCTCCTCCATTTACGCCCTTCCCTCTCTAATCTCGGAAGCAAGTCCTGAAAGTCGTCGGCCGCACTGTCCTGAACAACTGGAAGAACGATCCGGCAATTACCTATGGTCCAGTTCCGATCAAGAAGAGCGTTTTTGACAGTCTCGAGGATACGGATTCGAATTATTGTCTAGCCTTGCTAGGCATGATGTTCTCTCAGTGCTATTGGGAGAAGTCGTAGACGCGACTAGTGGAGATGGATGGACAAGCACATGGAAAAAGTTGAAGAAGAGTCGATGTATCCAAGAAAATCGACTGCTTACTCCGATGTTGTCATCGATACCATGCTTTCATATTATTTAGGATGGTGCGTACGCGTAGACTTAGTGGCCATTGTCGCCGATGTACCTGAATCATGAATCAATTGCACATGAAAGTGACCGTCACAAAGCTATCAAAGAACCAAACAGAGCTTTTTCAACACCTTTGCGCCGTCGTGTAAGAAAATCGAATTTGAAAACTATAGAACTAGAACTACTTCTCCCGAACAAAAAACTTGAACTGCAACGAGAGAATTGCGTGCCAGTTGCAGCTTTCCTAGGGGGAGATCGGGTGTGCTGCAATGTTCTTGATGTTGTGATCACAGCTTTTTTAGGATGAGATCGGGTGATGTACTGCAATGTTTTCGTTCTGTCGTAGTCAACAGCTCAATTGGAGCGCATGAACTAGAACTTGCATAAAGATGCCTGCTGTAAGGAGGAGAAGACGCGGCACTTGCTCGTCTCTCCCAGAACACGTGCTGATGCTTGCTCTTCTACCGAGTCTCGTGCTCGTGGCAGCATCGCCACGTGCTCCATTCGTGCCGCTCACCCCCTCAGAAGCATGTTTACGAGCCGTGCCATTAGGACGGGAGGAGCAGGGAGAAATCGCCAGACCCAAAGGTCAAAACGGCATAGCAGACCAACACCTGGTCGCATTTGATCTTGCCTCAGAAGAACAAGCTGAATTGGGGTTTTCTTAGGGCACGCTGATGGACATGGTTTTTCATTTTCTCTGTCGAGATAAACTGAATATCTTATGGTCATGATGATACCCACTATAATCCATCGGGGTCATGAAGCGGCGCAACCGAATGCTCACCGTTTTACACCTCGCAGAGCAAGTGAAGCATATCACCAAAGGGTCCGCGCCAAACAGAGATGCTACCTCTTCACATCCACAAGCAGCACCACTGCCCCAGGGCGGTGACATAGTCGAGGCTGGTGTTGCAGGTGGTTACACGGCGTTTTCCGTCTTTTTCTACCTGTTATGTCTGGGTGACGTGAACCACAGGTTTGTCCGCTTGTTTGATACGTGGAACGGGCTGCCTCCTCAGGAAAAGACGACTAAAGGTGGAGCATCAATAGAAGAAGTGGATTTGAGACTACAGAAAGATGAGGACAAAGCAGGAGAGCAAGGCGAAATACCGGGAACAACTCCACCTCAACGCACTTCTAGACAAGCTAGTTTGAAAAAGAACAAACTAGCTGACCACACTTTTCAACCTGGGGATTTCAATGTCACGTTGCAGGATTTCACGAACAACGCAAGGGCTATGGGCGATCTCTTCAGAATGAGGGTGCAAAATGAGACTCATGGCGTTTGGTCTAAGTTTCCATTCTTGCGTGACAAAGCACATCGGCAAATGTTCGATTTTATAAGAGAGGAACAACGACGAGTTGTTGTTCAAGAAGTTGGCCAACGTCATCAAGAGCGACGTGCGGATGGAAAAGCTGTTGGTGAACCTTCTAGATCGAGTACCTTCGAGCCAAAGGCAGAGGTTTCCACGCTCGACCACATTTTTAGCAGTGTGAGTTGGACCAACAAGGATTCATCAGAAGATCACGAACAAGACGATATTAGAGTAAAATCAATTTCAACGAAAGCGACCAAAGACTATCTCGCCCATATCGAAGACAGATGTTTCTGGGAATTGCATCTTCAGAATCACTTCAGGCTATACCAAGGGACATTCGCAGATACGATGGAGAAGGCACTACTTGGATCGGCAGAAGCTGAGGGACAACGAGGACAAGATGAGAGAATAGAAGTTCAAGATTTTGAACGAGCAGTCGTCTTGAATGGGCCGTCGCTTGGTGGACTTTTGACTAGAGAATCGCAAAGCGGAAGTATGGAACAAGAAGAAGGAGGAAAGGGGAAGGGTCGTAAAGGTGGCAGTACATCGACAGTATTCTCAACTCTCAGTGCATTGACGAGAAGAACGGTCAACTGTCCTTTGAGCCTGAGCATAAGGGCAAGCGGACGAACGAAACCATCTCCATCTGTAGTATCAACTACATCTTCAACTCCACCTACAGCTCGTCCATCAGTGTCCCTCCTGATGTGTGACGGTGACCTCTACTCCTCGACGCAAGACTGTCTGAAAGCTGGCACGCCTGCGCTTTTGCCACGGGCTTGGATCTACTACGACGATATGTGGGTCTTTCCGCCTGTTTTCAGAGCTGTCAGGGACTTCTTCGAGGATTTGGAAGCTAGACAGAGGAAACTAGAAGTAGAAGCTGAGAACATAGAAGCAGATTCTCAAAGTTCTTTGAAACATTTGAAGTTCGGCCCAGTCTACGTTGTTCGCGAAATCAGTGAGGACTTCTCACTACTTCCAGCATCTATCATCAGAGGTCAAGGCCTAGCACCTGGCGGATGGTACAGGATATATGGGAAGTGGTACAAACTTTCGGCAGCTGCTCAGCAAAGATTGCCGGAGGGATGATACATAATGAATGTGCGTCTCTGCAAGAGTGCAACGAAATACTATGAATGTGGTCTATGTTCTTGAAATGTTAATGTTGTTCTTGCAACGCCGTGTAGTGTGCAAGGTGACGTAGAAGATGAAGACTGGTGCTTCTTTTTCTGATGGTGTTCGTCACGGCGCTACTCATCTGTAAGAGCTCGAGCTAGCAAACCATGAAGACACGACCAAACGTGAAGTAAATCTGTCGTGAGGGTTGATATTTTTCTGTCGCGAGTGAATTTGTTAAATTCTGTTGAGAGTCAGTAGCATCAAACCATTTGGAGTGCTATAGTATACATAGTGGTGAAGATACAGGTATCGGTATATTACAACAAAAGAAATCTGTTTCACGAGACCACGACGAGGAGAGAAAGATGATGGATCTGCTTCTCCGATATTCGTAAACTGTTGAGGCTTCGCCTTCCACCCTTGATATTCTTATTTTCGATTTTTCCATCATCCGATTTTTATGCAGGTTTTTTATAATTCATTCTTTTTCGCGCTTGCGTTTCTTTGCATATACCTGTTGAGATCGAAACTAATTGGTTGACGTTCTTGACCAAGAATCATATTTTTATTTCCCCTTAAATACAACATAAATTGATAATTCCTTTTCCTCTTTTTCTGAGGACCTTGCATTGGGATAAACAGAGCTTGTTGAGAATGCGTATATGAAGTAGTTGCGATCGTAAGTACTTTTTTTTAATTTTTTTGGTCACTCACACCACGACCTCCACCTTGGTAATTTCGGATACACGAAATAACAGATTTTTTGTCGTATATCTTCAAGATCAAGATTTAGATATTCTTAGTTGTTCCTAAGGCGTAAGTACCCTCAGCTTAAGTGTCGCGCACAAAATGAAGCCCACGAAATTCACGAACAATGCAACGTCTCCCCGGGACCGGGAGAGGAACAAACTGGCCGACTTGCGTAACAAATACAACAAGCCGGCTTCTGCACAGGTTGACGGTGATGACGACGACGAGGACAACACGCCTCAGCACATGCAGGCAGCTCACAAACAGGCTCACAATCTCAGAGGCGTCGGGATGTTACTCGACGCAGAACGCGTTCTGCAAAAGGCTGCACGAGAGCATAAACACAAGGAAAAAGAAGAGGCGAAGCAAAAGAAGGAGAAGAACCTTTTCAAACTGGATAAAGCCGCATTTGGTGATCGTATGGTGCATCCTGCCGTGAAGCAAGATCTGGATAACGTTAACGACAAGAAGAAGAAAGATGTTCTTGACGGCACTGGTAATTATATTGCTAAAACGACTGCATCAGCAGCAACTCCAATCACGCCTGTTCCGAATCCTAATATGCCACGTATGACTGTGGCAGCTGATAGTCTTTCTTCAGGACATTATGGACCAGGCTTAGATCGCTCTCTAGAAACGGAAGAAGAGCGACAAAAGCGAATGGAAGAAATTGACAAACAGCTGAAAAAGTCCAGAGAAGTTCTCTTCTACGCAGCACCGAAGAATCTGACTGCACCCCATGGGCCTAACCGATTTGGTACGGATGTTTCCAACATCTTTCACTGGGGTCAAGCTGCTGCAGTTGTTGCTCCTAATTCAGGTGGAGCCTCAGCCTCAAAGAGTAAAGACAAGGACAAGCATGTTCCTGTAGCTTATCGCGTCAAAGACTTCTGCGCCCAACTTGGGGAACAACTTGGAGGTGTGCCACCTCGATTTGTGTGGTTTGCTGAGGTTGCGGGTGATCAAGAGGTACTAGAAGGAGAAGAACAAGATGGAGGAAATGGCAACAAACACCACAAGAAAAAGAAAAAGCTCTTACGTTTCATCGACGTGGAGTTTTACAAGCAGAAAGTGAAATTGCACCGTCGTTCTGATGCAGCAGATTCGGAAAAGTCACCAGGGCAGGGTGATTCGCTGCGCATGGACCCGAATTTCGTCGAGGAAGAGCGCCAAAGAAAAACGCGAATAGGGTTGGACGACGACGAAACCAAAGTTGGTCTTCCCTGGTCTTTGATCTACACGCAACCACCAGTAGCTCCAGTGCATGAGCTGTATCCCAAGGCCTACTTTGGTGTCTTGGAAACGTGGACAGAGGTTTTTACGCGTTTGCGAAGGGATCACTTTTGCTCTCATGCTTTCGTGATCGATCCTGAGAATGATGGTTCTAACCAACGTCAAGAAGTTTACAGCTCCTTTCTCACCCATGAGGCTGGGCTGGACAAAACTAAGGCGTTTTCGAGCAAGACGGAAAAAGAAGTCCAGGATGAAGAATGGTACATGTTGACGCAAATCGTCAATCGCGTTGAGCAACGTGGTAACGCCAGTGTCCGTGATGGTCAGGGTGCCACTTTGTGCGAATGGTTCTTTGCTCACCGTTCTCTAGATACCTTGAAAGAACTGTGCCAAAAACGCAGAGGACCTGAATGGGATCGGTTTTTAACGGACTCATTACCTTTAACCGCTTTCGCCCACGCTCTATCGTGGAGCGATCGCTGCCACCTGTTGGACGCTTTGGTTACCAGACGTATGGAGAGTGCCGCAAGTGTGCCTTTTGACATCAACGAAGTCTCAGCTTTGGACTACGGATGGAGTAACTATTACAACTGCACGCTGTTTGACGAAGGACAAGCACAAGAGCCTGGACTTGCAAGTAATCCAAGCCCTCCTTCTTTCGACCACGTCGTCGCTGAGCAACACCTTATGCGTGCAAAACCCCGTTCTTCCAGCATGGTTGTAGCGGACCCCTTAACCAGTGGCGTCGGCTTAGTCGATAAGAATCGCATTGCGGGGCCACTGTTTATGCATTTGTTGCGTGTTGAGCCACGCGCAGTGTGGTCTTTTCTTCTAGGTGGGGAAATGCGAGAAGAGCATGCTTTTGTCTACAGGAAGCGCAAGTTGCATCACGTTGTTGCGGAACAAGAGAATTGGCAGAAGTTCATGAAGGCTTTGATGTTTGACGTACGTGCTGGTATGTCGAACGCGAAAGCAGGTAGAGCTGGGAGAGCCAATAACGAAAAAGGACAACAAGCCATATTGCCACGAATATCTTCATCCTTGACTACCGTAGATGTCCAGAAAGGCGAAGCTTTAACGGGTTTTTTACCCATGTGCTTTGCGGCAAAACGGAACGATTTACAGGCATTGCAATGGATCGCGGAGATGCTGGAAATTGAGGTTATGGTAGCTGATGCTGACGACAAAAGTGTGAAGAAAACGGGTGGGCCTATGAAGGTGGCTTTGCTCACAGGACAGAAGTATCTAGGATTCCGTTTGCCAAACCGCATCGCTGGGCCTCCACTGCACGTAGAAGATTTGCCAGAGAAAGCGAAAAGCCAACTGCTGTCCGATGTTGTCAAAGAGATAGCACTGAGTCCGTTAGTGCTTGAACCTGGTTCAGGGGAAGCGAGAAGGAGTGGCAGCAAAATGTCTGCAGGATCAGGAGGAGCTGCTACTAGGAGGTCAGGAAGCAAAGGTATCGGAGGCACAACAAACAAACTCAAAAACACTCATAGAACAGTAAAAATAAAAAAGGCAGAAGGAGAATTGATGAATATGAAAATACAGAGTCCCGCCATGAACTTGAAGACTGCTATGAACCGAACCTCCATGGTCATAGAACAAGGCTCCTCGACGCCACAGATAGTTCCTGTAGTCCTCAACCTGGAGAAAGCACTCGGCTTCGCCCCAGTAGTACAGGGAACCACCTACTATTCGCTTATCGAGGATTCCACAGTACAAGCTACAGACTCCTGGAATTATATTGACGGAAGTGCTGGCGGGTACAACTTCTACGATCAGAATAGCGGAGCATCGAGTAAACAGTCTGTTCATCCGTATGCACAAGCAGGAGAAAGCCTTAGCTATGGCAGTGCTGGAGCTCTCGGCTTGGCGCCAGCGACATCAGCAACATACTACATGATGCATACAGCTTCCAGTATCGACGGGTCCCTGATGGGCGAATCAAGAGCGTCCAGTAAACAGCCTGGAGGAAACCAGCTGTCTTTTGTAGACAGGGATGGACAGGTAGAAGTAGCACCGCAGGTAGAAATAGAAATTAGTGAGAGTAAGCCGATACACTTCATTGGTCTGAGGAAGACGAGTGAAGACAACTTGGATAAGAAAGCAAGAGCTGGCGTTCCTATCCAACCTGAAGGAGAGGCTGTGCAGTTCGCAGATAGCAGTGAGGACGAAGCCCCGAAAAAGAAACTGATCATGCACACAAAATTCATCGGCAAAAACGCCAAATTTAGCGATGAAGACGATGAGGATGACGATGACGATCATGCGGTAGCTGCAAATAAAAGTCAGACTGTTCGTCCTTCTAAGAAGAGTGCTGTAGGAGGCAAGAATCTGCAAGTGAGGACGGCCCAACTACAGGCGCCTCGCGGGAGCGCAGGAGAGGCCATTCAGTTCGCTCCTGCCTCTGACGAGGACGAAGTCCCACATAAAAAGCTCATCATGCACACAAAGTTCATCGGAAAAGACGCCAAGTTTGACGATGACGACGATGACGATGAGAATCTGCTTGCTGCAATTAAAGATGAGACCGTTCCTTCATCTGAGAAGAGTGCTGTAGCACCACGGAACAAGCTACAAGTGAACAAGTCTCCACAAGCGCTTCGAGCGAGCGCAGGAGAGGCCATTCAATTCGCTCCTGCCTCTGACGAGGACGAAGTCCCACATAAAAAGCTCATCATGCACACAAAGTTCATCGGAAAAGACGCCAAGTTTGACGATGACGACGATGACGATGAGAATCTGCTTGCTGCAATTAAAGATGAGACCGTTCCTTCATCTGAGAAGAGTGCTGTAGCACCACGGAACAAGCTACAAGTGAACAAGTCTCCACAAGCGCTTCGAGCGAGCGCAGGAGAGGCCATTCAATTCGCTCCTGCCTCTGACGAGGACGAAGTCCCACATAAAAAGCTCATTATGCACACAAAGTTCATCGGAAAAGACGCCAAGTTTGACGATGAGGATGACGACGATGATGAAAAAGACGAGGCCACAGAAGGAGATGGTCCTGCTTGTCCAGCGTCACCTGCTAGTACGACTGCTGGAGCATTGATACAAGAACCCGTTCGTATCAGTCTAGAGCTGGCGCTTGGGGACAACCTCCCGACACCAGCGCAAGCCAGGGCTAGTGCAGTGGAGGCAGCAGTTCACTTTAACTCGTTCAAAGAGACAAGGAACAGTGGTTGTACTGACGAAACTGCTCAGAAGACATCCGCTTCTAGTCCTAAAAAGGACAAGCCAAACAAGCAGGGTAACCTGAAAAACAAGCGTGCAGAGGTAGTAGTAAAACTCCATGGCGTTCTTGAGGACGGTGAAGACGGTAGTGGTAATGTCAACAATGCCTTAGCAGATGAAGATGATACTTTGACCAAGTCAACGCCAGAGTTGATCCTCGAGTACCTTCCAAAATTTGAGCTTCGGATGCCTCCGGACACTCATCCAGTCTCTAAAACCAAGCCACGACGCAAGAATCCGCATGACGATTATTCTCCCCTTATGTTGGCCCTTCAACACGGTGGCGGCGCCAGCTTCGATTTTCTTCTACAACTAGCTGCGCAAGAAAAGTCAGTGCAGGGTCAGCCAGTGAGGAGAGACGTATTGAGCCACAAAGCAGCTGATGGACATACGGTTTTTTCTCTGGCCTTGAACGACGTCAGCCGTGAAATCTGTCCAGAACATGGTATCCCAGATCTCGAGGAGTACAACCCCATAGCTTCCACTGCAGCAACGGTTTATACGATCAAACTAGGAGCTGAAATCGAAGGCGTCGAAAACTTAGTTCAGGAATACTTGGAAGCGAAGAAACGGGAACTCAAAAGACTGAGTGAAAAGAAAACGCTGATGGGCAAGTTCCTACCGAATGCCTACGAGGATCCTAAGGACTACCAGAAACGACAGAAAGAGCTGGCTCAGATCAAGATGGACGAAAAGATCATGAACCAAGTGCAATTTGCGGATAAAGATGAGGAAGCACGAGTGCTGGGTCCACTAATCACGTCTTCTATCTTCACTAGCTGCAGTACAACGAGCACGTCCAACTACGCTCCTTCTGCGCCCCCAAGAACCGACGCTTTCAGTTTGGTGAATCAAGTTTTCAAGAGTAAGAAGAACCAGTTTTTCGTTGAAGACTTGTTCCAAGTGACCAGTCCAGTAGGCCATAGCGCTATTAATGTCGAAGCGTGGCAAACGGGTAGGATCCCGTGTTTGGTGGAGTTGAACACGTTCCACGAGAAATTGCTGAAGGAAAGCATTTCTGAAGACGACAAAGCAAATTTGGTGGCGAACCTGATGCAGGAGTGCTTCGATATTCAACTCCACGTGAGGGATACGATCCGACCTCGCGCGTTGTCGCGACTCCTGCAAGTCGCCTACGGTGCCAGCTTCATTCCCGACGATGAGTTCCGCACGTACGGTACATTAGCTGGTGAACAGGAAACCACTGTGGGAAAGATGGACAGTGGTCTTGAATCGATGCTGGGTTCTGGTCTCTCAACACAATCGTCTTCGACATCAAACACACAAGCCAAAACTGCTTTCTCTAGAAAGAACCCTCTATCTTTGTCCTCTGCCGCTGCGAAAGTGAAAGAAGAGAAGAGGTCTATTGCTGCGTACGAAAGCTCTTTGGCCGGAAACTATCGATCCTTGCAAGACGCTGTTGGGATTTCAATAGTGAGTCTGCTGACTCAAGCTAGCTCAGGAGGTGTGTCGGCTAAATGCTTACGCATTCTGCTGGATGAGTCTCCGGAACTAAGAGTAGATCCAACACGAAATCCTCTGGATAGGCTACCTTTGGTGAGGAAGATGAACGAAAATGGAGAAGGGAGACAGTCGGCTTTCAAATTTCCACAAGGTCAAGGACGAGGACAGTCGCAGTTGTCACACGAAGAAGAGCTCGAATTCTATATGAAGCGCACTGAGAAACAAACTAAAGCCGAAGCGGAAGCTGTACAAAGGAGGTTGGATAAGCTGACCATAATAAAAACGGCTCACGAGCATGCGGCTGCGGTGCTTCAAGATTTGAAAACGCAGCAGATTCCTAGAATTTTAGCTCAATTAGGAGTTGAGGTAGGAGATGGAGACGCTACAGCTAGCACGACTGCTCTGACATCAAATGCGACTGCTATCTCTTCTTCCACAGCCACGACAGTATCCACAAACAAGAGGACGAAGTGCCATCCAGCTATTCTCGCTGTCATCAGGAAAAGACTCGAAGCTGATGTGGACACGCAGAGTTTGGTATTGCAATCTTTGGGGATGTATGAAGAGGCGAACAAACTACCACCTCCAGAGCCCTTGCCAGCCGCACCGCCACAAGAACAGGTGGACGGCTTCTGTTTTACATGCTGCAGTGGGAGAAAACAATGATTGAAATACATAGTAGTATCGTTGGTAGTTGTTCTTGTTGTAACATCAAAAATTTGTTGTTGTATTTGTAACATCAAAAATTTGTTGTAACGTGAAGATATTACGTTGGTTATTTGTTGCGCCTGCGTTGGTTATTTGACTTGAAGTGTATTTGTAATTCAATCATGAATCGCGTTGAAGTTGATGAACAGGAATGTCACGCTTATGAACGCAAACATAAGTCTACTAAGTGAAAGTGTTAAAAAGATTGATCTAAGACGCATATTGCTGAACATTGCATACTGGAAATCGATACACCGAGTGAAAATTCTATCCGCATTTCGCGGGTCGCGTTGGCCGAGGCGTGGAGCACGAGACGGCATTGCTGATGTTGTGTGATGGAGAATGAAAGAGTTGTAAGAGACTGCGCTCTGCGTGGAACCCGAACGACGGGCAACATGATCATGAAGAATGAAATAAAAAGCTGATGCGAGGCAGTCTGACCTGAAAACTGTGCGAGATTGATTGTATTGCATTGCATTGAGTGGCATTCCTCTGTCATCTGAATCTGAACAGCATCAGCACTCGGAACATTGATAAGTCTGGTCGCTAATCATATGATCATCAATCATGATATGGCATTTTCATCTGTCGTCCCCCTCCCGATACATGCTAGCTATCGTACGACGAGGTAGAAGAATCGCCGATATTGTGCAGCTCCTCGAGATTGAAATTTGGAAAATACCGAAAATGGAACCACTAGCAACGCGACAAAGAATATCTAAGTGTATCGATGCCTTATTCATTTACTAAGTAAGGTGCGCATGGTCAAACTAGTAGCCTTCACGTGCAGGTCCCACTGAAGTCACACGCATCACTACAAACGTGTCGAACTGTACAAAAACTACTGGTAGAAGCACTTAGAACTACAGCATCAAAGCTAGGTTTTTTCCCTTCCAGCGAGCATCCGCATCCAACCTTTTAGTTCGTTCGAACAAGCACCAAAAGCAAAATGTACCCCAACGCCTCCAACGGTGACCCTTACGCGGCTCGCGCCTTGCTGGGTTTAGAGGAGTACGTGCGATTGCCACGAAAACTTCGGAGGGAGGTTCTGTCCTGTCTAAGCCACAGCAAAAAGCGTGAGCTCTACGATCGCCTCTGCATCGTCGGAATCTATCCGCCGCTCTTTCGGAGTACGTGCCTCGGTGGATCGGTGGAAGAAGTACTGGGAATCTCTGGGCTGCCTTTTTAAGATCATGACGTCACAAGTAAGATCTAAGCTGAAGATATCTTGAAGACTAGAAACCAAGATTTTTAACTGTGACGTTGAATGATGTCAAGGAACCAATTATTCGAACTTTATTAGAGAGACCCACACCCACGACTCTAAGAACAAGACACACGACCAGACAAGCTGAAAAACGCCTTGGAGCACTTTACGGATAAGGTGCTGCCTACCTTACAATCGAAATGGCTCTCGAAAATGCGTGCTACGGTTTTGCCTCATCATGGAGACAACCCTCAAGAAGGGCAATCGGGTGGTGCTGGGAGTGGAAAGAGACCACAACTTGGGCACAGTTTGAGCTTATGGGGAGATGATTTTGTGTTACTCACTGTTACAAGTGGCCTTACCCTACTTACATACTAGAGCTGCCTTACCCTTACATACTAGAGCTAGACGAAGTTGTATTGATTTTTCACCGTTGTCCTTCAAAGCTATCTGTTGCTGTAGCTCTAATCCAAATGACGTGTTCGATTAGCAGAACAGATTCAGACCTCTCGGTGAACTCCGATGACGAGTTAAGTGATGGTGGCAGCCTCCGAAGTGAAGAGCATGATGGACCACCAAGTAAGAAACGAAAAAGTACATCTCGAAGTGCCCACACCACAGTGTTGTTCGACAATTTGCGAAAACGAGATGGCGGTGGTGTTGAAGCTAGTTCTTCCAGGAAAAGTCGTCGTGACAGGACAGGTTCTACATCACTACAAGAGGAAGATATTCAAAAGGCTAGTACAACTCGTGACAAGGAGAATACATCAAAGAAGGACCACCACGACGGTGCTGCTACAGATGACAATATCAACACGTCAGGAGACGACGAAGCTGCGGAAGTACAAGGTGGTCAAAGTGTGGCTCAAGGAGGTGCCAGCACACCATCAACATCAACATTGTCCTCAAAAGGAGCGTCCCCATCCTTGAAGGTAGCAGACTTTTTGCGTTGGAAATTCTACCGCTTTTCTGCATTACAGGAAGAAATACCTCTCGGAATCGCCTGTCCGTCAGATTACAGGAGTAACTTTAAGAAGACTCGTCGTGGACTACATTTGGAACAAGATGATACTTAATATCACCAAGAAATTGTTGTATTCGTTCTCAACCTCACATAAAAAAGTAGAGTCTGTCACTCATCTTCATCAAGGAAACTCCATCAGGTTCTTCCTCCACCCTCTAAGACCTCCTTCTTTACCTATCGACTGGAGCTGTGCGAAAACGTAGATGACAAGATGAAAGTTTACCATCAACATCGTGGCCCTGTGCGCTATTGCTTGGATGACTGCTTGTCCGATCTGCTGTACGTTCAGCTGGCGAGGTTAGAAGACCCTGCGTGCGGTTTTGGGACTCTGGTCGAGGAACTGAGCGTGAAACAGAGTACTCCTGCTTCTATGATTTTATATTAATATGGTTCGCAGTAGATATAAAGTAGCGAGGGTCCTTCTCTCTGCTTGTGGGTTTATTTGGTGAACCGGTTGTACCCCATAGCGAATAAACCTGTGCACACAACCAGAGAGCTGAGCACTCACCGGAGGCGTTGCACAGGGCTCCGGCCTGCCTTTGAAGGTGAGGCCTATGCATGGGGCTGACAGGACGACGATAGCGCCGGAGCTTAGTTAGTTTTAGCAGTTAGCAGGACACTTTAGGTTACTTGTCGATAGTTACCCTTTTCTCTTCTATATCTTCCTCTGTCTGGTCTGTCTTTTTTCTAGTTAGGTCGGCTCCGCCACATATATTAATATGCTGAGTCTGCTAAAGTCTACTAAGTTACCTCAAGTAGATCAAAACAGATATTAAGATGTTGCACTACAAGAATAGGAATACTCGACTCTACATTTATTGAAGAAGTCGAGTTAAGAAGAAACGTCTGCTTAAATTTGCGGAGTTTTCGTTTTGGTTCTTCCATTCTTGCAGAGGACACATTCATTCTTAAAGACACTGCATCACCACCCTCAGCACCAGCCGCTCTCTTAAAAGTCCCCGCACCACCCGCCGCATCCGAACTCTTCGTATCCTCAAGTCGCAATCGAGAACGGTTGGACCTTCCAACTGTATCCCTCACACGCGCACGCTTCGCCAATGAAAACGAGCTCAACACCCGCATGGATCGCAACTCTTTTCGACATGACTTAGAACCCTACTCCCAAATGCTGGGACCACCAGACTTTGTGTCCAAGCTGATCAGCAGTGGTCAGCGCTATCTAACACTCTCTGGTCACGCGAGGGAAGACATCAGCGTTGTTGTGGACATGAAAGAAGCTGCTTGTTCTAGTGCTCCTGCTAATATTTTTGGAGGCAAAACTAAAACACGGACAGCGAGGCCTTGTTTAGGAGAAACATCTTCGAGTGGAAGCAGTTCACCTAAGATAACCTCCAAGAAAGGAGCACCTCCACCACAAGAACCATCTTCAGATAGGGAGGACCCTGACTTCCTCACTGTAATGCAGTTTCGAGCCTTGATCGATGGCATCAGTGCAGTATTTGACTGCTGTGTTCCCCACAACCGCATGGTGCATCCGAAGAAAGCCCATCTGATGCTGACTAGAAGGCTGCTCGATCAGAGTGGGGATGTGATGATTATGGCAGATTGAATTCTTTACCAGCGATGCATCATGTGGTACATGATTTGCATGAATAAGACACGACCAATCTTCAGGACAGAGAGCACTAATATTGATATTGTTATTAGTCTCCCAGATAGTACATGTCACAAGACTATGTGAGACAACTCATGCTATGCTATGAGAGCGCTATGAGAGCGCTACGTGTTCGCTCCTTGTCAGTCCCAATCTTCCTGATCTAATCCAAACTGCAGAAACGTGCCATACCCGGTCTTTCGGGAGATTTTTGAAGCCTTGCGCCGCTTCCATCCTCGCTGGAAGCGATCACATGTAGAGCTGATGTTGCCTGTCGTGGGAGGGGAGGATCATGATCGTTATGGCCACATAGAATTAGAAGACATTTGTGAATATAATCTGGAATAATGAAGACAACAGCGCCCAAGAACCTTCTTCTAACATGAAAAGCTCCAACATCTCGAATTACCGCCGCTCTCGGCCTCCTCGTCGTCCGCTTCCTTCGACGGAACCTCCCCACGCCTATCGCCACGCCTGACCAGTCTCAGCAAAAGCCGAGTGGTGCAGGACGTCCTAGATGATTACAACATGCTGAGCTTAGTGGACGTTGATCAAAAGGAAGAAGTTCTTAACACAACGACCGCGAAAGGAAGAGAAGCATTTCCTGCAATTGGTACAACTTCTAGTAGCACCTCAAGCTCAACTTCTTCGATGATGAAAAAGGTGAAGAAGATGAACTTGAACAACATTACCGCAAATAAAGGTAAGAATGTCATCGTAGAAGGAGACACATCTTCAAGTGCACTGGGAATAGTGCCAGCTTCCACTCCGATAGCGGCTTCGTCCTCTTTAGCTTCTGCACCCCCAGATTCGAGCATGGGCGAAACGAAAAAGCGAGCAAGGAAACTCAACTTCGGTCGTAGTCATGATGAAGTACGCACATGGCGAAACTTGATCGTGCCTATCGGGGAAACACAGCCCATGCTAGATGCGCTGCGTGATTTGTGCGCACATCCGGAGAGAGTTCGAAAAGGTACGACCACTGCGACAGGTGGAGACCTAACAGGAGAGCACGCCACACACGGTGGGCGATCGCCTCGTCGCAAACCGGTAGCTGTCCCGCAAGAAGCAACTGTGACGAAAAAGGTGAGCGAACAGAAGAAGCCTCCCTCTGGCACATCGTCTACTCCGATCTCACCGCTTTCACCTGGACAAACCAAACCAGGCCTAGCGAAATCATCTTCAGTGAATTCTGCGACAGACCGGTCATCGTCCGTTGAGGACATGGCACGCCTTATGCGAGACCGAGCAGCGAGACAGCGCAGGGAGAAATCGCGTTTGAGGGCGCTTAAGTTTATGATCAACATAATTCGTATATCCATAGTCCTAACTTGTTGAAAGAGCATCAGAAATAACTGTAGTTTCAGGTCCCCTTCTAACAGGCGCGCCCGCACAGTATTCGTCTGGAACTTTCTACCCGAGTCGCAAGGCGGCCTGGCTGAAGGTGGGTGGCGAAGATTGTTACAACAAGCAGGGACCATACAGCGTCTCAACGTTCGATGCAAGAACTCCTTTCTCCACTGCGAGTTTGCACAGCGTTCGCATGCAGAGCAAGCCTTACATCTTTTCCAGAATAGGATACTCAAGAACCTGGAGCCACTCAAGCTTATCCTCCTGGAGCATCAGGGTCGGTTAGAGGAGAACTGGGTGTTTGAGATTAGGCGCATTCTGCGGAACTACGGAGAAATACGAGACCGCAAGCTCTACCATGTGAAGCAGATGCTCGAGAAGACCGTTGGTCTACCTCTCGATTTTAGAGCTGCTGGCTTCTCCAATACGGAATCATGTTTGCGGAGCGTACCAGGCGTCCATCTAGAATGCAGTGGGCCTTTGACGTACAAGGGGAGAAGGGTGAAAAGTTTTAGATTGGACGATGGTGGGGGAGATGAGCTTGGGGAGGGTGGGGGTTTTGGGGACGGGAAAAGTGGAACTCATTGATGAAGAGGCGTCGGGACCGAGGTGCGTGTGGGGACATGGGGTCTACTTTTCAATAAAGTTCAAGTAACCCATTGCGCAATGGCAAACTTGTCTTGTGAGCGACAAATAGAGTTAGCCAAAGCAATACCGGTGATCCGGGTTAGCACATTCGCGCCGGCTGATTACTTTCCCTGTAAAAGTACTTGTTCTCATGTTGCCGCAACAAGCGGGCCTCTGTCATTGATCGAGAGCGAGGGACCACGTGGTAAACGTATATGAAGACGAAGATCATGAGCAGGCCCAGCATTGGCTAACTCGGCTATGGAGTTGATAAATGAGACAATCACAATCTCATGTTACGCTGACTAGTAAACAAAAAATGTCGCACTTCTCCCCGTTTGCTGACTTCACTTCGTTATACGACCTTGGCCCTCAGAATTTCTATTTTGCGGCCTCCGCAGACGGCATTGCGTGGTTCCAGACGCGTGGAGGACACAGTGCAAATGCTGGACCATCAATATTTCACAAGCACGACCGGGGAAAGACCGAGGACGGTGGTATCGACCTCTATTGTTCAGATTTGATCCCTCCTGGAGGCGGTACTGGAGTAGTTGGCCAACCACGTACCTGCAGTTTTCCCCGTCGGATTTTATCTGGTTTGCACCTAGCACATGGCCCTCCAGTTTGGACTAGCGATGGTGGGCTTGCTGCAGCCGCAGATGGTCAGTTGTTCTTGTTTCAGGGAGAGCAGGGTAACGTCAACCTTGTTGAAGGGACAAGTACAACTACTTCATTCGAGACTTCTATTAAGGGTAGGTTAAAGGTGCTTTCTTACCGCTTTTTATGCCTCTCTCCCTTAGGAGGAGGAAGGCATCACAAGCGGGGGAACCCGCGAGCACCAAAAACCTACCTCTAATTCTACCACTTTACCAACAATCCTAAGCTTCCCCGGTTTCGACTTTGTATCCTCGCAATGTTGTCTAGCAGCAGATCGAGATGGACGCTTAGTGTTTGCTTTGCGGAGAAAACGTTCAGATGGACGATCCTCAACTACAGCAACTACGGATGTAATCGTTGTGTTGGACCCGAGACCGATATTTGCTGCAGTTGCCGCTGAGTCACGACAAGCTCGTGACGAAGAGAATGGGGACGATAGCACAATAAGCTTGGAAACCTTACAACGCTACCTGCCGATACAGCGATCTAGAAGGCGGACCTCTGCGTCATCATCGTTGTATGCCGTTATTTCGACTTCGGCAGTCGAGTCTCAATATGCGTTTGATTTGCTGTTTATGGCCACCATTGACTCCGTTGTCATACTAAAAGGAGAAGTTCTCTTTCACCTTATTCTTGGACGAGACAGGTAGACTTTTCAAACCCCAAAGAACTCTGTGATCAACATCTCACGAGGACCTCACATCATCTTCTTCCCTTTTTCATACTCTTGGATCTTGTTCCGCAATTGTCGGCCTCGCAATCTCTTTTCTGCTTCGAGTTCGGGGAGCATGAAGAGATCGATTGCGTTGACCTTTGCGCGCCTCCAGGACCCGACTCTAGTCCTGGGGAGCGTCAAAGTCTATCAGCCAGCAACCGCACGCACAACTGGCGCGCACTATGCGTCGTGCGAGAACCAAACGGGTTCTCAGCAAGGATGGCGGTCTTCGAGAACGCGTTGGCAAGTGTTGTTGAAAACGAAGGATCACAGTCTCCATCTAGAGGATCGATTTCACCGACGAAAAGTGCGAAAAACGACAACAGTTCGCCTCAAAAGCGAATGATCTCCACGAATGACACCGCTGGAGGTGGTAGCTGTGCTATCGATAGCGTCTATGCGTCATTGGCGAACGGGGATTATTCCGTGTTGCTGGAGGAGCCGACTGTAATACGAGAAAACTTGGACTTGTTTGGGTGTCGGAAAGACATGTTTTCACAAGCAGTGCTGCTAGAGAGTGGATCCTCCAACTCGAGAAGTGGTTCAACGTCCTCATCGTCAGCCAATGCCGACTCGAGTAAAAAGTGTCTCCAGTACTGTGAGTACGCGCGTCCTAGTGCCAAGTGGCTGGGTCCTGCGAAGATTGCGGTGTTGATGACTGTTGACGACAAATACGGGATGTACACCTCGGGGGTGTTTCCTTTCGTCTTCTTCGAACCCAAATGGCGCAGTCAGTCTTCCTACATGATTAAGGGTTGAATTTAACATTTCATTTTTACAAGCCTTATGTACTAGAGATAGCTACTAGAAAGTGAAATGTTTCAACCTTTAACATGAGATCCTTGGACACCTTTTCCGGAGACAGCCTCCAAAGCGCATGGAAAGTGACTCGCCTTGCCAGTGCTTACGCAACCTCATCAGCCGTAGACATGCATCAAGTTTGTGCATCTGTTGGTGGACCATCAGGGTTACTTGATGGATCTAGTGGCGGAGGGTATTCGCAAGCGTCAACGTGGACAACGGCATCTTCTGGAAATGTAGGAGTACTTTCCGCAGGCACTGGCATTCCACTTGGAGGAGGACTTTCTTCTCGTGCCTTGAAAACAGCAAAGGATATGCGATCCTCAGCTTTTCCGAACCCTTGGAATTACACCTACAAGAATGTCGTGCCGGAATTGTTTTTAAGGCTTGAAGGCTTCAAGGTTTAAAACAACGTGAACCAACATACATCTAGAACTAGAGCCTCGTAGAATATAATTGGTCCTCGCATGTCGAAACAGCTCACAAACTCGATTTGCAATATCTATCCTCGTTCACCACGACCTTGTTCGTTGGAAGATTCGTAGTAGTAAATGAAATCATCAACTGACGACCCCATAATTTTGTCTAATTTCCGGAGAGTTTGAAGCAAATTCTTTCGTGGTGTATCAAGACGCACAGGGTGTGTGGCACGCGATTCTTTCTCGCGCTGGCTCGGCTGGAAAGTTGCCGAAGAACGCTCAAACTGCGGTTTGTCCAGACGACGCACGTTTTCATGACGAGCTTTGGACATTGAATTTCGACAGAAGTCTAACCATCCGCATCCCTGGAACGAAGGACCTGATCGGAGCGGTCGTGCCCCTATTCGCAGAGCCAAGTGCTGCAGATAATCCAGCCAATAGTAGCCCGAAAAGCCGTCGCGGATCCGGTCATCTTGCATCCACCGGTTTTGTGTCGCCTCCAGGACAGCAGCAGCTACCTGGGATGGTTGCGACTTCACCACAGCATGCTCTCAGTCCACAGAAGACTGCAGCTAATGGGCCAGGAGGAAACATGGCAGAGTCGGGAATGATTCTGTTGTTCCATTCTTCACCCTATCACTCGGGAGACGTCTACTGTGTCTGCAATAGCACGAACACGGGAGCAGCGAACTTCGTGCCGACTTACCTTATGGGAGAGAGCTTGATTGCATGCAAGCTTCTAGTTCGTTATTTTTGATCTGCTTGTTTCATAAGAAGTGCTTGTACTGAGTAAATTTCTTTCTCAAGGGCATGTTGCACACTCAGATGCATACGCCTAGTTAGATGAAGGTGAAGGTCGTGAAGCAGATCAGGGGTCTCCACATGACTCCCATCACCACTTCTAATCACCGCCTAACCTCTCTTGGGCGCCGCACAGTGCACAAAGTAAGCGTACCACGATGCTTGAGCATTCCAGCACCGTCACGAGATGGGGAACGAGTGCCATGTTTGGTCTATCTCCCGGAAACGGTGGAATGTATCAAAGAGGGCGTCACCCGAACCTCCAGTGGCACATTAGAAGAAACGGCGTCTCCAAGTACATGATGCTAAATGAACTCTTTCATGTCGTGGTTTTCTTGCTTCATAGTGAGCATACTCTTTCATGTCGTTTTGGTTCATGATAAGCAGCATAGACATACTCATACATAATGCTTGCTTAATATGATTCTGCTTTGTTGCTGTAACTTCATACAACAACTGATCGACTTTCCTTTTTATCTGCACAGGCAGTAAGTCGCGTTCTCAAAGACTCCCGAAACGTGAATATCCTGTTGTTCTTTGGCTCCACGGCGGACCAAATAGTCACTTCCGTTTCGACTGGCTGCCGACTTCGCCTAATGCCTTCGGTTTTTCAACACTAGCACGCACTTGGGGACCGGCACACTTGGGACCATGGCTGGCTCAACATGGGTTTATCGTAGTGATGCCAAATTTTGTAGGTGGAACAAGGTATGGCCTGAGGCGGTTTCTAGCTAGTTGGGGCGCAAAACGGTTTGGGACTGCTGATCGAGAAGAGATACTGGATATAGGTAGGTATTTTCGAACAAGACAAGCGGCAGTAGATGTATTTGGCGATGCTGGGTGTGCAGAGCAGTCTTTCTCACGCGCCATCGGTCTCATGGGTCGTAGCTGTGGTGGCTACCTGACTCTCCGTTGCGCCCAGCATCGTGAGATCACGGCTACAGGTGCATTTACTTCTAGTGGCAGTGGGGAAAAAGTTGCGACAACGCAGGGAGGAAGTTTTCGAGCGTTTCCTAGTGTCTTTCAATGCGCTTTGGCATTTTGTCCGATAACGAATTGGATCTTGACTAACTCCACCAGCGGCGACCCACGCGATGCAGCTTTAATGAGCGGATTTTTGAGTGCGAGCAGCTGCCAACCTCTAGCAGCCACTAGACAAGCAGCGTTGGCTATCAGTCCAGCCTTTAGTGACGTGCCCTTGCAGATGCCATTAATGTTGCTGCATGGCACGAATGATAAAGTGGTTTCCTGGAAAAACGCAGACGAATTCGAAGAGAAGGTTTTGGCAACGCATAAAGGCGGATACAGGGCATACAAGTTTGATCCTGGTGCTAAGAGCGGCGGATCGCACTTGACGTTGGAAAGAGAGACATTCGCGTCGAAAGGTACTCCTTTTTCAGTTGCGTTTTGTTCTCGTGACGCTTTGTTCGTTAATTTTGTGAAGAGGATCTTTATCGCAGATGAGATTTGTTATTTTTGAGCTGCAGAGAAACTTAATACTCCATCACCTACTACTTTCTCTCCACCAGGTCTCCTCTCCCTCAGTTCAGAACAACAAGGTGGCGGCAGCAACCCCTCTGCAGGTGCTAAGAGTCCCTCAAGGGGAGCAGGAGGTCCAATGCACCTGCAAGCAGGCTTTACCCCAACAGACGAAGCTCCCGCAGTGATTATCCGTGTAGAAGGAGAAGACCACTCACTTGTCAGCTCCGAAGCATGGTGTAGACAATTGCCCGAACTGATTCTAGGGTTCTTGAAAGAACACCTCTTGCCATGGGAATATCCGAATCAACCAGGAGGCTTTGCCATGGAGGCGCTTTTTAGAGGCGGCTAATTCAATGGATAAACATAAAGGGAGTGCGGGTACTAGGCGGCTAGGTCAATGGATAGAGGGAGTATAGGAAGGATCTCGCGACTGGGTGTCGAGGAGACTGAATTTGAATGTTGAGCAGAAGGTATAGTAATAGTTTGATTGCCGTATCATGTACAGCTAGGCAAGACCATGAGAATCGGAATCACGGCAAGAGATGAATCGAGACCGCTACGCGACTGGTAGTTAGAATCAAACTCAAAAGCAAAGCAAGCTAAAAAGCCGGAAACTCTAAAACAATGACAATACTCAGTTCTTCCTTGATGTTGATGCTTCTAGCGGTACAGTATTGGAGATGAGTTCTAGGTGTTGTTCTTGCGTCGATGCAATTCTTTCCTTTCTCAGTGATCGCGATTAACATCGCCTTGTCGTGCGGAAGAACGCGTGTTTGTTCATGTTCTTCTGCTGGCCCATAATTTCGAAACTCTAGCTTTACGCAAGTCACGACTATCCTTTTCGAACTTACATCAGGCAAGCGCAAGCGGTTGTGTGAATATGATTCACGAATGGTACTACGTGTGAAACCCGACATCTACTGATGTTAGAGTTTTAAGAATTCCTACATCTAAAACCACTGGCATCTACATCTACTATCTTTTCTCGCCAGTCCGTCGACCTAGGAACAGTGAATAAAGAAGAACGACACGACAGAACCCATGGCGCCCGTTTTCGGAGCAGGAGGAGAGGCAGGCTCTTGGGCGATGCTCACGGAGGCTGATCTTCAGTTAGATCTGGAGGAATTGTCTGCTATCTCAGCATCAGGACTTGACGACCTGCCCTCATCTGATTCACCAACATCTTCAAAGGAGAATCAGGCTGAATTGGAGCGTAGACGAGCCGGCGCAGCTGTCGCCTATGTAGCTGAAAAAGGCATAAAGGAAGCAAAAGAGAGGGTAGGACGATCCTTGTTTCGACAAGACGCAGTGTGGCTCTACTTGGCACAGAAACTGTTGGGAGCTATGCGAGCTTCTAGTAGTAGTACCTCATCAACAAAGAAGGAAAATGAAGATCAGGACGTTGCTGAACCTGAAAGGCAAACCATCATTGAAAAGCTAGCTCAGCAAGTACTCGCGACCGAATCATTACCGATGCCCCAAGGAGATGAAAGCGAACTGTGGTCTTTTTCAAATGCAGCATCAGGAGAAGGGTCTTCACCTCAGGATGATGACGGTTGGATGGATGACGATTTTAACGGTGGACTAGGAGGTGACCATGATGGAATGGTGGGAAGTACTTCATCAAAGGGTTTTCTAGATTGGTTTGCGAAAGCTAGTCGTGGACAGCGAGTATTCCGACTAGATGCCAGAACCCCAGCTGTCAAGAACCAAATGGCTGCGACGCTGAGTGGTCAGACTAGTTTCTCCAACGAGAAACTGTGGTATCCGATAACGAAAGTAGAGGGTGATGGAGTTTATCCAACCACTTCTGCCCAAGCAAGAGACGTCGAAGCGCCAACAAGTTCATCGGGTACATCTTCTAGTGCTGAAAATCGACATAGCGATGGCATCGAAAACGTACAAGTTGATGAGCAAACCCAACAAATCTGCAAGCAACTAGGAGCTAGCGACAAACAAAACCAGAAGGATTTGCAAAGAGACACTTTGCAGGTGAATGGACGAACTTTTTGCAGTGCGCAGTACGCAAAAATCGTAGATTTTGTCAAGTCCGAAATCTTATTGGCTGAACAAGTAGGAGTATCTCAGACTGGTGGAGGAGCAACTTCATCATATTCTTCTCTTCGACTCGCAAATCACGTACTTCCAGGACCCCAAGCAGCGGGTACTAGTATCGATGCTTCCACTCTTGTCGCGAAGCAACTGCTGAGTCGTGTGAACCGCACTTACAGTGGTGGGCTCGCTTTCGAGCAAGTGCTAGAGCATTTTGGCCAAGCAAACGGGGTTTTAGTAGCACCGGACAGCGCTAGCGCGCAACCTCTAGAGCTCTTCTGCGCCAGAAACGTAGCGGTTGGCAGGGCACACACGCGCTACCGACTTCTCCTAGAGGACTTGTCAGAGGGAACGAAGAGTTTAGGATGGATTGATGCACATTTCGTGTTTGTGGCCAAATATGGGATCAACATTAGGAAGTCATCAGAACAAGCAAAAAATCCTGAAGAAAGCCCAAATCAGAAGAAACAGGAAGATGACGATCCCTGGGGAGACTTTGCCATGGACGACGACCCACCGCACTGCGTCCAACATGTAGATGTGTCTTCGCCCACGCCCGAAAAGAACGCCCAACCCCAAGAAGAATTCGAAATAGAAATAGTACGTGAAACCCTGTACCTTGAATGTTCAGCACCTGACACGGTCTAATTTTCTAAACCCCATTCATGATCATCGCTATCCTCGCGTATCATACTAACTTTCACTCGTTGTATCCATGGTTTGAAACATCAGAAGCGCAACTATCGTGCTCCTACTCCTGGTACCTGGTACCAGCATAGCGAGCTGTTCCGCAACAAATGTTTAGTCGGTCTTCATGTATCATGTCTCGGTCAATGATATTTCCGAACGATAGCCTGTCTCTGTCATCAGGAGGATGTGAAATTGATCATCAAGAAGAGAGCTGCTCGATCGGTGCCATGAATCTGTTTTTGAGGTTGATTTCTGGTCGTACAGCAGTCAGTGGCAATCGGTCGCGATATTGCGCTTAGAATTTGTATCGGTTTCAGAAGCGCCGAAATTCGGTCCGCTTTGAACGTGTTATTCATAGTACTCATCTACTTCGCTGGCTTGACCTTGATCTTGATGGTGGTAAAGGTAGACTATGCATTAGCTAGAACCTTTTGCAGCCCCGATCACTAGAGCTAGCCTTCTTGCGATGCCTTCTTTGTTGTGGGCCTTGCGAGGCATTTTTTGTTCATTGTGTGACTCATCCTCTTATGATTGCAACAAATAGTTTAAGTTTTAGTTCAGTAGCACAACTATTACAACTTAATAGGGATGAAATACACGCTACAAGTACAAGGTTGTTCTTGTTCCTACTTCGCTAGCGAACTAGAACGGTTCTTGGACAAATCGAATAATAATAAAGTAACTCCGGAGGTACTATGTTCAACATGTATGTTGAAAAAAGCTTCTCGTCAATGATAAAGATAAAGCGACATCGAAGATACTACAGGGCATGATGCTGAAGAGCACATCACGGCTGAGTAATTATCTTGTAACGGAGGAGGTAAAGAACGTAAAGGGGGGACAGCACCAGTCCGAAGCCAAACGCGCGTCTCTTGTACAAGACGCAAACCAAGACATGCATGCACCGCTAGGTTCTTGCCGCGCCAAGAAGATCGTGAAGTTGAACTGCGACTGCCATCTCGCGTCCAGCATGGTTAGGCTGCAGTTGTAGCAGGAGGAGCAGTGTAACAGCTGAAGTTCCTCGTCAAGGTTGAGAACTCAGCGGTGGATTGGCTTTGTGTGTAGATCATCGCATCCTCTAGGTGCTCTATCTCGAAGCTACAACAACTTCTACTATTGGCTCTTTGCGATCTGCTGGATCAACACAACTGTTGAAAAGGCTCACAAGGAAGCCTCACAAGATGCGTTCTGCCGCTCCTGCCCACCCTGATGGCTCCATCGTGCCACCACAACCTCCTCCACCTCCACCATCCAAGGATCCTGGCATTGACGGTGGCGCTTCTGCCTGGTGGCCACCGCATCATCCAGACCGTCAACTACTGCGCGAAACTGAAGACTTGTTGGCGCTTGTGAGTAAAGATGAGATCCTACGTTTTGAGGAAGCAGGTATCGAGGCACGTCTGAAGGTAAGAGTACACGAAGATCCTTCGTGTACTCTATGCCAACACGACTATGGTGGAGCAGGTACTTTAGACAACTTGAACTCTAATAAACAGTGAATCTGATTGTCCCATTTGAATTTGGTAGTCTTGTCTTGATGTTGTACATTTGGTACTAGTGAATACTATCAAATCTATTTGTCATGCTCATGCTTTTTTCGCATCTCTCAGGCGCCGGCAGCTATCATGATTGGCGAGGCAGCATGCAATATGGCGGCTCCAGCAGTAGCACCAGTCGCTTTCCATTTCCCTCTGCTGCAGGCGAAAATAAGGGTCGAGGTTACTGGACAAGCCACGCACCTGCGACAACCACTATCAACGTCACCTCAACAAAACGAGGAACTAGAATTATTAGAAGACAACATAAAAAGGGTTTCAAGAAGCGAGAGGAGGATGTAGAGGAGCACGCTCCTGTTCTGCCTCCACCTTCGCAACACATAAATCACCAAGAGGATGGAGCCTCTAAGCCTGGGTTTGTTGAGGGCTCTCACAAGATGGAGCCACCTATCGATCCCCCACCCGGTAATGGATTTTGGAATCAACATAGTCTTCAGGTTCAGGGAAAACATCATCATAAGGGAGGTGGAAAGAATAGGAACTACAACCATGGTAACTTCTATGATGGAGGTGGGAAGCAACATCAAATGAATCGGGGTGGACCTGGACGTGGAGGAAAGATGGATAGCATGAGTAAGTCACCACATCATGATCACAGCAGAGACGGGGGTTGGCGCGATAGGAACATCAAAGGAGCACAGAAGAGTGGACCGGACGACTACAGGAAAGGTGCTATGGACCTGAGTAAAAGCAAGTCTCCACCTGGCGGACGCGGAAACGGAAAGGCAATGCAAGCTTCATCTTTGGGTGCTTCTCATAAAGGACCGGCGCATGATCATCGGGCACAGCAACATGAGATCAGACCTCCGTATGATCGTTTCAATGCCAGCTTTTCATCTGACAAGAATTACCACCAAGACCCCTCGTCCTGCTCTAAGAACAACATCAATTCACCAACGAAAATGGGGAGCGGGAAAGTGGACAAAGGAGGAAAGAAGGGAAGCGCGAACAAAAGCTCGACATCGCCAGGAAAACACACTAGCTTTTATCCGCAACAACAATTCTTCTTCCCACCGTCAGCTGGTTCTACTCCATCAGGCTACGAGACTTCTCCGCACGGAGGTAAGCGGGGCAACCCTAGTCCTTGGAGTCAGTCTCAAACCCAGTATCGGCACAACAAAGGAGATTACCACAACGGAGGTGATCATGGCATCATGAAAGGTGCTAATATCTTCGGCACGACAACCAGTGTCAGTAGCAAGCAAGGGCACAAGGACTACCATAACAAAGACAACAGTAAGAAGGGCGTTGTTCCTCCTTCAAACGAACATCGTCCAGCGAAGCACGTACAGCAAAAAGGAAGAGGTCAAGGAAGAGGTCGAGGGGCCTATGACTCGCACCAGCAAGAAAGCAAAGGACAGGGGAACAGCAGCTACCATGATCACAACTTTTTTCGTCAAGGAGAACGGCGGTACGCAGATGAGGAGGTACAAGAACACAACTACTGGGAAGAACCGCATCAACATGACGCTTTTAGATCAGCACCACGTGCAGAACCTCTACAACAATTCTTGTACCCACACGAGAGAACCGAGCAAGAACATGTGGTTGACAGGGGGGGAAAGTCATCTTTCTCCTTCGGGAAGAAAGACAACGTCAGGCTTGTTGGTGGCAAAGACAAGGACAACCGTGGTTCTTTCAGACATCTGAGTAGTGACAAAATGAAGAGAAGTCACTCATCAAAAGGGTCGTGGAAACAAGTCTACGGGGGAAAGTCGAAGACACCTACAGCGTCTACAGGAGGGCCACGGGGGAAGACCGCCGAGTGGTTTGATCATTCTCACAAGAATTATCATTCATCTTCTTCTACGGAACACAAAGGCAAGAAAGCCAATGCTAGGTACGACAACAAGAACGACGCGGGCCAACATCTTCCTGCGAGAGGCCGCGATTTTGACAACGCTGCGAACAGAAATCTTCCAATCGACTTCGACCAGAACAAGAAGATGATTGCTACATCAAGCAAAAACTCCTCTAGCTGTAGCGCAAGTAAGACACTCATGACGAAAAAAGACCCTACACCTAGTGGATCACATGAAGCAGGAGGATTAAGAGCTGCAGCGCAACAGATGTTTCAGCAGGTACAACAAGGTCAGCCCCCGCCTAGATGTGGTGACTACAACTACAACCTTGATTCGTCCACTATTCCATCGGGGATACTGGACAAGGCACGCCTGCATTCAGGACTAAACTACCCAATCATGCCAATGATGAGCACCAACGAGGAAAAAGTCTTACTCACCAATAGCAGTGACCTTTTTGCCCCACGACAAAGGTTACAGTTCGCTACCTACGATCCTGAGCGTCGCTGTTTCTACTACAAGATCAACTACGGCATGCCGACCGATATGGAAACGCTAGACGAACAATTACAAGGTCTTAATGTTAATCCTGGAGGTGGTCCTGGAGTTGAGAGTTCGGCATCTGATCTCTCTGCGCGTGCGGGCACAGGGTCCTCTGTGACAGCACTTCACCAAGAATTACGAAAACAACAAGGACTTGCTGCAGGGGGTGCATTGTCTGGCGTTCTGCGAACATCATCTCTTCCTCCATCTTCGCATGCTTCTGACCTCCCATATCCAACGACTCCTAAACAACTAAACGCCAAGCTCCTCAAGGAACACTTAGCAAGAAAGCAGAACTTGGTGCGGTTTCTGAGCAGTACAGCGGGTACTCTAGGGACGTTTGGGGTTTGTGGAGACGGTATTTTTGAGGTATGCCTCTATGCTGCAGATGGCTCGCCGTGCACTAGCGAAGAAGAGATGAATTCAACCTCAGAGCAGTCTTCATCCGAAGAAGTCGTGGAATCCTCAAGCACTAACTCCTCCCCAGGCGATCATAGAAGTAGAACTGGAGAAGGGCTACTACTCGAAGACGTTGGTTGTAACATAATCATGGCAGAAAGGGGACAACTGGTGAGCAAACCTCCAAATCATGATGGTAATCATGATCTCCATCTCCATCGTCAACAAGGACATGACGTAGAAGACCAGAAGAACACCGAAATAGACGAAGAACAAGATGATCCTGCCGCTCTTCTTTTGAAAGCGATGACATCAAGTGAAGACTCGTCAAGTAATATGTCCTCCTTACCTCCTTCGTCTGGCCCCAGCCTTGCTCGTCGCGATAGCAGCGGTGCCTCAAATTACATCCAAGGAGGTCGACGTAGAGGACGAAGACACCATAAAGGTTCTCACAAGAGGAATCATATCCATCACGAAAGGATCAAGTTGCACTCTTTCCTCGGTGAACTATGTCTGCATGCAGAGACGTACCCCCTGTTTACTCGTGCAAGTTACATATCAGTAGCACTGCTTGCTGCGTTTCCCAAGCCGTTAACGGTGGAGGACCCTGGTTTCGGAAGGAAAACTGAAGTGGAAAAGAGGACCTCACTGGCTAGTTCAGCGACCTTACCAGCACCTTTGATGCCGGTTGCAACACCTCCTTCCACGTCGACATTGCCGAAGCCTACCACGGATGAGCCAAAACCTCCAACATCCTCAAGTTGTAGTGGCCCTCGTCCACCAGCTCCACGTGTACCAGAAGAGAATCCACCCAGACCTCCTCTGCCTCCAAATTATGCTGCAAACCACAATCAGCAAGCCAAGGCCATCAGAAATCTCCTCCCCGCCACCACCGCGACATCCTTTCTTTCGACAAGTAGCAGTGTACGATATGAACCCCCTGGAGTTGGCGGGAACCGTGTAACCTGGAAGCTTTGGGTGAGACCTGACTTGCCCACTCACGAGGATGTGGAGAATGCTCAGCGTCGAGCTACCCGCTCAATGGAAAGGGCAACTACGACTGGAGGTGGAACAAGTGGAGTGTATAAAAATGACGAGAACGATGGATCTTCAGTTGTGATTTCACCGTCTACACCTCCTGATGACCACATCAATGTCAGAGGAGGAGGTCAGCACATTGATGCTCTCGTAGCACCGCCGCCTCCACCGCCCCCATATTCAGTCGAAGTAGAGCAAAATGCCGAGGAGAAGAAAGTCAGGAGAGGTGAATCTTCAAATTCCAGAGCAGGTGTGAAGAAAACAACATCTAGTGGGCGAGGACGTCCTTATAGCAGGAGTAGCAGTCGACCGCCTCTTCCAACAGGTACAACAGAAGAGAATCAGCATATGAAAAGAACCAAAACTTCCACTAGTTCTACTAGGAGAGCTGACCGAGAGCGTCACAAGACCGCCTCCGCCACTCATAAGAAGAAGAAGAGCGCTACTAGTGTTCCTCCGATTTTGCCACATCAACAGCACCATGCTGGTTCTTCAGACGCCAATAGAGACAGAACGACGAGAAATTACCAATTGCACGCGCAACACCAGAACAATGTCGTCACGCAGGCTCTGCAATGGCAACTCGAGGAACAGATAAATCCGCATTTGCAGCTGTCCTCCGAAGCTTTTAGTCTCCAGGGTGTGCCTGGTCGCATGCAGTTGATCTATTATCCAAGATTAAGGCTCAACTTTCAATGGTCACCATTTAGATTGGAGTCACTGAGATCGAAGAGGCGACCTACTCTTAAGAGATCACCACTCAGGGGAAAACTATTAAAGGAAAAGGGGAGAGCTTTGAAGGGGGTCTCTGCCGTTCCGAGTCAGTGGCCACTGACTGCCGAGCTCTAACAAGAGGAGAGCCCCCGCGAGCGATCTTTGGAGGTGGAGGTATCGGAGGAGCCATCCCGGGTCCAGGTGCGTCGAATCCGCCTCCATACAATCCGCCAAATTTCGACACCAATTTCTGTGGTGGAACCTCAGGTGTTCGAGGTGGTGGTGGAATTTCGAATAACAATTACACGAGCAATTACAACAATGCTTTTGCAGCAGCTGCGGCAGCTCGACGCGCATCTCAGTCACCGCCACGAGTGTCGCCTTATGGCTCGCCGTCTCGCAGTATGCATCATGGGCTTCACAGTCCTGTCATGAGGAAGATCTCGAGGCCAACTAGAAACGATGCAGACGAAGATGATTCCGACGATGAAGACTTGCTACAGGATAACGAAGTCATCGAAATATCCAGCTCGGACTGTGACGACATTTTTTCAGACAACTACAACGGTCGTGTAGAGGAAGCCGATCATGTTGTGGGCGGTCGAGAAAATAGCTCTCTAGACGAGAAAGGACGCGAAAATCCAAACAGTTACACTGGCTCCAGTGGAGAAGGTGCAGATGATAGTCGTCTTCTTGTTGGAGCAGGTCAGAATCACGACAGGCACACGCCCAACGACAGTAGCAGTGGTCTTCAAGAGCGGGATCGGTTGGATGACTTGCTCGTCGATGTGAACACCAAGTACAAGTTGAGGCCTCGCGAAAGTAAGCAATCTGTAGTCTCTCATCGGACGAACATGTCAGTGATCGACTGCGACTCACCTCGAAGTCGAAAGAAGGACCAGGATGAACAGGGGAGAAAGAAGCACAAGCTCAAGCATCCTTCTGCTCGTAGGAAAATCCGGCCACTTTTAGGAAGACCACAACATCACAGTCGACCTGCATCTTCTGATGGGAGCAAGAAAAAGCGCAATGAACCACTGCATACAAGACGTAGGAGAATAAGTGATAGAGCAGCAAGCAACGGTCGCCACGCAGGAGCTCAACAAGAGGAGATAGATGAGCATGAGCAACAAGGCCAACAACAACCCACAGATGAACAAGTGATTGGAGAACAGCTGCAAGGTGGAAGATCTACACACCAAGTCCAGCAGCAACAACATCCCTCCTGTTTTGTGCAATCTCCTCATTGCTGTGCTCTTTTTGTACGCGCTGAGGCAGGAACACGACATGCGTTCTGGATGAAGGTGAACGGGACCACTCGCTGCGCCGCCCATTACTTTAAGGCTCAGCTTTCAATGGTCATTGGGGTTGGTCACTGGGATCGCAGAGAGGCTCTCCTTAGAAAACAGGGGAAAACACAGGGAGAACAAGTAGAGGGGTAAAGGGCCCTTTTCTTTCAGCATCAGTGACCATTGAATGCTGAGCTTTAATTACTGGAATCGAGAGAGCAATTGGGGTTTTCCTCTTTTCGCCAATTCTGAGTTCGGCCTTGTTGACGTCCAAGTGGAAGCCTTAGCTCCGATCCCTTCTCCAGTCGTCAGAGGTCGGTGTGCAGAGTGGACTTTGGACTCCAGACTCTTTGAAAAGCGCTTTTTTCAGCCTGGTGAAGAGTTGAGGTCAGAGCCCTTCTGCATTTTCGGAGAACATCAACTGCAACTTTTCCTGTACCCTCAAGGCAGCGGCACCGACAGCGACTACGTTTCCTTATTTTTGAAATACACGGGAGCTGTCGGGATTACGTGTCACGTCACCTTGGACGGCATTGGCCCGCGAGGTCTCTGCCATGATGGGAATGGGATATGGGGATACCCGACTTTTTGTCCCAGAAGCTTTTTGACTGGGTATCTAGAAGCACAGGAGAACAATGAGAAGACAGATGCTGGAGGAGCTGATCTTGATCCATCTGTGGCTGCACAGTCTAAAAGAAGGTCTAGTGGAGGTGCTGGAGTAGAGAAAGAGAACAGCGACAAGGACAAAAATGTCGTCGGAGCAAGCGCAGTTAAACTAGAAGCTACTCCTACTGCATTAGCTTCAACTACGAGCATCAACCAGGACGAAATATTGCGACGAAAAGTACGAGCAAGGGCCGGGTTGAACCCCTGTAGCGGTACGACGACCCATGGAATACGCATCCGTCTGGAGATTGTTACAGCGAATAATCGGGAAGTCTTTGATGAATCTTCGTATTCTCTCGAGGAAGAAGGAGTAGAGCTAGAGGATATGAAGAACAACCAGGGCACGAGACAGGCAGTTGAGGATAACCAGAACCTCAAAAGTCACACTTCCTCCACTATCACAGCTGCTGTTGGCGATGGCGTTGCCGGTGCTACTAGTGCAGATACTCCTGGAGGAGAAGGCACTAACACTATCAAGAGCAACTACGACGTTTCTGCCGTTCTAGGTCATCGAGTGAAGGTGCAAGGCTCCTATTTACCTCCCGCAGCAGCCGCGCGGAGGGATCAAGGACAGCCTCTAGGTGCAAGGAAATTCCTAAGACCGTCTCAACAAGAACACTATCTGACTAGTGGAGCCGGAGGAGCCAATAGCCTCTTATCTTCTTCTTTGTTACCATCCAATCAGAAGCAACTGCCAAGTATTCTTGAGATTTCGCATACTTTAGTGGACATTTGTGGTCTACCGCGACCTCGGAATCTGCTTTCGCCTGAATTCTTCTTGCAGCAGAACAGTAACGCCAACCAAAAGGAGGTGGACCTGGATTCACGTTTTTTATACAACGACCTAAAACTACCAGAAGGACAAGGAAACGGTGCTGGAGTATGGTCGGGGATAATTAGCAACGTAGGAGCCTCTTCCGGAATATTAGGTGGAGGAATCAGAAACACTAACATGCCTTTCCCAGCTCCAAAGAAACGTCTACCTCCATCGTCGTCACGGCCACTGCCACAACCAGAGAAGATAGGGAACGTCAACGAACAGGGCTTAGATGAACAAGCGGACAAAGATTACAACTATTTTGAATTCAGCAGAGACATCGACGATTCCAAAGTAGAGCCTCGTCTTGTTCCGAAGCCCAAAGCCATGTTATGGCTCGGTGGCGACGGAGCTAGTACATCGCGCTTTCTCCTCGGCTACTACCTGAACCAACTTGGCGTACATTTGTTGTACACTCCGAGTGACTTACCGAGTGGCGAAATAGCGGATCCGGATTTCGACATCATAGCCGTAACCACAGGCGACGACGAACTGCTACACATGCAAGACACCCTTGCTAGAGCCTTCCGGACACCTCTACGACAAAGAAACGATCCGAGTACAACATCTCATCGACAACACAAGTTTCTGCAGCGAATGCGCTGTGAGTTCGGGAATATCGACAACTACATCAAGGCGAGTCGTGGTGGACCCTATGATTCGTCTAGGAGAGGAGCAATACCAAGTGGGTTGTCCTCGAGGTTAAATCGGATGATGAATGGAGGACTCATTGAAGAAATAGATGAAGTTGAAACAGGTGGAGCCTCCAGGTCCAGAAGTCCCATAAAAATATTACCCTCATCTTCATCTTCATCAAAGAACCCAAACCTAGAGCGACTACAACCTGACCACCTCGTCCACCCAGAACAGCAGTTGCCTGATGTCGACTTCAAACTCGTTCCACTGCATGCAGAGTCCATACGAAACCAGATCGATTCGTACCCAGTAGTTCTGAAGATCCCGTACTCGGATAGTAGTTGCGGGGTCGTAGTACTTGAGTCCGAAAAGGACATAGAATCTTGCATTAGAGATACGCTAGGACCAGCCAGTGTGTGGGACACTGCAAAATTGCCACCAGATCGGTGTGGACTTCGACTGAAAACTTCACAACAACCTGAACAAGAACAACTCTCCTTCTACGAAGAAGACGAGTACTACTCCTCGATGAAATACACCTACGAAGTGCCCAGAAGTGTGATCATAGAACCGATGTTGGTGGGCGAAGAGTTTGTCGTGAACACAGTAAGCTGCGCTGGCATTCATGTGGTGTCGGACGCATGGACTTCGTCCACGAAAAAGCTTGACCCACTGATGAGACGCCCTCTCTACGATGTCCAAGATCTGTGTCCGGAACTACCAGCTGACGTTTTAGAATTCTCCTTAGCTTGCCTAGACCGTTGCGGCGTTCGATTTGGAGCGAGTCATCTAGAACTGATCAGGTGTAGCAAGACAAACCGCGTTCGGCTGATAGAGCTGAATGCCCGTCTTGCTGGTGATTTTCCGCGAGCGCAGAATTTCTTCCGGTTCAACATGAATGGGGAGGACGACGGATCGTTCCTTCGGACGCATGGGGTGAATCAGTTTTCTTTGTTGGCCTTGGCAGCCACAGAGCCTGAAAAATTTTTTCGCTTTGCAAAGAATAACCAAGAACCGCTGAAGGTATTGGTCCAGCTTCGATGCTGTTGAAGTTGATGCAAGAGCAAGTAAGTACTTAGTATGCTGGAGTATTTGTGTAGTGGTCCTCTCACCTCTCCACGACGCAAGTACTTAGTATGCTGGAGTATTTGTGTAGTGGTCCTCTCACCTCTCCACGACGTCTCGTCCAAACCGACATAAGTAGAACAACTTTTTGTACTATATCTTCATCTTGTTCTAATATCGTCACCCACGACTACCTATGTATAATCATTAGTATCTAAGTAAACCAGAACACCTAACAACAACCACCTACAGGTCCGCGATCCTTCCTTAACGATTCGTGCTGTCTTTCTTGTGTCGCATTGTGAAGGCAAGTTTTCGGGTGAGGGGCTGAGCTCATTGTGTAGCTTACCAACTTTTTGCGGACTACGCAGAGCTTTAGGTCACTTAGCCGTTCCACCTGAAATTCATCCTTTACGCCTCATATTGAAGGCATGGGATAAACATCATCAGGCTGAAGATGGTGGTAGCTCGACTGGAGGTGGAGGAAATCAAGTTGTACTTCTGCAGCAAAATGGCGCCGCTAGTAAAATGATTCCAGCTGCTCCTCAACAAGTAGAATCTCAACATCGCCCTCCTCGTCGCATAGTCACCTTTCCGCAGACATTAGGGTCGACCAAGAAAACGGCCAGTTTGCGGAGTTGTCCTGGCGTCTTTTTGCTTGCAGGAACTCTAGCACAGGTAGAGGAGGATTTCCAAACGATACGGCGGATGGAAGAGACCACTGCTGGTGGATTGTATGTACCAGATGTGGTGGTCGTGGACAGGAAGTGAGTGTACACCATCAAGGAAGGTCCTGATATGCACCATTCTCTTTCTCATAGAAGAGCGCTGCCAATGTCATAGAAATACTGTCAGGCCACGCCTCTAGTACGGTCATCGTGAACGATGGCAACAGGGACAGCAGCATGCATGCTGGTGGCGGACAAAAAGAACGTGAACGGTGACAGCGTCGAGTTGTTGATGAAAACAGGCCGACGTACTCGTTGTACATGTTAATTAGCTCTTTTTATTGGACTAAAAAGCGAAATAGATATGGAAACACAAGCACGAGGATGATTTGCAAAGTCGATGTACAGAACTGATGAAAAACAATAACAATGTCTATGTCATGAGATTGTGATTGATGTAGTTAATATGGCGCTTGTGCTTAGTTGTACGTGGATGTTATAAATATGTGTATCATGCTTGTAGTTAATATGGTGCTATTAATGGTCCTTCAACTTCTATTGTATGTGTATGATTTCAATGGACATGTTGTTGTAGCTGCTAGATAATGTCACTGTTAATCCATGTCGCGGTCTCCACCGCAGACACAGTTCTGCATCGCAAAAGTAGAACTCAGTCTAGAGTTGTAAGTGCAATTTTTTAATGGCGGTCACAGTCTACGCACAGCCTCCACTTATCTTCGTATTACCACTTACCTTCTTCAAGACCTTCTGGGTCTGGGAGGTAGTTCGTGCTAGCAGCTAGTAGGTAGTTTATCTTCAGTATTTATTTGATCTTGAGAGTAGTTATTTTTGTGCATGATTTTTTGATATTTTAGAAGAGTGATATTCTTACTTGTGATCCCCAAGAACATCTGTAGCTTCTAGCCCAACCAACCTCAAGTATCCGCTATCGCTAAGTATTAGAACTACTGAAAAATTAGAACAGAACAAGTCAAGTATTTCTCATTCTCATGAAGGACCCAGTATCTGACTCTGAGGTGGTGAGCATGAATGAACCGGTGGTTGGCTATCCTCCATCTTCTCGCTAGCGATGTTGATGATGTGGAGTTTTCTTTTTAGTGAGAGCTCGAGCTCGTTGTGCCTGCTTAAGAGACTCTGCACAGATAAGGAAGCGTGAGAGGATGGGGAGCGGTCTAACTAAAGCACGTCGGATGAACCGGAAGAAACTGGTAGTAAGAGAAAGCTGAAAAAGAACTGGTGCTCTTTCGTGGTCTGTGCTCTGCGCCACACGCCTATCTATTGAGCATGCTAGGTCTAGAAAGGTAAAGAGTTATTTTCACCATTGATTATCGAGAATCCTCGAAGGCCATATTAAACGCAGGCATCCATGAAAGTAAAAGATGGAGGAAGCATCGTTTCCAGCGGACATGATCACCCCTGGGGTGTTTCCCTCAGTACCGGTTGCCGTCGAAGAACGCATCACCGCAGCATGCTTTAGTTACGCATAAACCGCATTCTCGCGTACGCGCGTCGAAGAACGCATAACCGCAGCATCCTTAAAAAGCATAAGCATCTTTGGCTCCTTTTTAAAGGGAACGAAAAGGGCGCTAACGATGCTGCTCTTAAAGATGATATCATAAATTATGATATCATCTTTAAATGAATTATGATTCATGATAGGCCTAAAAGCCCGACTAATCGGCTTATAGTGAGGAATATAGACCCAGGTCCCAAAAGGCCGCCGACGTCGCCCAATGAATGAGTGAGTGTGTCTAATTTGGCAAAGTGAACGATCGATGGCTCGCTGTCTTTTCCAAAACAGATGTCATTATCTACGACACCTGTGTGCAGGATGCTGGAAGGAGCGGTGGAGGTGCTGACACTAGTGGAGATCTTGTTGCGGTTAGTAATGGAGTCGGTAGCGGAGAGCAAGAGGACGAGAATTCTAGGGGCCATAGCAAGTCTTCTACAACGACTTACGGAGACAGGACTTCTGAAAGTTTTTGGTCAATATAGTGCTCAAGATGAATCTACCTCTACATCCTCATCTAAGTAGTAACTTTTTAGACTTCTTTAGCTGCTTTACAGAAGTAGACTCAGGGACGAAACTTGTTATGTCTTGTCTGTTGTTGTTGGTCCTGGTGTTAGTTACTTGTGGTGTTGTCCACCTCACATCAGCACATTTGCAAATTCATCTAGAGCCAAGTATTTAATACAACTACAGTTTCTTGTCCGTTCTTCATCATTATGGAGAGAACTACAACTACAATGGCGATTCCTCATCTACGTCCCTGGATGAGGAAGGAGATCTCCGTCCACGTGGCCGGGTTTCTACAACAAGCGTGGCAACCCACGATGAAGATGAAGACGGAGGAGGAGGAGGCAAGACTGTCGCCAGAACGAGTGGAGCTGCGAAGATTCGAGGACGGTTCGGAGCAGCTTCACCAGTTCGAACCAGTGGCAACTCAATTATCATCAATGGAGGAAACACAAACACTTCGATCATGTCACCACTGTTTACTAGTACCTCGCCGCCGCCTGGTGGTAGAGTAAGTGGTCAAGAACAGGGAGACAACACAAGCCCCAGTGTAGAGGACGTAGCCCTTGATCGACCTTGTGAAGAGCCACATACTCGAGACAAGTCAGGAGTAGATCTAAAAACGAGTTTGATACCGCCAACAGCAACACCCTCAGCTGCTTCTGTCCATGTTCATCTTCACGCAAAAGCAATACAAGAGCAAGATCATCAAAACGACGCTCCTGTAGAGGTGGGGGGAGATGGCAAAAATCGCGTCCGAGGAGATCAAGAGGAACAACATCAAAGTCTTCAAGCGAAGCTTCTACCACCTCCTAAAGTTTGGAGGGTAATCAAACGAATTCCAGTTCTCGAACAGGCAACGTGCTCTACTAGGGCGTCAACATCAAAGGCTACAGCATCAGGATCAGGAGATGATCTTCACGGTGAACACAACATGGTCTTGAGCACTGAAGTTGATCATGCGTTGTCTTCGATGATGAAAGCGGCTCCTAGCATGATCATGCACCAAGGTGGCGCGATGTCCAGCGACGATCGCCGTCGCAGCTTGGAGGAAAGAAAGAAGCAAATTTTCAATACCCGAACGCAAAAGATGATGCTGAAAAACGCTTTCTGCTTTGCGCTCTCCTTCAGCTGTGACGATCGCCTTTTAGCTGTCGGCTTGATGCAAGGGTACGCGCAGACCTGTTCCGTCCAGTTCTACGACACCGCAACGTGGTCTCTGGTGCGCAAAATACCTAGATGCAATGCGGTGGAATTTTTCCCAAAAGCGTATTGTGACTTAGGCGGTTCTGAACTGAGAAAAGCCATGGAACAGGAGCAAAGAGCACGGGCTGCGTCATCTACAACGAGGATGCTCTTGGGAGCTCCGATTGATTTCCTACAGAGCTTCGTGTATGGAGGAGGAAACGCAGTTTCTGGTAAGGGGGGTAAGGAGCGGGAGGTTGGAAAGGCTCCGAGTACTGCTGCCTCAAGTAAAGATAGACGAAGTCGCAGAGCATCGAGCAAGGTAGCTCGAGACGTAGAGTCGGATGTCTACGCACAGGTGTACTTACCATCATCAGGGACTACAGGAGGTAAAAATGGCAATAGCAAAGTACTTGACGTAGCGTTCAGTGGCGATGAAGCCGCGATGGAAACTGAGACTGCGGGTGGTCGGGGAAAAGGATCATCTACAGTCGAGAAGAGGAGGATCATAGGTGGAGAAGCAGCAACCTTTGCTAGCGAGCATGAGGTGGCTGGAACTACTTCATCTTCAACAGCAGCTACTACCACAATACCAAGCCGCGTACGTGGACACGATACGTCTTCATGGATGTGCATTCAAGACTTGGGAGAACTGCGTAATGAAGTCATTTGCACACGCACTTGGAAAACACTCGCGTCCTGGCATTCAGTGTCCTTGGACGCGAGCCGTCTCAAGCGAAAGACAGCGCCGATAGTTGTGTCGCCTGATGGAAAATATATAGCGACGACGCGAACAGTCTTTTCTCTGGAGAGACAACAGCGAGTCCTCAGTCTTGAAAACGATGACGAAAGCGGGGCACAGATGCGATTCCTATTCATGGACTTCACTTCAAATTTCGGACAAGGGACCCCTACAACTAGTGGTGACGATGAATTTAGTACTGAATTTGATGAACAACAAGCTGGCGTAGACCCCATGCACCAACGGAAGAGAGGTCGCTCAAGGGGTCTCTCGATGAGTCGTACCGTTGTGAAGCTTGCAGGTTACATCAAGACGAAGAAAGAATCGGTTCGTCGGATTTCCGTAGCAAGATTTCTTGGAAGACGAGGAAGGAGTAGATCATTCTTCAAAAATCTACGAGGACAACTGTCCAGCACAACAGCGTCTACATCTGCCATGACAAGTAGCAGTGCAGTAAAAACACGAGGGGGTGCAGGAGGACAACGTCAACAAGCCATCAAAGTTGAAGGTCTATTTGCAGCTGTGATGCAAGTACAAGGCGAGACCAAAATCTACATCTACAAAGCCGAAGATCTGATAGAAGAACAGGAAAGCAGTACAAGAACTTTAGGCGCACTCGCATCATCTTCATCTTTAGAAAACTCCGTAGTATCAATGGTGAAGCATCCCTTTGAGCGTCTTTACGAGCCGAATGTGAGCTACAGCAAAGTGAAATTTTTGCGGAATGATAGTTGGCTTTCCAGCTTTGGTGAGGATCGGGGTGGAGGGAGTGGGACTGGCAGCAGTACCGGAGTTCGAATCTGGGATACGAACACGTGGTCGCTCCTATACATTTTATGGTGCACAACTGGTGTGCTGGGTTCTTCTATCATTTTTTTGGTTCTAGGTGTTGATAACTTTCCAAATGTTATTCTAAATCCGATCCCCGATGGTGGTGGCGCTGGCCAGGGTGTTGGAGAGCAGGGCGGTTTGTTTCCCTACTGTACCGGCTTTGCCCATAATTGGCTTTTGGTAGTGCCGAATCGACGGAAGCAAATCGAGGAAAAGGAAAATCTAGGCACGAAGTTTGCTGATAGCACTGCTCGATGTTATCGCGGATTCACTGCAAGATGCTACGATTACGCGTTCACTACGACTCGTCTGGGTCGTCAACGTGATCAAGGTCTACCTCTACTTCTAGGAGAGGGTGGCCATGATCAACACCATCCTCTAGGGCCACGTGCGTTAAATGAAGGCGCAGCTGTCTCAAACGACCACGGGCATGAGCATGACGATGATGCTGACAAAGTAAATGGAGGGGCGAACGCGATTGCACTAATGAATCGACGACGTTCCTCAGGCTTCGGCGGAGCACGGAACAGCGTAAGCGGTCCAAGTATGATTTCGTTTTCTCGAAGTAACATTTTCTTAAGGCTGCAACTAACTCTTTTCACAGTGGAAAGTTGTCCACAGTGTGTCAGTCTGAAAAATCCTCCAAAAGCGCATTGATTGTCCATCCTGCAGCCACCCTCTTTTTCGAGTGCTTAGACTGGAAAAAGGGACCACCTCGACCTCCACAAAGAGGGAGACTCGTCCCATACCCATAGATCATGCGAAGAAATGCGATAGCTCTAATGTTCGGCGCTTTCTGTAGAGGTCATTCGAGTCATGCACTGCCTTTTCCGACTTCCGATCAAGTCTCCAGTAGTGGTGGATCGTCTTCGAAGTTCCAGATGGATGAAATGTCAGCGACATCGGGACACACTTTTTTATGGTTAACCCTAGGTTATCTATCTTGCTCAGCATGATCTTGGTAATCGTAATCGTACCCTTCTTTTTCCCCCATGAGATACAGGGGACAAAGTACAAATGGACCGAGATGTTCATGTTCTAAAAGACATTGCTGTGAGCTTTCTTTTGTTGATAGGAGATGGGTGCAAATTTGGAATTGCATTGACTCTAACTTTCCCGGAAGCTCTGTGAAATTGTATTGACCGGTTAGTTTTCCTTTTTAGGTTTAGCCCACCATGCCATTGTATTGACTCTAACGTTTGGCTTCGGTACAACTCCCTTTCACCTAGCTTCCGCTGGATTGTTGAGGCAGAAGTTGTATGTTTCTGGCAACGTCTTCGTCAAGGGACCCACAGAAGCTGGCATGAACAACCGCTTTCTCATCGTTGGGCACGAATATACGATCACGGTGCATGACTTGCTGCTGGACAAAAATATGCAGGAAGCTAGTGGTAGTAGAAAGTCAACATCATCTTCTTCTGTGCAACATTTTTCTCTTGTTTCACTCGATGCGCACATGAACCTGAATGCGGATCTCGACATGTTGGAAGACAAGTCATTTTACGTCCTGGACGCCGTGGTATCGGGGAACCGTATTCTCATGTCAGCTGTCATGGGGATTCAGGATGGTGGACGCGCTAGTCGTATTGGCAACGAGATTCGTATATTTGAATTGCCCCTAGAGATGGTCCTGTCCTCGCGGGAAGTAGAAAGGAATTATCTACTATCTCTGGATGGCAGTTGCAGCAGTCCATCTTCGAAAATTGATGCCGCATCAAGTGAAAAGCAAAAAGAACAACTAGCCGACACAGCATCTTCTGTAGTGAACGCAAGAGAGGTGGATAAGGTGAAAAGCCTCATCACCTATGAAGAAGACAAAGAGCAGCAGGCAGATGCGGGCGATAAACTAGGAGGACAGGCTAAGGCAGGAAAAAAAGAAGGAAACAAGAGCAACAGCAGCATCAATACTCACGGTCTCCTGGAGGATGAAAAAGAATCTTCAGTAGCTCCCTTCAACACGACTAAGAATGACATCTCTCTCGTGGATGTGCATAAGGTCACGCGATTGAAATCGGTGACGCATTTCAAAGCTTGTGAGAAGTTCTATTCCGAACAGCAGTCCGTGAAAGGTCGATTCTCTCCAGATGGAAGATTATTCTTTGCCAACTGCGTCGTACCTGATGAGGCACACATATACCAAGTCCCTGAAGTGGAGCTGGGGGCTGTGGAGGGTGAGAGAACAAAGATGTTGGTAGGCGCAGATGACGAGAAATCGCAGGTTGGCGTTGATTCATTCATGAATCATGCGAGCACTGAACAACCGAACCATGCGAGCACTGACGTCAAAAAGGAAGATACTTCTACCCGGGTCCAAAGAGCTACCAAAAAGCTCTTTGGACCGGCGCAGGACGATGAGCAATCAGTGGAGGACGCAGAAGAAGTAGAAGGAGAAGACGGACAATTACTAATATCGACAGAAGAGGCATGGGAGCTGTTGATAATCTTCGATCGGACCTACACCTCCGGTCAACCACTGTTCTCTCCGGACTCTGCATGGTTTGCGTACAATGGGGAATTGTATTTACGGATTATCATCGGACTTGTTCGACTTCTTGTAGTTGTAGGTTGCAATGGAGGTGCTGGAGGTATTAATTTGGTAACCTGATTTATTTTTTTGATCACAAGGATTCTCTTCTTGTTTTCCTTATGCTCAAAATCAGGTTACCAAATACCAGAACCATTCAAGTAGGTCACTTCAGGACGATCTACAAGAACTTCATGAATTTTCTACCTCCTATGATTGAGATTTCCATGAATTTTTCGAATCATCTAATATATGATACACGCGACTGGAGTTGTGCAAGCGACACGTGGTTGGAGTCTGAGATCCGATGTGACAGGGATACAATGACAGCAAGATTCCTGTCGAACGACTTGTTCATCGCAGACTCCTCGGAACCGGGCGAGAGAGGTCTGCTGCAGATCTACAGGTTGGTATCGAGTGGCAGTGGTAATACGTCATCTGGAAGTAATTATGGAGGTGGTGCTGCGTCTTCTTTCTCAGGAGAGCAAGGAGGAGCTGAAGGACAGCAACATACCGGTTTTCAAGAGCAAGCAGACCAGTCTGTAGTTCAGCATGTTCATAGGGGAGCAGGAAGATCTGGATCAAGTGGGCAAATCCAGATGGTAGAACAATCTGGAGAAGAACAAACTCAAGCAAGAGGTGGAATACAATTACTCGAAGCTGGTGCAGGAGCAGGCTCTTCTAGTACTGAGAACATCATTCTCCCCGCCTCTGCTGCAAATGGTGCTCGTTGGATATTTGAGAAGAAGGTAGGTGCAAAGAGTGCGCACCAGAGACATCTGTTCGCGCACTACGATGAAATCGTGACTGTGCAAGGAAGGTGGGTTGCAGTGAGCGATCCTGGATATATGACTGCGATCTACGATCTAGATCAAGGCTTGGAACTAGCACAAGTCCTAAGCTGTAAGAAATCACGTGGAGTATTTGGAGAACTTCAACTTCCTGAACATCATCCTGTTGGTGGCGAACAAGGACCAAGAAATACGTCAGAACGAGGAGTACAAGTGGGAGTAGAACAAGTTGTCGAACATCAACATCATCAAGCTGCAGGTAGTGCTACCTCAGGAGCTCATGGAGAACTACGACGTTGCTTTTTCTCAGACGGAAACGGAAATTTGTTTCGGGATTTCAACTTGCCGTTTCTCTCATGCTGCGGCACACCCACAGAGGCGATGAAAGCCTTGTCGTCGCTCGATGACCCAGAACCAAACAGACAAGTCAAGAAGCAGCATTTGAGGGAAAAGACGAAGTTGCTCATTTCACGTTGGGTCCGTGCTTTTCCTGGGTGTCTGAATCACGTGGATCCGGGTACAGGCAAGTCCTTGCTGTACTTGGCTATTGAGCGTCGAGAAAAGCAGACAGCCCAGTGCATTTTTGAGGTGGTGACAGCTTTACGAGTGAAGCTTACTCTTCATGCTCGCCACGATGTGAAACTGTTGAAACTAGGAACGTCAAACTTTGTCGAGATAAGTTGCAGTACTACGACTACATCTTCCTCTACTAGTACTCAAGAAGGGGAGGGACATGCAGTGAATAGAAGGATATCGTCTAGTGCCTTCACGACTTCCTTCAAGCCAACTTCTAGTAAGACACCATCAGAACATCAAGCGTTACAGCCTCAAAGCAACGGGGAAAGTAGAGAGCAAAAATCCTCAGCCACGTTGATATCGAGAAAGGCGTCCAGGGTGCGGAAAGAGAGCATGTACATGATGAAGCGTTTCAGTCTAGATTCCTCAGCTAGCGGACTGGCATTGATTCGTCGCCAGCTTGGCATGGATGACGAGAAGAATGTATTGCATATCCCGGAAGAGAGCGAGTTTTCTCTGGCGATTCGTCTCCACGAGAGAGATTTGACTGATCTCTTCATCTCCCGCATCTTGGAAAACGGGTTCACGCGGGAGTCACTGGCGCTGGTGTGGCACTCGTTGCCTGCGTTGTTGAACTGGATTCCAACGGAGGCTGAAAAATTGCTGGAAGCCTTCGTGGTGGATCCGCCGTTTCACGTACCAGAATTGAAGGCGTACCTGAATCCGGCAAGCCGTCTTATCAGCAAAGGAACCGAATACTTCGGATACCAGATTAACTTATGGAACAAATAGGCAGGCACAAGACGAGGGTCTGTCATGTTTGCGTAATCCTAAGAGTGTTGAAGACACCTCCTGCGTCGAACTATCGTTTCTCTTCGTCCCGATTGTCCTGCTCTTTTTTATCGACACTTGTTTCCTCTCTCATCCCCCTCACCACCATCCCCTGGCTTCATTCCCGGTCTGGCAAGATTACCTCGAAGGGCAGGAAAATGGCGATAATGCTGCTTTAGAACCCATGATGGCGAAGGTTGTAGCGATCCCTGAAATGGTGTCTGGCGATGGCGGTGATGGCCAAGGACTTCTCACGTTGTTGATGGAACACAACGCGCCCTCTAGTTTCTACGCTAGTACCCCGGCTCGGATTTTGATTGACTACAAGTGGGAAACATTCGCAAGGGATGAATTGCAAATGTACTTCGTCAGCTACGTCATTTTCCTGGCGAGTTACACGATTTTCGCGCTGCAACTTCGTGAACGCGAGTCCGCGTACAAGTTTGGAGTCTTGGGTGCAGAATCCGGGAAGGGATCGATGGACACTTTGGAGCACTATTTTGCTTGGGCAACGACTTTGATTTTCTTCGCATTTTGCAGTACGTATCGCTATCTCGACGCCAGGTTTTTAGGCGCGTTGGCGAGTCCAGTTTCAGCTTTTTTCCCAAGTAGTTTGAATAGCATGTCTGAGTACATAACTTCTAGCAGTTGTTGGTCTTGCTTGTTTCGCGGGTCAGATGCTGACGACGCCAATAGCGACGAAGACGGCGATCACGACAGTGAAGAGGAAGAATTGTCTTTGCTCCATTCAGCAGCTGGCGGTGGTTCACAATTCTCTGGCTTTTTCTCCCCCTCGTCCTCTACCATGCTGTTGTTGAAACGTCACGCAGCCTTGTGGCTTCCTCTAGTTTTGTTTTTTGGAGGAGGCGTCGCGATGCCATTGTTGTACAATCGGCCGGATTTACTGAACACGATTGTTCTGACGGTGATCCTGTGCTACACGTTGCGGTCTGTAGTCGACGAAGGGAAGGAATTGAGCCAGAAATCGCCCAGCGCATACTTCTTCTCGGTGTGGAACATGTTCGACATTGTTCTGGTAATACTCAACGTCCTCACGTTTATTGCGTACCTCGATGCAGCAGGACACATTAAGGCTACAACAAGATGAAGGACGTTTTGTTCGTTAGTATCTAAATCTATGCGAGCAGTAAACAAGAAAGTATTGATGTGGTTTCGTCCCAGAAATTACCGGTGTAGGAGAGCCTCTTTTCTGCTAATGTCATCATGCCTCTTCCTACCTCTAACCACCCCGTCGCCTTTCTCACGAAGGACTACCTGATTACCGGTGTAACGATTTCCGTCTTGATGGCCTGGATGAAGCTTTTTTACTTCTGCCAGCCCTTCCGCAACATAGGTTCTTTTATCCGCATGCTCATCGAAATTTTCGTGGATATCCGATACTTCCTCATCGTGGTGTCCATTGCATTACTCGGATTTGGAACAGCGTTCTATGTGCTGTATAAGGACGACCCCCAACCGTATCCAGATAGAGCAAAAACACTGCTGTCGGTGTACGTTACAATGCTTGGTTAAGGCACGACCTTCACAACATTTTTTTTCCGTTCTGCATGTTGTTTTATCAACACTATTTTTACCGGAAGAAGTAGCACCAGCAGTGAGTGTCACCGGAAGGAATACCAATAACATTCTAGGAACAAAGGGAATGGGAAAGGTATAAGTTAATGCAGAGAAAACAATAGAACGCATCTTTCAGCGCTATACTCGATTCAAGTTGTAGTTCACTTTGGTTCTGTGTAAGGACACATCTCTCTAACACCCCGATTGGAACGTCGAGCATTTCACCGACACTCAGCATCCGCTGCTGGCCACCATCCTGTTCTGCATCTTCACCTTCGTCATGGTGATCATTCTTTTCAACCTGCTCATTGCTATCATGTCCGACACTTTCGAGCGAGTCAGGGAGAATGAAGGTACTGATGCTGTTCACACACATAGCCTACTCCTCCTGTTTCTAGTGTGTTTCGAACAATGTGAAAGTTTCGTATTCATTTTCAAGTTGAAATCACTAAATTTTTGATTTTGTCCACTTTTAATTGAATTCATTTCCTGATTAGCAGGAACGATTTGACCTCATCTCATGATTGCACATCGACAGAAAAAACTGCAACTTGACTTCAAGCGATGACAATTTGCTGTAGTATGCCATTCGTCGGGAAGATCTATGGCCTATTCTGGCTGTAGAAACTCCAAGAATTATCTTAGCATCGTCAAAAGTTTTAGAATTCCGTCTTTTCTTACGATATGATCCTCCTCATTTTTCCTTTCCCCAGCAGAAGGATTTCTCCGAGTCCACGTCTCCTAGTACGTCCCTCGCCCCAATCGGATCAGAAAACACGTTATTTCCTCTCACTCAGAAAACACGTTTCTTCGCACGAGAGCGGATATGATATGCGATTTGCAGAAGTTGAGCTTTCGCAAAATCAACTACCTACCGTGGGTTCATGCATTGCTGCCAGCAGAGAAGGACGCTAGTGGGCACAAGAGTCATTGGAAGGGTAAACTGGGAGAAATCAAAGACTTGATCAAGGTTATGGTCCTACTTGTAGTACTAGTCTAAAGGAAACACAAATCAGCGCCCTCAACATCACTAGTAATTAATGTGGCGGAGCACTTACTGTGTTGTACTACCAACTTAATCGTCTTGAGTCAACAGGGGGGTACATCACCAATTACCCCTCACCATCCACCCATCAAAATCCATCATGAATCATCCTTTTCAGACTCAACGATCATAAGTAGCTCCTCGTCCGTTTTCTTCTCCTCTTTTCATAGCAAGCTTGAAGCAGGACTTCGCTAGAGACTTGGAGACACAGCTGCAGGAGTTGGAGGAAAATTTGCGATTTCATGAAGAGCGTGGCCCCAAAAGCCTGGGAGGCGGAGCCGGGAAAGGTGCGAAGAAAAAGATTATCGGGAAAAACGCGAAGAATCATCATGGTGGTGGTGTGAGATTTTACTAGGAGCCTACTAGGCCTAACTTCCTCTACTATTTTCCTTGTAAGTACTAGTCGTATTCGTAGTTGGAGGGCAAGTCTGGCAACCAGCTATTGTAATTTCAATCCTTTTAGCTCGATTGATTCGTTTCTTGGAAGGATGCAGTTCTTGTTGTTGTTCTAATGATGGAGAATCAGTTGTTGATATTCAGATTCATAGTGCATGACTACTTACAAATTTGTTTGAATTGAATACTTGTACACCGACTGGTGGATACTAGAAGCAAGAAAAGATGATAGATGAACACAACAGCAACAACAACTGCATTTTTGTGTATTTTTACAAGGCGTATGAATGCGATGGACAGATATTCAAGAAATTCAAACTGGTGATACAAAGACGAGATAGAAAGACTGAAATTTGAATTCGATTCATCATGTACAGATCGTATTCGCATTGTTGAAGATTTCCTGGCTAAGAATCCTGACAAGAGAAGTACGATGAAATACAGCATGAAATGTTGCAACTGCAAGATGTTGAACATTTCTTTCCTGACCGAGAGTCTGCACTATATCAACGAACACTGCAGCCTGCTCGATGTTTGAGTGTATCCTTGTAGAGAACAGACCTATGAAACTGGAACAAGTGGCTAGCACATGACTTTTACCGATGAAATTTTGTGGACAGCGGCAAACCAATTTTTCCTTCTACAAGTGTGTGGCGCCGTGTTCGTGTGGAAAGCAAAAAGATGAGGGGGCAAAAATTCATCCTGTAAAAAGGTAGCATTCGTGAGCAGCTGTTTTGACAAAAGTGAGGGTGACGAGGGTTTTCTTGAGCGAGTTATTAGTTCTGGGTGGCGTAGCCTCCTATGTAACACCCGCTCCCCATCATTTAGTGTGAAGTCCCCCTGGCCTGGTCGTGCTCACTATAGTGCAGCTTTGCAAACGAGAGTACACCTTTTTTTACGACAAGAACGAACGCACGAGCTGCGGCGTTTTCATGCAGATGGGGAGCATGAAGATAATGGCCTCTGATGTCACCTGTAGTATCAACTCTAACTTAACTTGGAGGTTGAAACAATATGGAGTATGAATTGCATCCACCAGAGAGAGAAAAACCGGACCATGCATGTACTTCAAAGTTCAAACATTACAACAGATCTCCATGAAGAAGACAATGACACACGACATTCCAAATACAAATTCAATTTCTTCAAAGGTAGGGCACTGCACAAAAATTGGAATTAGACTTACCAGTTTTTTCAGATTTCGAGGACTCGAGTCTGAATCTGTCTGGTACATTGATCGTAGTTTGTCGATCTATCGAATTAGAGAAGGTTGAAAAACAAGACGGAAGAAGTAGTGCAGCTGACAGTGCAAGTACAACGACGAAGATCATCACTAACCAGTATTATAGACTCACTGATTGCAGACAACTACGAGTACGATAGAAGTGCTAGCAAGTGGGGAATAGCTGCGACGAGAAAGTACTAGTACAAGAAGCACATTACAACGACATCGACGAGGATACTTACGTCAAAGGAGCAGAAGGCAACGGACAGGACGGCAAGAACTTAGAAAAGCAAGACTACTCAAGAACAAGAGCAAAGAGCATCAGTTTCAGTTTTTAGAAGTAGTCCAAGTAAACCAGTTGTACTAGAGAAATTTTTCATTGAGGTGGAACAACATCAATTTCAATAAGAATATCAAGATGACGCAACAAGAAGTATCCGCAATGCAGGAGCTGCGCGTTGCCGCGAAACTGCAAGCACGCGATTTAGCATGCCTAGATGAACAAGAAGATCATGTTGAGAACAATATATTCAGCAGTTACAAGGAGCAAGGTTTGCGGAGTATTCCGACACAGACGACGATCGCGCCTTCCCCGTCGTCCAACACGCTATGCCATGTGGATAGTAGGATGTCCTTGTGCACCTTGGTGTCTGGTGCGGCAAGAGAGACCGTAAACATGACAGATGGCAGTAGCACGCCAGCTGATGCAGACAGCCCGTCGACTGCCACGTCGTCGAAAACGTCGTCAAAAATGGTGCCTGATCATGATGTTGAAGAGACTAAACTCATGAAGTTAAGGCTTGATGAGAACAAAGTCCATCTTTTCCTGCATCTTCTTGGCCTCATTTTGAATGGAAAAAAGGAGCCGAGATGCTGGCTGGGATGGATTTGAGCAAGGTCTAACGAAGGCGCCTCTTACTACTAGTAGAACTGTGGAGGAGATCATCGAAGGCGCGTCTACCTCTGTCGTTAAGGCTTGTAGTTGTTGTCGTCCTAAAGATTCGAATCGTCATTCAACAGACCACCTTGTCGTGTGCCTGAAAAAGGCCAATATTCATCGAAGGAGGTATAATTCTGTTTGATGGCAAAAAGGAATGAACAGGATCTGACACCTGTCTCGAACACCACAGCCATGATGCCCTCCGCTACTTCTATGGAGGGGGCTTCGCCGATGAAGGGCTGCGATATTTTATACGACCTGCCGCTGGCGCGAGATCCACTGCCTGAGGGCTCTGTGAGAAATTATGGGCACGACAAGAGTTTTTTCTTCAACTGAGCAGATTGACGGCAGCACTCTCTTATACTCACAATACTAGAGCAGGAAGACGAAGAGGAATCTTCTGGAAAGATCGGGGGTAGTGGATTCTCGATTCCGCTCAGTGAAATCGAGAATCGGGGGTAGTGGATTCTCGATTCCACCCAGAGCTACTCCCGTCGTTTCTCGTCTGCGTCATTCATTTCGATGGTGTGCAGCAGAAAACTACTTCAGGCGACCTGTGAAATTTGGTGGGCAAAGTGCCACTAAGTTAGAGGAAGACGAAGCGGAATCTTCTGGAAAGATTGATGAAAAGATGAATGAAGTCGTTCTTGTTGAAAACTCTTTCTAGAAGCACCTGGGGAATGATCCCAACCCCCTCTAACAAAAACAAGCTTTCGATCTATTTCTCCCCGCGCTCTTGTTGTACCGTTTTAGTTTCCTCCTTTTCCTATGGGATGGGACTGCGGTGGAGAGAACTTCAGAGTGGCTTGGAGGAGGTGTTGGGGAATTTCTTCGTGCAGATACGGTCTGCGCAATGCTAGCGCTGGAAATGTGGACAGTGATTGCAGCATGTGCTACCGTGATTCACTGGAAAGACTGCGGTCATTGGGTTTCTCTGTGGTACTTCTCGTTTTCAGACTTGCGTTAGATACAACTAGTGGAAGAGTACTCAGTAGGTAGAGGTACCAGGTAGAGGTACCAGTGGAAAAGTTATACTCATCTTCATAGTTGTAAATAGTATAAACTGCATTGAACTTTGTCGTGAACTTGTCAAGAAACAAAATAGCAAGATCGCTATCTTTCTAAGTAACCACTTCCATCCACACAGATCAACAAGTACCACAATCTTAATCATCTCAACACTCTCCATCCTGTTGTTCAACAGGATTTTCCTTGTCTACACGAATGTATGTGGATTTCGCTTTTATTTGTACGCCCACCCTCTCGAATTCGTTCCGCTGCTAGTGGCGACTTGCTGTTTACCATTCTTGCCACAGTGGATTCAGATTTATGGCTGGATGGTGGAAATATTGTTAAAATGGGTATGCAAATTATGCAATACGTAGGAGCAGTGCAAACGGGCTACAAAAAATAAAATGATCATGATTAGTTTGTAGGCTTCTCTCCTTCTTCTAGTCATTGTTGTACTTCCTTTCCTCAAATTTCTCGACTAGACGAGGGTAAAACTACGACCTACTTTCATCTCACCCACAGTCGCAACACGGCAGCGAACGAGGTGAGGTTGCCACCCTTCCCGGCCAAGAAAATAGACACCGTCGATACCTATTATCAACGAGGAGGACTCTTCCAAACTCCAGCATATCTGGGACAGACTATGGTATACTAAGACCTTTTGTACAACCTGATGAGCAGAGTTTCTATATTCGGTTCTGCCATTAACACTTGCACTAGGTACGCGTGGTTTTCGCTAATATGATATGATATGTAGTTAGAATAATATATAGAACGGATCACGTAGAATGGACTTGGATGGATCGGATGGACCCCCCTAAGTCTTCCGATCCTACTGGAAATGGTGGGAAGTCCATACGTTCCATCCGATCCATCCCATCCCGGATCTGCCACCCATGTACTTAAATTATTCTATGATAAGATCCTTCTCACAGGCAGCCGAATAGATTCAAATCATCAAAATCCTTCTCACAACCATGCGTGTCTATTCCGTTTTTCTGCAATAACAACCTACTAAACCCTAAGCCCCCCTCGACAAGAAACATTTTCAGGCATCAACGATCACGAACCCCTCTCTACGATGGGGAATTACGCTATTTCTTTACGCTTTCCCGTTTATTGGAGGCCTCATTGGCATGTATAGGGGATACATGGCCGCAACCGACGTTGCGCCAGTGCAACATGCCGATTTATCACTTCAGACACAAGATTATGAAACTACTTACTTCAAGTTGAAGTAGTAGCCTAATGTTGTCGCCTTGAATGAATTGGTCCTTGATCGTTACATATTATCTACTCTCTCTAGTCTGAAATAATATAAAGAGCTTCTTCTACAGTCCGACACTCAATTGGGCATTCTACAGTCACACTCAATTTAGTGTATTCTGAGCCTGACTACACATCATCTTCTAACAAAACACGGTGAATTTGCTCGTTTACATCGTCCTGGTCATGGCATCTTGTGCCATCGTTTGCGACATGGCGTGGTACTTGATCGGCATCTATTCGCTTGCTCGGTTGGGCGGACACAACAAGACCAGTAAGGAAGTCTATACCACGGAGGCCTACCAACCACCAAAACTGGACAACGACGCTATCGAGAAGATCATCGCGAAGGCGAAATACCTGAAAGCCACTGGTGGAGTCACTGCTGTTGGCGCGCCACCGTTGCCCTTTTACGCTCGCAAGCATTACCTTGACGCGATAGAGACGCCAGTAGCAACCGAATTCTTCAAGAAGCAGGGAGGTGCTTCACGCTCTTCAAGTCGTGCACTTGGTGAGTGCTCGACTAGTGCATCGTCATCGTCATCCTCCTCATCATCAGACGAAGAAACCAGTAGCACTGTCTCTGCAGAATTGAGTTCAAAAGTCAAGGACTTTTTGAATGCGGATGTGGAGGAGGCAGCTTGCCTTGCTGACGAGATCTTTCAACCGATGACGGTCGTTCTCCCAGCCTACATGCCAAACGAAGAAGAAATCATCATGGATGTGCTGCGATATTACATTATGAGTGGTGGTGGCCATTATATTTTTCATCTAAGTATACATTTGTACCTTCACTTTTTGTTTCTTTTGGTTCTTTTCCTTTTGAGGTTGGCTCCACCACTATTATGAGTGGCGAAGATTGTAATCACTCGAGCTTTCTGCTGATGCACTTCTGCCGCAGTAAGGTGAGGAGAAGTCAACTTTTACTTTCCAGTTTGTAGATGTAAGATGTTTGTCTCATGTGCGGGATTATGACTCTCTCTACCCCTGCTATACATAGTTTTCAGCACCAGCAGTACTACATGCTAATAAAAATCCATTGTGGTTTATAGTTTTCAGCGTCCTCCATAAGTGAAACTGTCTAAGAAAAAAGCGGAAGAGCCAAAATATCCAGGTGGGTTCAAGATCCTACTAGTGTGGAACAGTCCCAAAACTGGAGACGCGCATAAGGACATTATCCGCGAGCTAGCAGAATTCGAGAAGGAGTGGCCTAAATTCAAGGGAATGAGGATCATGGGTACGTCAACCTCAACCTCCTCTTTCATTTATAATACGACATGCAACTGCAAGTTTTGCGAAAACGAAAACAAAAACAGTTTTGCTTCTAGTTTTCTCGTTCCTCACAACGATTTTTCATCTCAGCGTAGTGGGGTAGTCCTCTTTTTACTCCTTGCATCTTCTTGAATATTAGTATTTATAGGGTTAGCAATAATTTGCGAAATCCTTAAGAGACTCCTTTAAGTGGCTTCCTTAAGGAAAACCCTTTTCCTTAAGGAATTTCTATTACAAAAAGTTATTATAACTTTCCTTAAGAGAAAAAAAATTCCTTAAGGAAGCTCCTTAAGGAAAAGTTGTAATAGCCCTTGGCTAATATTAGACCCCTCCTTAAGGGATTCGCAAGGACTCGCAAGGCTCTCTAAAGCCCTTGCGCTGCTAGTGCTACGAGTTCAAAGGCACCGCGAACATGTTAACGCGTTCACGGCTGTTAGTTTGTAGGCTACTCACGTACCCAGCCACATCTGCAGCAGGACACTACGCGACCCCTAGCGAATCGCCCCAACGAACTTCCAGCCGCTACCCTTGTTATTTATCGCCCGGCGCCTTTACTTTTTTCCAAAAACTTCAGGGAGGTCATTCAAATACAGAGAAAACGGAACGACCTCCCTGAAGTTTTTGTAAAAAAGTTAGCTCGCTCCCCTTCCGCGACTACCTTCCGCACACAGCAATCGACCACAGGAGCGCGCGGCAGCCCTTGGAGATGGTTAACCAGTATACTTCTAACCAGCTCACCAGGGTCCACCCTTCAGCCATGCAAGCCCTCACGGCTATCATTCTCACAGACATCGACATCCTCAACGGCTTCGACTTTCACACACAGCGACGTATATCCTTGGCCTTCTCATGGATATGATGCTCACCAGGGTCCACCCTTCAGACATGCAAGTCCTCACAGCTATCATTCTCACAGACATCGACATCCTCAACGGCTTCGACTTTCACACACACAGACGCACTTCCTTGCCCTTCTCATGGATGTGATGACGCTCGCAAGGGTCCACCCTTCAGACATGCAAGTCCTCACGGGTATCATTCTCACAGACATCGACATCCTCAACGGCTTCGACTTTCACACGCAGAGATGTATATCTTTGGCCTTCTCATGGATATGATGATGCTCACCAGGGTCCACCCTTCAGACACGCAAGCCCTCACCACGGCTATCATTCTCACAGACATCGACATCCTCAACGGCTTCGACTTTCACTCACAGGGATGCATATCCTTGACCTTCTCACGAATAGGATGATGCTCACCAGGGTCCACCCTTCAGACATGCAAGTCCTCACGGCTATCATTCTCACAGACATCGACATCCTCAACGGCTTCGACTTTCACACACAGAGAAGAATATCATTGGCCTTCTCATGGATATGATGACGCTCACCAGGGTCCACCCTTCAGACATGCAAGTCCTCACGGCTATCATTCTCACAGACATCGACATCCTCAACGGCTTCGACTTTCACGCGCAGAAATGTATATCTCTGGCCTTCTCATGGATATGATGACGCTCACCAGGGCCCACCCTTCAGGCATGCAAGTCCTCACGAAGCCGTTGAGGATGTCACCTCCCCAGCCTTCCCTTCCTTGACGCAGTGCGTGGGAGCCACCTTCCCAGCCTTGGCGAGCAGACTTGGCGACTTTTTTCGTTTGTCTTTCTGTCTCTTAGTAGTCAATCTGTCTAGTTGTTAACCTATGCCCGGCGCAGCGGGCCCTTGATGGGCCCGCTTTCTGGGCATGTACTACTATTACATCTCATACAAATCATTCTGTTCCCCCTTTGTCTTTGGTCAACCAATCATTGTGTTAAGACAAGGACTACCTCCGTCAATCTAAGTACATCTATCTATCACCATCATGATCTTCCCAGATTCAACCTGCAAGGCGGACAATCTGAACGTGGCGATCCGAATGTTGGACACACCTTTTGCTCTGTTCAATGACAGTGACACCATAGTAAGCGCAGAAACGATGTGCCGGGCAGCTGTGCATATCTTTATGCTGAAGATTTGTTACTTGCTACTCAGTCTCAGACCACATGGATCAATTAAATAGCACAATGTGTGTCGTTGCAATTGCACCTAAATAAGAAGGCCCTGAATGAGGGGAACGACATCCTCATGTCGACCTTCTGAATGAGTGGAAGCATTCACACAAGAAGATCGCGAGCCATCGTCGTTGGATTCAACCAATACGAAATGGCGAAGATGACAACAAATACAGAACGACGCACCAGATCCAACTCATAGACCTACCCTGTCCATGCAGGTAGTGCTAGTCCTAGTACGACTACTCTCATCACATACACATTCTAAGCCCCTCGGCCCTGAGCAATACGACGTGGCTCAGAGTCGCAACATTTATTGCAAGGACGATTACGAGGGCTACCCAGAAGGGGCCTCCGAGGGCTTTAGACCAACGACGGCATTGATGGCCTTTCGGGATTCGTTTTCACAGGCGAACTTGTTTATGGGCCATCTCTTTGAGCGAACGAACTTCAACGGTCGAGGAGGCTTCTGGCGAACGAAAGCAGTAAAGGATGTCGAATTCGACACGAGGACACTAGCAGAAGACCATGACGCGAGCTGCCGAGCATTCATGTACTTACAACCCTGAGGACTGAGGACATCGACATTTGGTGGAGAGTTCAAAGGCTTCACAGTCGATAAACGAGAAGTTCTAACAAGGTGGTCTTAATAAAAGCGTGGTGACCATCTCGTTGAACATGATCCTATACTTCCAACTCTTGCATTACTTGCATTACCACCTACAATAGACTACAACAGCTGATTGAATAAGTAAATACACACAACAAGTCGTGGTCAGCACTTCTAGCTCCTTCCACCCCCACACATTCTCAGGTATTTCGGTTATCGTGGAGTGTTGGACAACAACATGTTGTGCCAAGAGCGCGAGCCAGCTACGTTTGAGACGGTGAACAAACAAAGAAGGAGGTGGATGCATTGTGCTTTGCAGATCATGGACCGGACTATCGCGTGGAACTGGGCATCCAGATTTTCACAGGGATTGTTGGATTATGAGATGGGTCGTCGAGATAGGAATGGTTCAAATTGTTCCGGTATTTTCCTAAGTTAGTAGTAACCTCCTCGTACTAGTACTTCCCTTCATGAGTATAGTCCTTCTAAGTAAAGCGAAAGCAAGTTGTAAAGCGAAGACAGGGTAGTCTTCGTCGAAGATAGTGAGTGCAGCGAGTGGCAACAGCTTCCGTTCGCCTTCCAATTCATGAAACTATCGAAAATTTAGAAAATAAGCGAGTAGCTACCTGAAGCAGAAATTAAAGAGTCGCTACATTGTTCGTCTTTCAGTATCTCGGTTATTCAAAGTAGTAACTTGCTTATTACAGTTTATCAAATAGCCCTTACCTCATCTACACCTTCTAACTCAAGCGATGGGTATACTGGTACAGTTACACGGAAGCGCGCACACCAGTGGAGACGCAGATATTTTACCTGTTTTACTTCGAAATTTTTGGTCTGTGTTTTCGGGCGCACAACATCGTCGAAGCAGGAGCATGCAGGACAGCGTACTTCATTTCTGCCTGGATCTTCTTTTCCTTTCTAACGCTGTCCCGATGAAGATGTGGGAGTGTCGGCATAATGATTGTCGTATGATATCTTCATAACCTATACGACCTACTCCTGCGGCTGCGTTAATCTGCTCGAGTATGCAGGTAAAACTGTGGACGCCGGACTGAATCCTAATCCTACTCCTCTACTCCTCCAGGTATTACTTCCTCCTCTATGTTGGTGTGGTTTGCTTCTTTCTGCGCATGGTATATGTGGCTCTGATGGTGAGCCAATGCCGATACAATCCAGGATGGATGCGGGTCTGCTTGCCGCTTCACATGATCTCCGGTGTCCTCCAAGGATGCTATCAGAAGCTCTTCGCGTATCATTAAGGCTTTGATCAGAAGACGTCCTTCTCCTAAGTTAGTAGGTGTATGTTTTTCTTCAACTCATTTTACGAACAAGAGCATGTGAGAAGATTAGGATGATCACTCTCTAATATCACGACTACTATTGGGGCACCGGCAAGTGGGTCTGCACAGCGCGAGCGACGAATATTGCGGCTGTGCCATCTGCAACAACTAGTGGATCTACGCTTACCAAGCCATTGCTCAACAAGGACTAATGCGTATGCGGCTAATTAGGCAGAATTTTTAATTTGCCTTTCCAGGTGCACGGTAAACAAGGTCCTTTTTAAGTGGGACTAAGTAGGTGATCATTCATTTGTAGATTTACAAGATAGAAGTGGCTGATTCTCTAGAAAAGGATGAGTAACTGTAACCTCATGTAAGTATTAAATAGCTAAAAGATGGCAATGGCAACGACTTTACTCAAGTCCCCGCCTCGGTTCTCTTGCTGACTTTATCCAAGTCGCCCATCATCCTCGCAGTTGAGCTAGGAGTCCGGGGGGCTCAATGTGCAGGATCCACAACGTAACCTAACCACAAAACTATTAGCAGTAACTGCAAGTAGCGGCTGTCCTCGTGCTGGAGGTATACTATGAGTTGTTTTTTTTTTGCTTGTTTATTTCCTAGGTACTACTACTAGCTTTCCAGATGCAGTAGTTCTTGTGCGTTTATCTATCAGCTTCAAGAACTATATGGTGAAAGTACTTAAGTGTTTAGTTTTAGTACCGGTTTATTTGCGCCGTTTCGTCGGTACTCCTACTCCTCGTCGTTCGATCTCGTAAGTCTCAAGTACATTTAACTGTAATTTTTCAAGTAAGACGAATTGATGTTATCGTGATCCTGCTGCATCCACATCGCTTCTATGTATGATGCCACTGATTGAGAACGAAAATAGGGGAATGTCGTTCCTAAGTAAGAACGTAAAGGGGGAACGACGTCCCCCTATTGACATTCTCAATGAGTGGAAGCATTCACTCTGTCATGTAGAGCACGATCTACTACCGTCGACGTATTTGCTCCGTCCTCGTGTTCAGCTGCTACATCGTCAACTTCAACCGATTTCTAGAAGTACCAAGCATCGTCCTCCTCGTCCTGAACCTAAAAAAACTTTGCTGCAAAATATGAATAAGAAGATTATAGATTGTTCCGTCCACTCTCACTCAGTCTTAGACTTAGTCGCTACTTGTCACTGCAGATGAATAAATGTAAGTATGTTGATAGATCCTGCATGAAAAGTGATCGCATGTATGATTGATCAACACAGCATTGCAGTTTGATTCTTGTCCATAAATTCAATTATTATAATTAAGTCATTTGTATACATTTTGAACATGCTCATTGAGATTGGGGTTGAATAGAAATAGAGATAATTTGTATGAAGATTTGTACAGCACATTTTTACGATGATGAAATAAATATAGTGATCAGTACTTAAATTCACGTTTCTTTTGCTGTCGTACTTGTAACGATCATGATGATGTTGTACATATTTTTTTGTAAGTAGCCTGCCTGCCATATAATACTTTGAATCGTGCTGGTATTTGGTAACCTGATTTTGATCATGAGGAAAACAAGAAGGGAATCCTTGTGATCGAATTCAGGTTGCCAAATACGACCAGAGCCATACATACTTATACAGACGAGGTAGTTGATTTGAGCCAGATTCAACAGATTTAATCCACACTGACAATGACCAAGAATGCAATCACTTTTACATAGACTCCAACGGTCGCTGATTTTCAGAGGGCATGTCGAAAACAACGAGGACAAGGATTCTTCACATAGTATTAGAAAAGCGAGAAGATTAAGATGCTGGTACAGCGCAATTTGTACAGCAGCGTGACGATATGAAGAAGATGGGTAGTTTTTTACGCACCATCCAAGCATTGACATTCATGAACTGCATCGAACATGCAAGATGAAAATTGACACAGCTGCCATTAAATGTACTAACTCTTCAGAGAGAAGATGAAGCAAGTACTAGAACAATTTGTACAGCGCTATAGTTCGCGTTTGTCGCATACTCAACGTACCAGTAGTACTAGCTGTGGTCCTCTTCAACTTCATACAAGGCATACTAAAAATACTAGGAAGAAAACACTCACATGGTGTTCCGTTCGTACGAAACGCCCTGGAAATTTATCCTGCATACCGGAAAACAAGGATTTATGTACTTACTTGTATGTATAACCAAAAATAATTAAAGACACACGAGCACAAGGTGGTCGTGGTGGAGATCGATATGACTTTGATCTCAAATAGATTGATGGGCTGCAATTCCTGCTACTTCGTAATGATCATGATGCAATCCCGGATGCATCTTCCAGAATTTTCCTTTCTTCTTTACTGTTTATTAAGAGAACGAAGATGTTCATGTTGCTTGAAGTTGCTGGCAACATGTAGCTAGCACGCGCATGGCAGCATTGTAGGTTTTGGAAACATGCAACACATCAAACAAGAAAACAATCACGACAACAACGGTTCGCTGTTGTAGGATTAGTACGTCGATGTATTTTTGCTGGATCATCTATCTTCATGTGAAGGATTTTTCCTCGAACAACAGGAGTCTACTGGTCATGCCGAGAAAGGGTCACATCGAGTACGAATGCCCTCTCCTAAGGACAAGCCCCCGTCAAAATCTTGCTGGTTGCATACATATATTTTTGCACTTGCTGGTTCTGCATGATAGATTATATGTTATTTCAAACGTACAGGAGGACGAACTCGGATCAACAAATCGGTGGCAGAAGCTTCTGTCAGTCAAAAAAGTCGAAAGTCGTGAGTGTGAGAAATTTGAGGAGCTTGAGGAAGAAGATGTCCTCTATCTTCTGAGAGGAGCTGAGAGGAGCTGAGGACCACTGTGACAAGAGAAGTAGACGAGGCCCCCATCATTTGATAGTGCTCAACATTAGCACTGTAGCTGTGGTTGATAACAGTATTGTGGTTGCTTACATGATTCCACACGGAAGGGCCAACAATATCCCGTCGCGTCATGTGTCATAGTACTGAATGGGGATCTTCTCTACTCGACATGTTGCTTCTAAAAAGCATGATAATCATCTGTACACCTTCCGTGCCAGAATGTTGACTAACTACAACATCCTCGTATTCCATCTCATATTGTTCTCAGCAATAAATGTCGTCGTTGCAACATCTTCGGAAGTCGTGTCCTCTACTAGGCGGCACTGTCCGTTCTATCGCGTAACAAGCGAGGATGAGGTCGTCCGAGAGCAAAAGCCTTGCAGCTGTCGCGTACGTGGAGGTGGAGAGGAAGGGGGACGCGAGGTGCCAGGAGATCCAAGGACAACCACAACATCGAAAGCATCAAAAGCTGATGTTGCTCACCTGAATGTTAAGGCTTGTGAATCTTGTTCAGTATCCCTTCACGTGGACTGTGCTGGTTGGATTCCCCTTAGAAGTCGAGGGGATTCTATCCTAACTACTAAGAGACCGTAAGACTAATAGTTGTCAAGAACAAGGGGCTCTATCCTAAGAGGGAGATGAAAGGGAATCCACTCAGGAGGAGAAAATGCGAATGCCTGGCACTAAGAACGGCACAGCTGGGCCCTATGGATGGTTTGCTGGCATGATCAACCTGCACGACGCAGGTGGTTACGGGACACCGCTATCAGATGTTATTCGAAGACACGGCTCTCACGAATCAGGTGGGCTCAGACTCTTTATGTTGAAGATCATGAAGCAGATTCTTCAAGTGACATTTAGCTGAGCCTGTGTCTGTGACATCGAACCAGGGAAAGCAAGACAATTTGAAGTCGTATCCAAGAATTTTCAGGAGGTATTTTGCCAAAATTTCAAATTTATTTCCTGATGAGGCCTTTGCATCAGCATTAGGTAGATGCTTGGAAGAATCTTCTTGAAACTTTCAGATTTTTTTCAAGCTTTCTAGCTGGAGCAGTACGGGCGATTCAAAACTTAAGGCATGGTGTTGTTTCTCCTCTTCTATCTTCTGGTAATATTGGTGGTAGCAGTGGTATGAGGGATTCGAACGATCGTGGCCTAGTATAGGTAAATAGAAATATCAATTTTCGTATTGCTGGATCTAGGTGGTGTTTTGTTCAAAGCTGAGAGTCATCGCCTTTCCCAGCATTTCTACGTACTCGTATGTGTTTCCTTCCTCTAAAAACCGAGCGATGGCGGATTATTCGACCGGAATTGCGTAAGCTTATCGCGAATTCGCGGTGGTCAGAGCGAACCGTAGGGAAGCAGAAAGCTGCTTCCAGTGACAAGACAGCAAGGAGTAGCCCTCTATATGGTTTAAGGCTGTTTTCCTTGAAGAAGAGCAATTGCTTTTGCACCAGGAACGAAGAAGCTACATTAACTCTGTGTTGCAGAGGGAGTTCAAACCGCTGAGTTGAAACCACTCTTGGTAGTGTAGTAGGTGGACAGATGTGGATTCAAGGAGATCCTTCCCCTTAAATTCTAGTACTTGTTCCGCAGCTATAACAAGATCTATTTCTATGCGATAAAGATACTTTTAGTGGTCTTAGACATTGTTATTGTACGTAGATGGTCGTGGAATTCGTAAATCTAACGCTTCCTCTAATTAGTACAGCATCCGGTCAGACGAGGGCAAGCAGTCGGCGAAATCATGAACCATTGCATTTGCTGAGCCAACCTAGCGTGGATCACTTACGCCACGCTCTCACCGTGGGCTATCACGATAACGTTGTGTCTCTTAAGATGGTGATGGAAACGGAAGTCGTGGAATATTATATTCACACTTTGTAGAGAATGAAGAAGAAGACTACCTCCAATAGGTGGAGGGTCTAGTCCTTGTTACTTCTTGCAACAAGGCCAAGGTATCTTCTGTGTATAAGTATAGGGCTGAATTGGCTATGGCTTTGGCTCATCCACAAGAAATATGGCTTTGGCATCATCTTATCAAATCTATCATGATCATAATTGGAGCGTTAGGACACATACTTGTTTCACAATCACAAGAAATAGAAATAGGAAGAATGTACAACTTATGTTTTCATCTTCGCTATCTTGGAGCTTTTGCCGACCCCATTGGACGGGACATCGATTCTGAAAGTGAACGATTTGACTATCGCAAGCGCTCCGCAGAATCACGACGCTCAAAAGTTGGTCAGCTTCACGCCACGTCACACTGGAAATGTGCTATCGCTGACAGGACCCGTAGAATTGACAAGATCGGCGGGGGATTCTCCAAGAAGTACTAGCCCAACGACAACGAGTACAACTTCTTAAGGCTTTTATTTCATCTGCCACAGAGATACGACTAGGACCTAACCTAACCACAGAGGTACTACTAGGACCTCTATCTATCACAGAGATACCTAACGACAAGGTGACATCCAATCTCGCGACTTTGTCATCTTCGCTGAGTGGTTAATGAAAGAGCTTGTTTCCGGAATTAAGGGAATAACGCCAGGCCATTGGTAGTCTGCCCTTGAAAATGCAAACGCGGCACTGGCTCTAAGAAAGTAACGAGGAGGAGTCGGCTTCTGAAGACGAGGACGAGCTATGTGCGTCGCCAGCTGGCCAAGAACTCCGGACGATGTTTTCTGCCATGGTGTTTACACATTTTCAAAATTTTTAAGGCCACGACGAACGTGTGACGCATTTTTATCAGTGTCAAGCAGCCCAGGTCCTGACTTTATTGTTGTCATGCAGCATGCGTTTTGAATGTTGATTAGTAGTCGCAGGGCATTTCGCTCGCGGTTACAATTCCGCGACTGGAGATCTGCGAAAGTGAACGCGAAGCGCTCACTTCTGTCCCGAAGCCTTGCCTTTTATCCTACAACAAAGCACGTAGCAAAAATTGCCGCGGGTGTGAAACTTTACACCAGGCAGAAAAGCCAGAAGCAGAAAAACACACGGGGCAGAGAAGCGCAAAGGCGGCGAAGTTTTCGAGGATGTAAAACTTTAGCGCAAGCAGAAAAAGAGACAGAAAAAGACCACACAAGGCGGAAAAATATGAAGCGGAAAGACTGGCCGAGGGCGGGAAATTTTTCCCCAGGCAGAAAACGGAGCAGAAACAGAAAGAGAGGACGGAGGCGGAGGCCTTTCCCTAAGGCAGAAGGCGGGGCAGAAAAGGGGGACGAAGGTGGAAGCCTTTCCCGCAGGCAGAAAATGAAACACAAAAAAGCACGAAGCAAGGTGGAAGTTTTTCCCCCAGGCAGAAAACAGGGCACAAAACGACGCAGAAAGAGGGACGAAGGTGGAAGCTTTTCCCCCAGCCAGAGAACGGGGCAGAAAAAGAAGCAGAAAAAGGGACGAAGGTGGAAGCTTTTCCACCAGGCTGAAAACAGGGCAGAAAATGAAGCAGGAAAAGCGGACGAAGGTGCAGGTGGAAACTTTTCCCGCAGGCAGAAAAAGCGGAGGAAGTTAGAACTTTTCCCGCAGGTAGAAAAGGAGAAATGTAGAAAATTTTACCCCACACAGAAAAGCTGGATGAAAAACATGAAGCAGAGAAAGTGGCGGGGGGTGGCAATTTTCACCCCAGGCAGGAAAATGGGCGCGCAGGATGAACACAAAGAAAGCAGGACAAGCGGATGGGGGTGGAAGTTCTTACCCCAGGCAAAAGGACAGCATACAGAGCGAGCAGCGAAAATTAGTAAAAATTCAAGGACGGTGAGGGTGCCGGAGGCTTTTTCTCAGAGGTTAAGGAAAGAGAAACACACGAGGCAGCGGCAGAAAAATGCAAACAAGCAGAGCGACTGACTTCTGAGTCAGGGCAGAAAAAGTAAACAGAAAAACATACGCAGCAGAAAAATTTCAAGTGAACAAAGCTGGCCGCTATATTCTAGACATTATATTCATACGCGAATATATTAGTAGATGCTGAAACTTCTCCGTCGATAAAGGTTGTCTTGGTTTGGTGCTAACCAGCCATAGACAGAGGCATGCGGATGTCGGCCATCTCTAAAAATCAGGAGTCTCTGAGCACGAGGTCACTTTCCCAAGTTTTTTGCGGAGTGGACTCTTGAACTTTCTCTTGCCTCGAACGCAAGTGTATGTTGAAGAAGAAGGGTCGACAAATGTGCTTGCGGTGTATTAAGGCTACGTGGTGCTGTTTACTGTTTTGGAGATGAAGCGTCCTGATTCAATTTTGTCAAACAGAACAGACCGACAAGGTCCAAGGATCTAATTCTTCGACCGTGAAATGCTTCAAAGACAAAGTCAAAACATGCCAAGCTCTATGAACCATCTAATTCTTCGACCGTGAACTGCTTCAAAACATGTGGCGGTATGCAAACAACTACCATGGAGGAGCTCGTAGTGCAAATCTCACTCTATTCCCGGATGCATCACCAGAGCTTCTTGCGGAAGCCCTTTTGTGTAACAGGGATGCGGCTAAACGCGAAGAGTTAGCAAAACTGCTCATGGAAATCCAGGAACTTACTCGCCCAATGAGAGAAGAGCCTAGGCTAACTTTTTTGGATCTTGGTGCAAACGTGGGTCTATGGTCTCTCATGGCAGCAACGCAGTTCAAGTCGGAAATATTTAAGATTCACGCCATCGATTCAGAATCCTCTACTAAGTAGTAGAGGATCTCCATCTAGATACTAGAGATATTAGTCAGCTGGGCAGTTTCATTTTTTCATCGACGTAAAGACAAAAAGTTTGATCTTCTAGAAGATGATCTTGCACCCGCGTAGTGTGTACTGGCAGGAATGTGATATTACCGTTACGACCTGGTGATGTACTAGCAGCTGTAGTTGTTTCAACAGAATCATCTGTGGTCTCACCTCTAAAGCCTTGGCCTTCGAGCCCGTAGAGGGCAATGTAGAGCGACTACGGGAGACACTGTACTGTGACAACAAAGAGCTCCTTTTGCAAAACTTCGCGAATCGCTTTGTGCATCTTTTCCCTGTGTTAGGACTAGAAGAAATCCATCTGAGCCAGCATCTTCGGTCCGTTTTCTACGGGGAAACGGTCACCAAGATGCTCTACAAGATGGATGTCTTCTAGCTCGAACTGTGGCAGTAGGTGCTCCCGAAGAGTTAAGGCTTCCCCTAATCGGTCTCCAGATGCATGCATCCTGATGAGGGCTGAGGGCGTAGGAGAGAGTATGGCTTAGGCATCCTCTAAAAGAAGCCGGGGAATCGCGGACAATGTCCTTGGTTCATTGGAGTGCGGCAGTCCTACGTGAAGGAACAACGCCTGACGACACACAAGAAGGGGCCCAACAAGATCAGGGAGGAGGTTCGCAAGGAAAAAATGACTTGCAACTGGAAGAGGCCTTTGAAATATCAGAGGCGCAGAAGCTGGGCTTAGTCGATGCGCAAGGGAGGCCAATGGCAAGCGCACGCCTTCGACTTCATACTTATGGCATAATTTAAGTTGTTAAAGATATATACTATATATCTCAAGGTGAACGTGGATCAAGCTAAGTAATAATATGTAAGAGTACTTCAATTTCCTCGGGTTTAACTTTAATTTTTGAGGAATCAATTCCCCCTTACACGAGGACTTCTTGAAGTTCAACAACATCAGCAACATCGACTTCTAAACAATCGTTGATAGCATTTGGAGGAGACATTTGCAATCGGCTTTGTCACCTCGGCGTGAGGTTTTCGTGAAAGTAGACGTTGAGGGGTTCGAGTGCGCAGCTTTACTCGGTGCAGCGGAGTTCTTGCGGTCTAGTCGGGTTTGGGGTGTCTTCTTTGAGTATTCGCCGCCATGGTTATGGTCAGCGCTTATTATCCATCCCTCTCAGCATTTCGGTACTACTAGCCTTTTCCCATATTAGAATACCAATACAAGGAGAAAGGCACCCGGGTGAGGAGCTGCCGAGAAGCGTGCACGGATTCAAGCACACTCTAACATGGCAGGAAGGATCTTCTATTCGAGAAGGAGGAGAGCCCACACCGATACCAACAGACTACTCGTGTGTCTCATCGCACGTGCGAGATAGAATGACCGCGCTTTTTCTTATGTTGAAGTACTTAGAAGTTTGTTGTTGAAGTTTATTAAGTAGACGACCCACGTTCGTAGACGTTATATATCACGGGTATTTTTTTGCACTTGTCGGAGTCGGACAGGAGCATTATTTACTACTACTTGTTCATGAACCAAGAACTCATAGGGTTCATAGTTGTCCTTTATCGGATTCCTCAAAATGAAATCTCTAATCTTGGTGATTTGAAGTTGTACCATTTTTTCGCCATGGGAGCTGGCTACGTCTACCCTCAATTCGGGTGCCACCTGCCAAGCCTGTGGAGCTGTATTAGTGCAAAACAACGATTATGAAAAACAAAAAGCCAGTATTGTTCATGTCATTCTTGATGTGGGGACGGGGAGTTTGATCATTTTGTGACATAATGCTCATACTCTTCACAACACAGCATAGCATAATGCTTTTAGTGTCCATTTTCAACATTTTCGACTCTCGAACATATTGACTGTAGGCTTTACCTCAAAGCAGGACCAACTGGACAGACTTGGTCGTGCCGTGGGGTACTAGAGCCTGTTTTCTCACACAAAGGTCCTTGGTTGACTATAATATTTCCCCACGGGGCTTCTCAACCTTATACTGAAGTACAAATTCTTAAACCCATCAACTTCAACCTCTCACTCAAACTCATCAAGCGGCTCAAGTCTCACTCTAAGAAAGATTCCGCCCCTGAAGAATGGAAGCGCGATAAACATATTCGGAATTCGGTCTGAGCTGATCAGCAACGACGAGGAGCTAACGAACATTTGGCGGAGTGTGAATTAGTTGTAGACTTACGTGGTCGTTCTAGTTTCCGAGCAGTAGGTTTACTCTCGTATTTCCCGGCTCTTATCTCACGCTTACCAGTTACTACAGAAGATGGATGATCATGGATGTTCATCTGTGCGTCTCCGTTATGGTCTTGTTATTCTGTAACAGGAGAGGAAGAGGATAATGGAGTTTCTTTTAGCTACGTCCTCATGTTAATTCGTATTTCTAGTCGGATAAAATAAAGTTGTAAAGCATAGGTGACTCCTGTACAACGTATAGCTGCTGACTCTTGGTCCTGTCGTGAGTGCACACGTCGACACTCTCACTTCTATTCTATCTTGAATACAACAAGAAACGACTCACATCATTAAACTTTTTCCGTATCATCATCATCATGTTGTTCTTGAATACGCAACGATTGGGACTGCTAGTCAGTACTTGTGGAATATCTATATCATCCTTCGGAATATTATGGAACCAAAAACCTCGCTCATTCTCATATTAGCAAAGATTTTTGAAGTTATTGTATGGCTAGCGACTGAAACGGAGAGCCTGCCTAGCTAACTCCAGGGGCTTAAGTCCCAACCTCCGCTGGTCCCGCCTCTCGAATGGGTCGGCTTCTCCCCAAGACCAACTGCTACGCAGTACTTCTACTTGTGGAATATCATCCTTCGGAATATGATTGTGGTTGAAAAAGCCAGAAGTCCTCGAGAGTTTGGATTCTTCCCGTTCCTACGTTAGGAAGTGCAGAGGTAGAAGATGAGCACGGGCAACGTGATCAAGCACTTTTAGTTATTAATGTGTTTGAAAATGCTCTCGTCGTCGTTGTGTTCTTGCAGCGAACATGGCGAAGATGAGAGTCCCTACAACTGAGAAAAATGGTCCTAAGAACGCTATAGATACGAATATCCAATAATTAAAAGTTATTAGAAGTTTCAAATCTGGCGTTAGTTATCATCGCGACGAAAAACTATGACGCTCTTAATTATGGCAGTCTGCGCTATCAAACTTTGTGCGAGATTTATTGCGTTGTATTGTATGTAGGTGTAGGAGCAAGAGAGGCGTGCACCCAGAAACTTGCAATCTCCGTTCGCACCTGTCGGGGGATGACAGGCAGCCTCTCAATCTTCCTTTCTAAGCCTCTTACTCATCCTTCCTTCGCTCACTCCCTAGACTGCCACTAGATCCTCACTTGCCCCACTATATCTTGATATGTACTGCGGTCTTTTTTTCTCTCCATCCTTAGGAAATTAAACAACACATAAAAAATGTCCTCTCCGAGTGCAGGACCCACCAGAGAAGTAGAAGACTTGCAGAATTTTCTGCAAAAAGGGACGAATATGATTCAACGTAACTTTGCAAACCCGTCTAACGACTGGGTGCATCATCACCATCATCAGAATATCTTTTGTTTGTTATATATAGAAAGATCGTGTCTTGAATTCTAAGGCTCTCGAGAGTGTTATGGAAGAAGTAGCGCCTCTATTAGTTTGTCTTTTCCGAGTCGGTTTTTTTTTTTGGGGAACTACGTACTAGAAGAGTCTTAATTCTGATCATTCAAAATGAATCAAGTATGTTTAAGGCTTGAGGAAATCCATCTTTCCCAGCATCCTGGTCCCGTTTCGTAGGGGCAAACGGGCACCAAGAGCAAGATGCACTCCAAGATGGATTTCTGCTAGTTCTAATATGTGCTTACGATTTGTTTTTGTATGCTTGTAGTACGTGGTGTTGTACAACAACTTGATCAGGTTTGGAGGTTTGCATCTGGTCGTGATATGATAAAGTAATTGCGTCGTGGTAAATGTTCCCTCATAATCCTAGGCTACGGCTAGTCCCCTCGTCAATCAAAGTAATAAGTAAATAACGCGAAGATCAACATCTTCCATAAAGTAAGATGTTGAACAACTACAACTAAAAATTAACATTACGAGGATTATTTAATACAGGGAGCCGAGCACTTCTATGAGGCAAGCACAGGCCTCGGTCGCCTCCGATGAGAAGACCTCCAGGGCTGTTGAACGACACGCAGCGCCTAGAATAGATGGATCCTACCTAGCATGACCATGATTACGATAATATCAACGCTACTTTATCTTTTATCTACATTCATTTCTTTTTACTTTTCCTAGAAGTTAAGTTGGCTCCACCCATAGTATAAATAGATCAAATTGAATTTGAAACGAAGTCGAAGCAGGGGGAGCACTACTACAACAACACGAAGACGAAGATGTCACACAGCACGCTGCAGCACATCAACAGGAAGGTCGTTGAGAAACAAAAAAACTCAAAAAGAAACCTGATGTTGAGGAAGGCCCAGCTCTGTAAGCGTTCTTTTCCTGAGCATTCCGCTCCACACTGCGACACTGTTTGCTTCCGCTTAGCTGAGTACCTACCTCCAAAAGTTGTAGAAGAAGATAAAAATTAAGGCTGTAGTAATTGTAATTGACTGAGGAAATCCATCTTGATCTTGTTCCCCAGCATGCATCGACTTTGGGTCCGTTTCTTAGCAGAAAGCGGGCACCAAGATGCACTTCAAGATGGATTTCTGCTAGTTCTAAGAAGTAGATGCTGCTGAAGTGGATGTGGAGGATGAGACCCAAGAAACAGTCGTAGGAGAAGATGAAGTACTAGTACTAGGGAGAAGATACTACCACGTCCACGACACAGGAGAGGACATCACACCAGAGGACACTTGTTCTACTAAACAAAGTGCTGTAGAAGGAGGTTACGATTGTACTGCCTCTGAACTGCAGCAGCCAGCGGATCTTGCAGGTGGAGCTGGTTCTAGCTCGAGTTCATCCACCCCAGCGAAGCCGTCAATTACGGGCGCGTGTGCTGCAGGTGGAGCTAGTAGTTGTTGTAGTTCTAGTTCTTATTTCACCCAAGCGAAATCGTCATCTTCTAGTCGTGAGTATTTTAGAAGTCCTAGTAGAAGCTCCGCATCATCCGAAGCAGGAAGTTCTGGATGTAGTACTCCTCGACGTAGTGCAACAAAAACGGAAATTTTAGAGCTAAAACAAGGTGAAGCATTTCCTACGCGTGAAATAACTGAAGAATCTTCTGAGGATCTTCATTCTTCTTGTAGCAAGATCAAGAATGAACAAAAATGTAGTCATGAAGAAAGTGAAGAAGTAGTAGCACAAGAACCTCGTCTTCAACTGGCCGCCTCCTGCTCTACCACATCAACTACATCCAGTAGCACCTCGTCATCATTCGAGGATCAGGTGGCCACGGTGGGTGACCGTTTATTCACCGTATACGAGCTGCTCAATTTATGGCTTCCCCGCAACGATCTCGTGAAGCATCTCAAAGCTCGCTGTCCCGTACGGGAAAAACAGATCCGAGATGAGTCCCGAGATGGATCGGGGTGAGCTCTAATCAATGTTCGAGAGTCAGGAGGTACCGGTCTACAAGCAGCCGAAATCCATTACTTGCCAAAGCATATGTCCGCAGAGGAAGTCAAGACTCTCGCGAGAAAACTAAACGTGTCGGACGTCTGTCGCCCGTTGTACTTATGCTATATAGTCTCCTCTTATAAAACATGAGTTGAGCAAGGTGTTCGATTGCGAACTTCATTAAAAGATGGATATGCTTGACATCAGCCTAGAAGAAGCAAGCCGTCTTCTACGTACTGCTCTTCTAGTACTCTAGTTCGATATAGAAGGATTGTGATGTAGAAATAGGAAGATCAAGATTTAGAAGAAGAAGAAAAAATAGTTCAAGTTGAGGGATATAAAAGAATTCAGAAGATGGAAGGTAGCAGTAGCTAGTAGGAATACTTGATTTTCTTGATACCACAATCAAGTATGTTGTACTTCACAACGATCTAATTTTCGGTTCAATTCCGGTGACGCGGGGCACCTTTGTAGAAGGTCAGCTTCGTGCTCATGGGAGGCAAGATTGTAGACAACATGGGTCTTCTACCAAAGCTCCTGGTGCCGATCGTGCTGCAAGAAAAGTATCGCATTCCCAGCAGCAGGTAAAAGTAGCGGACACAAGCTACACGAACCTGTACATGAACAACAGTATTCCGCATCCCGTCAGCAAAATGGCCAGCAGGAAGATGCGCTCTACAAGTGCAAGTGCTTCTTCTAGCACATCCCTCTACAACAACAACGACAACAACAACAACAACAACAACAATGATCTTGCAGGTCTTGAGCCACTGGACGAGGTGGCTGCTGACGAGGAATGCAGCCTTAGTCCTGCAGGCGAATGCAGCCTTAGGGCTGCAGGCGACGAAGAACAACGCCATCTAGCCGGTGGAGAAAGAGACGGAGAGCACTCTCAACAAGATGCTGATGGTGATCGTGCTCCTCCTAGTAGTAGCGGTAGTAGGAGCACTCCTCTGACACATGAGCAAGATGCTGGAGCTCAAGGTATAATTGCAGGAGGAGTGGAAGAGATTTCGGAGCCACTGTTTGTCATATCAATCTTCCCGAAAATTCAGAAGGCGCATCGAAAAAAGAGACAACAAGAGAAAAGTACTATTTAATTTTTTTCGGGAGTGAGTAGCTCCGTGAGACTATTAGCTAGGAGTGAGTAGTAGGTACTTATAGTATAGCTATAGTAGGTAGATATAGGCTACTCGAGAAGGACACTATGTACTGAGGCCGTCCCGAACTTTATCCGAACTTGGCTCCTTACCTTTTCGATGCACCCCACGGAAAACGACTCACCACCCACATAAAAAAAACCGCCCGTCTGCCTCCAAGGATTCCTCGTAAAGGCCATGTCGTCATCCGCTGCGAAGCGGCCGGGGGCATGTAATGAGCACGCAAGCGACAGGCCCTCCCAGCTAATAGTCTCACGGAACATTCCCAGCTAATAGCCTTTCGAAGTACTAGGAGTGTTCCGTGAGACTATGAGCTAGTTGGTTCGTTGCGAGGGAACGTTTAGGAGGAAGGAATGAGTACAACCAGCTAGCTGTAGTACTATTTTTACAGGGCGGCTGTAGCGGTAGGTAGAAGTAGTGCTTATTAGAGTTGGAAGCAGGGGAAAAGATGAAGGGTGAAGAATGTTACGCGTCAATTTCATGGCGCTCGCCTGGTGCAACGCCCAGTCAATGACTCCAGACTTGAAGTTGAAGATCATAGAGAGCATTAAGATTGAAGATCCTTCTAGTTTTACCATGATGATCTACGTCTACTTGTTAAGGTCATTGACCTGCTGGTGCTGTTAGGTAGCTGCAAAGTCACTAGGAGTATGACAAAGCACTCGGGGTCGCTTCATGCTACCGTTGATTTTGCTCCTACAACCTCCTCCAACCTACAGGTCTTCAAGGAGCAGAAGAAGAAGGCGCCTCCGCTTGTCCAGACGCTTCCGCTTGTCCACCTCAGTTGGTTTTGTTAAGGTCAGCTTTTATCCATCAGCATCTCGATACCCTGCTTTTGTTTCCCTTGTATTCTACTCGGATCGCTGCAACGGAATCAGGCAGCTTTCTTGAGTTGTCACGTGGTTCGCAAATGAATGAATGAATAACTAATGGGCGGGTCGAGATGAGGGGGCCGAGACGGATAAAAGCGAACGCTAATTTTGGTGCTGTTTGAGACTGTGGGGTTGCTTCTTCTCCCACGACAAATCCGCAAGACGCCACGCAAGCAACTACTCAACTACATTCGTCAACATTTAAGGACGGTAGCCCCTATACCTCAAGAATAGGCACGAGCCCCTATACCTCAAGAATAGGCACGTCAGTCAATCAATCAACCAATCAGTAGCATCCTCCTAGTCAACCTTACGTGGTACAGAAGTAGTCTTAAGAATATTATGAATACAACAACCTGGTCCTAGTAGATGAAGTCTAAGAATACGACAAAAAATCCTGCTAACAATACAACAACAACTACTCGAACTAGCGAACCATATGATCTACAAGAACTAGTGAATGGTTCCGGTATTTGGTAACCTGAATTTGATCACAAGGGTTGTCTTCTGGTTTTCCCTTATGATCAAACTCAGGCTATCAAATACCGGAAGCATACAACTAGGTAATATGATCTACAAGAACTAGGGCTAGGGTGCAGAAGCACAACCTTCTACTACCTTCTAGTACTGCTACGAGAAGTCATCTTCTTCATGATCACCTCGACCTCCGTAGTTCCTCGTGATCTGGGTCCGTCTTCTTCTTCATCTAAGAATACGATTGGAGAAGGAGAAAGGTCGGGAAGATAAGCCTGCGCTGAGAAGCGTGAAAGGACTTACTTTTAGTTGCGAAAATAGCTTTCGCACGATCGATGAAAATACCTTGCAGAAAGCTGTGAAGGCATGCAAAACGGGAACCTTTCGCTTTTATGTTATCAGCTTGTTTTACTTGTTGTGCTGGTCCTCGTAGTGCTTCCTGTACTTATCACTTTTATCTTATAATGCAATCAAGTACAAGGTTCGTCCCTTCTTCTTCTTGATAACTAATATAACAGAGTAGTTTATAGCACGCATGGTGCATGGAGTAGCATGGAGTGCATGGAGCGCAGAGCTTTAAGGGGTGCAAGAAGCTCCCCCTTTAGCTCCATGCTACTCCATGTGATCCATGCACTTCATGCCATGCGAGCTGCGAAACCTTATATATAAACTGCTCTGAGTGATATAACAAATCCCTCTGGGTGTTATAATCTCCTTTCTTGTGCTTTTAGTTGTACTCACTAGCTACTCGTCCCTCCAATTATCTTGTTATCATCTTTCTCAGGAGACAAGAGAGTCTTGTTGTATTTGTACCTGTACTCTTGGTCTTGCTTCCTCAAGGATCCTTTCTCAGGATTCACTCAGGAGGAGAATCGATCTTCTTGGTGCCGAGCTGTCTCCCCTCAACCATAATTATAGATATAGACGAGAAGTCATGACAATGATAACAACTTCAACTATCTCTTTCACTCTTGATTTCACTACATATGAATGAATATGACATCTTCACAGGCCGGGTATGCCCTAGTAGGTGATGGGGCGAGGACCTACGGCTACGTCGTGAGGGTGAATTTGAATATGCAAATTCCAACAAGCAAGCTTTCTCCTCTAATTCTTCGTTCGATCGACATTCTTCTGGTTTCCAGACATTGGTCTATACGACAGCATTAGGCAGTATTTGGAAGCTTTTCTCGAGTTTCATCATGGTGGAGGAGGGAACAAGCAGGACTATTCAGAAGACGTGGAGGAGCAAATGCAAAAGCGCAATTCCGATTATTGCAACTCCTACGACAAGGAGGACAACAAGGACTACTGTAACTACAAGCAGCAGGACTACAACGAACAATATCTTCACAACGAGGATCACAATAATATCCATGCAGCTGCAGCTGGCTACCACGGTACTAATAATTCCGATTGGACGACGAGAAGTGCTACAACAACAACAACAACAACGACTGGCACAGCTAGTAGGTTCAAACTTTTGGGGGCGCGTCATGATCTTGTTACTCGCAAGTTTGAAATCCATTTGCTTGGCTTTTTCACGAAGCCGCAAAGAATTCGACGCCTTTTGGGCGGGATCAATATTCTGGAGTCGGCGATAACCATGGAAAAAAATGGATACGGATCAATTAAGGTCACCAGCTACTTTTATCCATCTTTCCCGGCCTCTGCTCTGTGTTGCTCTTTTTTTCCCATACAAGAATAGATACTTACAAGGGAAATGCAGGGGCCGCCAAGGTGAGGGGACCTTCGAGATGGATAGACGCTGGATCTAAGTCAAGACAGCTCTCTGATGATTACCTACACCCAACGTTCGTGTTAAGGCTCTAGTACTGCTCAGAGTCGCACCAGGGACATGATAGATATTACTCCCTCAGGCGCTACCACCTTTCAAGGATGCTTTATAGAACATCAGCGAACCTCAAGATGAATTAGAACATCAGCAAAGGCAGGAGGTTTCCCGTATCTCTGCTCAAGATGAATTAGACTGGTGAGAGCATCTCTAATAGTCGTTGCCGGTGTTTCCGTAGTCCAACCTGGACAACGAAAGAAGGAAACTCTTTTGCGTCGTGATAGCAATTTAGCAACACGAAAATATCTTTGGAATGCATCTGATAGTTAAGGCTACTTGTACTGCTCCTCGACCACCTACCGCTGTAGAGCATCGATCCACCTTCTACTTGATTGTATTCCTAGTCCTACTGCTGTAAAGCATCGATCATCCCCCTACATCATCATGATGTTCTCGTCCTCCTACTGCTGTAAAGCATCGATTTCCCTACATCATCATGTGATGTTCTAGTAGTAGCAGTACTCCTACAGCTGTAAACGTAAAGCATAAACATGTCGTCCTGACCTTCGGGAAGTATTTATCTTCATAATAGATCCTTGCGAGCCCGTTACTGGAATTGGAATAGTTGAGATAAACGAGTAGGTTACTGAATTGACGACCGAGCATCTGAGACCCGATTCGGATGAAATAGCTGTAAGTACTTGCTTCTAATCTTAATGGAATGAAAAGCCAAAACGGAAGCCCGGAGAGTTCACCCATGAGAGGCCAGACTGGTGGCGGGCTGAGGTACGTGGGTATCTACAGCCTCTCACTTTTCGGCTATCATTAAGGCAACATTTCAAAATGTAGATGATAGTAAAAGTAAGTCTACTACTACTACTACTACTACTAGTAACTTCTAAGAAACTAAAATGTTTGGGTGGCTTAGGGTTTTGTCACATCGATTCATCCTGCGTGTAGCAGGTACCATAGGCCTATTAGGGATGCAGCACAGAATAGAAGTTCAAAGTGAAAATAAAAAGCAAATCACAATGAAGAGGACCGTGTCTCTACTGCTCTTCAATAATGTACTAGGAGTAGAGTCACCTCTGCTGCTCAACAGTCTCACTCTCACGCTCAGCACTCTCCTCCTCGGCAGAAAGTGTTAGCAGAATGAACTGTTAATAAGTCATCAATAAACTCTCTCTACAGTGGTCACACTCTCTCTAATGATACCCCCGCCGAAGCATCGAGAAAGCACGCCCGCGAGCCAATGGAGCCAAACCACTTTGAATTGTCGAGGACTGGGCTACCAATCCCATCGCTTTTTCATACTACACGAAAACTATCGAAGACACCTAGACTGCACGAAAATCGTCATTCGGAATAGCGCCAAGGATAAACAACAACAAGAAGTAGGTGCACAAGAGGACAAGAAACAACAACCAGAAGGGGACGAGTACAAGATCAAGGATGTGAAGAAGACAGAGGACAAAATCGAAGCTCCTTTGAAGAAGCAAGTGGACACGGTCGACAAGATGAAGAAGATGCCATTGATCAATTCCGTTCTCCTTGAAGAAGAGCACGACACGAAGATGCAGCAAATGCAGAAGAAAATGCAACAAGAGGACGAAGTAGATTTTACTTCTCTATCTACTTCTGCAGTTCGTGCACGAAGTGTAACTTCACCTCGTAGTGCTACTAAGATTAATCTTCCTCATCTTGATGAAAACATAAAAGATACGGCGCGTGGTGCGAGTTTGTCGAGTTCTTGTACATCGAAAAGTGGCGCTAGAGGTGCAACAAATCATGTCGATAGATGTACGAGACTTCTTTTGCAACAAATGATGTCCACGGAGACAACTTCAACTAGTGCTGCAGCTTCCACTACAACAGGTTGTGCAAAGAATAGTCGTGTTGTCAAGAGCACTGCTGAGGATAGAGCAAGAAGCAATACTAGGGCTACTAAAACGACGAGGACATCTTCAACCACTCGGAATACAACAAGTAGTACATCCAGTAGTGGAGAAATGATAGGTCTAGGAAAGGAAGAAGACTCGTCCGCGAAAACAGCTGGACTAGACAGTGGCATCGACTATTCAGAAACAACTGAGACTGGCCAACAACAACATCACCAACATCAAGGTGATCATGAAGATGAACAAACAACGTCAACCTCAATCACAGATCATGAACAAACAACGTCAACCTCAATCACAGCCACGGCTGTACAAAAGCAAGACGAGGTGAACAAGACGCAACAAGATGATGCTGGTGAAGCAGGTGGTCATCATGATGTTGTTGTTGATGCCCGACTACAACATCTGCATGCTGACCCGATAGCTGCAGTTGCAAATGATATTGATTTACCGATATCGGCAGGTCTTCTTCTTCCAACAAAAATGGAAAAGGTCGTTCCGCTTCTAGCACTCCCCAAGGAAGGAGCTTCTCCAAGGATTGTCTCCCCTGGTGGTTCCTTAGTCAGAGGCACAGATAGGAGTATTATGCCTTTTTTTCTAGTAAACAAAACAGTAGTACAACACCTCTAGAGTAAGTAGGTACAATCATCATCATCATCATCATCACCATCATCACCATCATCAGGCTCAACGAATTATCTCCACCTCTGGCATTGTCGTACTAGTTACTTTCATCCATTCAGTAGGTACTTCGTCCACTAGTTAGAACTAGAAGACAAGATAGTAGAGTACTGCAACTCAGAATAGGATGACCATGTTATAATTTGAAATTATTGATTTCGTCTATCAAAAATGAAAAACCTGCTTAACTACAAGAAACTTTTTCTAAAGACAGCAGCAGGGAAAACGATGGTATTGTTGATGAAACTCCTTCCGCTTCCCCTACTTCAGATCAAGCTGAAGTTGATGTGGATCAGCTTGTAGTAGAAGAGCAGCCACCTCCAAGACACGACCTTATTATTAAGGGTAGGTTAAAGGTGCTTTTCTTACCGCTTTTTATGCCTCTCCTAAGGGAGAACGGCATAACAAGCGGGGTAAGCGAGCACCAAAAACCTACCTCTAATATTACAGCAGATGGAGAACGCACATCCGCAACATCAGAAGAAAAGCCATCAGAAGAATCACTAGAAGAAAAGCCATCGGCAGAACGAGCATCAGCATTAAAGGAATCACTTTCGTCCCAAGCAGAGCAGCCTCTGCGTTTGTCACCTTGTAGGGGTACTAGAAGCTGCGACGATGCAGGTCTGCATTCTGGACTACTAGATGATGTTGGTGCTCCAATGACTTCGCCCAGGTCTATAAGTGGTTCTATGGAAAGGAGGATGAAAAGCAACAACACGGACAACATGCCCATATCAGCAGAAGAACAGGCTTTTACCATGCCAGCAGAAGTGGTGGAAGAACAGGCTTTTACCATATCAGCAGATGATGAACAACCAGTAGAAGAAAAAGAAGAAGAAGAAGAGACACAACGACCTAAAAATGTTGTAGTACACAACAAGACCTCTCCTAGTACAAGAAGCACGAGAAGTAGCAGACCAAGACTAACTACATCCAGGAAGATCTTTCACCAGAAGAGTTCCCCAGAGGCCACGATCTCAGAGCCCCTTCTGTTATGGACACAACACTGGTGAAGCATGTCCTTATGTTAACTTCCCTCTTCTATCGTTCCTTCTTCTGTAATTTAGTTGTAACTGTTGTGGTTTATTAGGTTCTTTGCATACCCCTCGTCGATTGGGTAAGTACTTACATGAATGATGAATGAATGAAGCTTGAAGGCGGTGAAGATGAATTAGACGCAGCACAAAGAAGCTCTTCTTTTTCTACTTGAGTCCTAACTTCTGGTTAGGATCCTACGCACTAAGGTAAAACTCTACTGCCATTCTTTCGTCTTTTCTTAGTCTTTCTTAAGCTCTAATTCTGAAGTTGCCGTATCCGAAGCTGTTTGGCGCTTCACGGCAGAATGATTTTGACGATAGTCCGCATTTATTCACCGAGGACTTCAAATTCGACAACATTCAACAAAACTTATGCTCTTGTTCACGAGCGAGGCTCTTCCAGTTAAACCTTCGATAGAAGCAAGTGGCAAGAAAAGCATATAATATTATATCTGGGCACGTGTACTATCTTGTACTTGTTTTTATTCCAAAAATATTATGAAGGAAGCTTCTAGTTCTACCTCTCTATTTATTTTACTCTCTCAATAACCGGTTAAAATTTTTCCCTGCTCGTAAGATCTATTTTAGCGTCAGTCCTCCCAATCGATCTGCTTCACCCTCTTAATACAGAAGACCAATACCATCAAGACTTCTGCATCTTCAGAAGATAAAGATTCAGATTCTGTGATGTGCATGATATTTTACAACAGTCCTCGAGTCGGTCCTTGCGTGTAAGAACTGGAATGTGGTATAAGTGGGATATCCCCCACAGCAGCACGGCTTACGCTTACACTCTAAAAACAATTACTCCAATCAGGAGCTTGCAAAACCGTTCAGAACGATCTGCGCCAGAAAGGGATCACTGTGAACAACAACATGATCTGCATATGAATGTGTTTTTCTCTCCATTAACAGACCATCGTCGCGGCTGCTCTTTTATTTCCCCTTCGTCAAGCTGTATAGGTTAAAGGTGGGCCTCGATGGTCTGGCTAGATGGAAAAACACGCCTTTCATAATGCACGCAGCGTTAACCAATTCTGACACTCTTGGTCGATCGAGTGGTCCATCTAGAGCTACAGCAACTGTTGGAGTAAATGGAAACGTGATGATGCAAGCTAGTCCTAGTCGTGAAGTTGTTGTTGGACAAGTGGGTTGTAGCTGTACAAGTACATCTTCGGCTTCTAGCCCATACGATCATGGAGAGTGGTCACAACCTCAGCTTCAAGCTCAAGAACTTCAAGCTCAAGTTCAACTCCAACCGGGACTTCATCAAGCTCAAGTTCAACTCCAACCTGGACTTCATCAAGCTCAAGTTCAACTCCAACCGGGACTTCATCAAGCTCAAGTTCAACCCCAACCTGGACTTCATCAAGCTCAAGTTCAACTCCAACCTGGACTTCATCAAGCTCAAGTTCCACCTCATCATATGGCTGAAGTGCTTGTGACTTCTGAGAGTGGGCAGAGTATCAACTACTACAGCACGACAGGAGTCAGAGTGGACGAGGATCTTCAGGGAGGTTTTGTAGCCCGCGATCTTCATGGTACGGCTCAACCTAGTACTGTTGTAGCAGAGCAGGATTATAGCGCGGCGATCATCGAGCATTATAGACATAGCACTAGTGGTCCTCCTCTCGTTGTAGAAGAAAATAATCGCGGCGCTCCTTTCGTAGTAAGAGCTGGAGCAACTACTCATGATGGAGCTGCAGCAACTCATGATGGAGCTGCATCTGCAATAGCAGCGGTGCCAATAATGTTGAACAATCAAGTGTTGAACAATCAAAACCGACAGAGTTGTAGTACGCAGAGTCTTCAAGAAGGCTCCTATGTGTGTCTTCCACAAGAATATGCAGCTACCACTCCACTCCTTCCATTAAGGCCAGGACTTCACTATTCCATTTCCATGTAGAGTGTGCTGTTGAGTGGAGTATTTAAACGGGAAAAATAAGGGAGGAAAGCAAAGAGGAGCTAGAACTTACTCAATCAGCATCTCATTGGTGCAGGCGTGCATTTACATACTGATACCAACCAGAGGGAACCACAGGTACATCAGGGCAAGCACTGGCCCGCCGAGGCATACATTTACATACTGATACCATAGTGAAAAACATGCGCTAATTCAAGCATTAGCACAAATGCAATTGCAGGGCCAGGAACCGCAGACACAAGGACAACAACATCTGTGGCAAGAGGACCTGCTGCAAGGACCTCCGCAGGTTCCGATGCAGACTCTAGTAAGGCTCCTTGTTAGAAGACTCCTTTTCTACCTGGTGTCGTTGTTCACCTTTCCCTATTGAGCTCCTTGTTAGAAGACTCCTTTTCTACCTGGTGTCGTTGTTCACCTTTCCCCAGTGAGCTCCTTGTTACAAGACTCCTTTTGCTTTTCTAGCAGATGGTGTCATTGTTACTCACCTTCCCCTAGACCTAGTCGTGATGCTATTTAGTTCGACTTTATTCCCTAAGTGAGATAGTCACTCACATCTTCTCTTCTTGTTCTTCTTGAGTAGAAGCTAGCATCTTATTTCACCTGTAGCTCTTCTACAACTACTAGGTGTTGTTTCATTCCTACGGGTACTAGTAACTAGGTGTGCCTATTTTCTTAAATGATACATCTACTTGTTTTTCTTGACTACACGCCTCACAACTTATTTTCTTTTTATTACGTTTTAATATATAAGTCTTATAGTTCTAAAACTAAATCTTGCAGGAGCTTTTCCGGCGAATTGTTCCGCTGCTGCTCTTCACGTCGACGAGAGGGTCCTCCACAACATGGTTACTAACAATATTGACGGCAGTCGTGGCCAACATCAAAAGGACAGCAACATGTGGGAAGTAACACGAGGCAATACTAACGATAGTAGTCAAGGTCATCAAGTACAAGGTCAAGCTCTTCAACAAGACAGCACAAGACCTTTAGCCTCTCCTTCAGCACTGCCCTTATACCGTGAACAGTTGGCCTGCGCTCTCGTCGCGAATTCTGTCGAGCTACTCCAAATGCTCTATGCTTCGCAAGCGTCGAAGTGAAAGTCTATCTCATCTGTGGCACTATGTACGGGACATTGACAACTAAATTTTCCAAAATTTCCCCGACTTCTCCGGACCTCGTTCAAGGTTTCTGCCTTGTCTGACCCGTGGCAAATATTTCTGAAATTCCCCAAAAGAATGCGCGCATACTCTATCCATTTTTGGACTCAACGAACGGGGCAGGGGATTTTCGCGGATTTTTTCAAAAATAGTTGGCAATGTCGGAGGACACAAATACTAAATAGAAAAACATCAAGTGTACGACAGCTCGAGCTCAAAAAGGAACCTCAAGGTACTAGTACAGCTCCAAAATAAAGACCCTGATGAAGTTGTGGTTACGGGGATTAATCACCAGACCGTTCTTACGCGAAGTAATCACCAGGCAGATCTAAAGTTGTGATCTTTATTCACGTTGTGATCTTCATTCCTCAGACAGCGTACGTCAGCGGCGAAAAGGGATGAAGATCAACATCCTGTAGTAGACGCTGTCTTCGCGTATGTACTTAGTCGTATCTGAATCTGTAATCATGAACGCGGGGTCGTGAATGATAGAGTACGACGAATATCAGGCTTCGGTAAACGACCTATACCTAAACCTTGTGACTAGGACGAGAGTACAACGAATATTAGGGTAAAAAATTACGACCTAACCTACTGAAAGAGAAAGATCCACAACTGATCTCGAGTAGCAGTTCTTGACAGTTCTTGAAGTAGTAGACGAAGTTGTTTCTTTTTTTTTCTATTTCCTAGTGTGTGAGTCTTTAGTACGCTGTTATTGTATCCAAATTTATGATATATGTACTTAACTCTAGGTTAGGTCGGCTCCACCACACAAGATATATGTACTTAACTTTTTTAAACAGCACCGCAGTTTCAACGCCAACATGAGAATTTGACCCATACTATAGCATAAGAGCTCCTTCACCTTGGAAAAAAAGTGAATCTACATCTCATCATCATACATAGTACATCGACCTACGACTTCAATAATGTCTCTTGAACGATGCTGGATTAAAAGATATCATGAAGAAATCAACATGAACATGAACATTGCCTTGCCTTTCATAGTAACAGCTGCAACTTGGGACGCAATTTCTGCACTGTGCTTCAACATATTCTACAGGCAAGCACTATTTATTAAAAATTACTTCTGAACAACAAGAAAATGGGTGAAATCGTACGACACCTAGTGATTCTGCAGCATGGGATTCAAGGGTGTGTTGGAGATTTCAAAAATCTTCTCACCACCTTTGAGGCATGGGCTGCACCGGAAAAGCGACAGGAACTGATAAAAGGCAAGGAAAAGGTGGATGGAACAGGAAGGGGAACACCACTTCTCAGCGACACATTTAGACTCAGCAAAGACGAGGAGAGCAGCAAGGCTGCTGCAAGACAGGAAAGCTCTTCCGAAGGAGAGGACGACTCTGACTCTTTGTCGTCCACTTCCAAGGCCTACAAGAACGTGGAAACCGTTTTTTACGCTGCAAAAAGTCTAGACCGCTGGTTTGGTACAAATGATGGGTATGGATGAACATGCTTTTTCTCCCATTTTTTTAGCAGACCATCGACTCCCATGATTTAGCAGACTATCTCGACTATTTAGTATACTTTTTTTTGCAGAGTGACTATCTAGGCTGGTGCACCTTTTCAATCCCCATAGGATCAATCCACCCCTTAGCAGGACTGTGAAAGTAGGTTAGGTAGTCTGCCCCTTTGTTTTCTCCTTAGCAGAACGGTAAAAGTAGGTATCTTCTTTAGGTTAATGGGGAGCCGTGATGGTAGGCTTCTAGAGGGGAGAAAGAACATCATCCATACTGGTGTTGCAAATGGAGCGCGTTTGGTGGCTAAAGAAATCATTGAAATCCTCGAAAAAAGCATCCAGGAGAAACGGCCTGTGCGATACCTGTCTGTTATATTAAGAAATAGGAGGAGTAAAAAAGGAAGTAGTACCTGCAAAGACAGAAGTCATCTAATTAAACGGTATACCACACCCCACGAATGGGCACACTACTACTACTACTGTATTTGTAGTCGATGGAGGAGGAAAGAAATATTTATAGGATCTTATTTTCGTGTTCGATCAGCATATTAGTACTAGTCGTATTAAATCACAACTAAAACGGATGATATTTTTACAAGAACAGATGATCATGATGTAGATGACGCATCATGATACAAAATAAATAATGAAAACCTGGTGCTATCTACTGCTTCTATCGAAAAGAGGAGCAGCCATGGTCAGTTGTCGTCTCGGCTCATATGCGTTCTTTTGGTCTTCTAACTATAGGTCACAGCCTAGGCGGCATCTACCTGCGATATGTTTTGAAGCTTCTGCAAGATAGAGATTGGTTGATCGTCACGCGTGGTGGAGGCAAAGAAACTGCTTCTACAGGATTTTAAGACTGAAAAGGACCTGCCTCCACGTGATGAATCCCGAGAAAATACTGAAGAGTTAACCCGGCGTTCCAGATTCTCGCGCTGTGGTACTGAGGCAAGTACTAGTACTGGCTCGAGTTGTATTTTCTTTTTCACGGGATTACTTCACAGGGCAGGTGGACAGATCGTTATGGCTAGTTCTAAGCACCATTAAAAGCCTCTACATCTACATCAAGTAATGGTCAGAATTTGCCATCAGTCGAGGCCTTCTGCTCTCCTCCACGAGACGACGATGATCAACGTTTGAGTAGGACTTTATGAAGGGGTCGTAGACGTAGAATGGTAGAGAACCCGAAGAACGTAATCTGAGCGTGGTGAATCTCCTCATCATATTAGTGCAACAAGTCTTGATGTATTATCTTTTCTTCAGTATAGGTGCCACGCAGTGAAGTTTTCACAGGCCAGGCATCCAAAACCTAACCTTCTTCAGGAACACACAGTATGACCATGACGATGAAAAACATTGAACATTTTCTACCACTACAGCGAAGTCAACAGTTCCCACGAAGATGCACAGCTACAATCTAGAACGACCCGTTCTAAAAACTTCCAACAGCACCCACAAAGATGTACAACTACACTCTAGAACGACTTGTTCTAAAAACTCATATCCTAGGTTTATCCCACCAAGCAAACTACTTCTAAAAACTTCATCTTCTCAGAAGATCGAGCTTCGGACATTTATGACCCTGGCCTCACCACATTTGGGCATTAGGAGACCGATGACAGCAGGTAGAGGGCCGGACGGACTCTTCAACCGCGTTTTTATGTATGTCGCCACGTCATTGACAATTACGAGCAGCAGTCAATCTCTATCTAGAACTCTAGCTACTAGAAGTGCTGAATATACATGCTGAGTGGATTCCCTTTAGATGAACTCATGTAGCTGAATGGATTTGTCCCTTCAGAACTTCTCAAAGAGACCACCGCAAGCGGTTTAGAAGACAAGGGGACTGTGTCCCTAACCAAGAAAAGCTCTTTCTTAACCAAGAAAGAAATGAATCCACTCAAGAACGAGGGATACGGATAGTGATTGGCTAGCGTTAAGACGAAATCCGTTCAAGATCTCTGCCTAGCAGGCGACGTTGACTGCGACTCTATTAGTTGTAATTCGGAAGACACAGATAGGGATAGCACTTCTCTTAACACTGTCACTGGAAGAGATGGTGTTGTAGCAGGTGCAGCAAGTGGAGCATCTTCTTAGGGCCGAATCCTCACCTTTCAGGAATAATTCATTCGACATCTCCCACTTCGACAGAATCCAATTCTTATTCAACGATATTGCTCGTCCTTCTCCGTCTCCATGTCTACTGGCCGCGTCGTGGTCGTGGAACTCAGACTCGCACGACGACGACTACTTCTTATTGATGTTTTCGTCTTCGACTAGTTCTAGTAGAGTCTTTCTAATTCCTAGAAGCTCTAGTACTAGAGTAAATTTCTAATTCTCGAGCAGATCAAGCGCAGAAGGTCTTCCTCAAACTGCAAATAAAGAGCAACAGGATCTTAACAAGAGAAAGAAAGAAGGACCATTGTTGCACCAGATGGCAACACGAAGTGCATTTTTACGCCCATTACGTGCCTTTCGACGGAGAGTGCTCTACGCCAATGTCTTTCATGACCACTTAGTCCCCTACTGCACCGCAAGTATACGACCAGCGAATCCCTATCGGCGGAGTAGAAGTACTGCAGAACAAAGAGCTACTTTTCGACAACGAGAAGGAGCAAATATTAAAGGACGCGTAGCTAGTAGTACTAGAAAAAATGATGAGGATGAGGATGTTCTTGACGATGAAGATGATAATGGAGAAGATGTTGAACAAGAAGATGTTCTTGGTGGAGTGGTCTCTCATGAAAGAGAAACTTCCTGTAAATGGGTGTACAAACAACCTCGACCAAGACCTGCCCTCGTAGACCAAGACCTGTACGCTTTTGCGAGACACGACTCTCGAAAAAGAGAACTACGGGAAATGCTGGTTTCTCTGAACTCACTAGATTAAGGCTCAATACAATTCATTTTTGCGTGCAATGAATTTATTCTCCCTGTTAGTTTTCTTCATAGGACTGGGCAGAATGCAGACGAAAAATGGAAATGAATTGTTTTGAGCTCCTCCAAGTAGAGTGGGAGCGTGTGGATGTGAATTTATCCTCCGTTGCTGCTCATTGGCTCATCTGCGGCCAGATCAAACGGCTGTCACTCATATGAAAAGAGACATTATACTCATACTCGTGACCTTAAGTAAATTTCCGAACAAGTTCCGATGAAATGTACTTACGTACAGCATCATGAACCTCATGGTAAAGACTTTCATCAGAATTTACGGAGTCGAAGTACTTCTCGGCAGGTGGGGGCATTCTACTCGAAAACTGAAAATAACCGAGTAAGTGACTGAAATAAGGGAGGTAAGTAGGTTTCACAGGGCTACTCTTCCTTGTTCAGGCTTATAACTGTGCTTATTTCAAGTAGTTACTCGGTTATTTCAGTTTTTCGAATACGTGGATGATTTGTGAGTATGAGTAAATGGTTTTCCTTCCCTGCTTCATGAAATTTGGACCACATCGCCGAAAATTTGATTAAAGGAGATCCACTACTCCTCACTGCAGGACGCAAATACAAAGTCTGGTGGTCATGACGAGGAGCAGTAGCTGTTGAAGAGGAGATACAGCAAATAGAGGACCACAGGTTACTAGTTGTGATGTAGTGTAGAAGTTATTGCCAACCTATGCATACTTCTAGAAGGGGATTACACTGGCGACGACGCGTCAAGACTGTAGAAGGAAGTGTACGACATTCCGAAGTAGCACCACTTGCTTTAGACATAAATTATGACAATCAATCGCCATGAAGCAAGCTGCTTTAGACATAAATTAATATGACAATCAATCGCCATGAAGCAGCTCGTGCTCCTGGTGGTGTGATGAATGTCCATGCTATTAGGTATTTTCAAAGCAACAAGTCTTCCGACAGACGTGCCCCGTCTACGAGGACAGAATAATTGTAGTTGATATCTTGCTGGAGCTGGTGCGAAATCACGACACTAGTCTTAATTCATACATTTACATACTGTCCATTTGTGTCGGAATCAGATCGTCGTAATCAGGGGCGAGGAAGAGAGAGGAAGGGAAAGGGAAAAGAAGGAAAAGCGTCGCGCATACGAATCAACTCGTTCACTTTCTTGAAACTTTAGCTTTACTTGCACAAGCTCCACCCAGGAGTCTAACAGCGTCAGTAGCGTAGTCCAATCATAATCTTCATGTGCATGAGTCTAGTCGTTTCATCATCCGTCACCAGACTCATTCAATCACTCATCTTCATCAACCACATCAATCATCCACGTGAAACTGCACTAGATTCCTTATTTGACTGCATGAAGGACCATGTATTTTCGCTCGGATGGAGCCTATCTACATTGTTTACTATCTAAATTATACCACTGATTGAATTTGAAAAAAAAACAACATGATGCTTGATGAGCAACATCGAGCAAACTGGTGCACGGAGCACATAGCGGAGGCGGAGGAGTTGTCTGTATCTTCATCTGTTTTATCGGTAAGAAGCGCAGCGCCTAGAGTAAACGGATGATCCTAAAAAGAGGTCATAAAAATCACCCTCTGTAAATATATCTTACCAAGCCAGGCACGCGGCAGGAGTTGACGAGCCAATCCCAGAACTGTTGTTGCCCCTCTTATAGAAAAAATGCACATAGACATAGTTTAGAGTTCCAAAAGAGTAGATCTCATCAGTAGAAGACATGAGAAAAAACGCAAAGGAGGAGCAAAAAAGAGAGGGAATAATAAATGAGGAAACAAAATCCTCAAAAGTGACCTCTTGCCAGGCACGTCAATCAATCAATCAATGTTCCTCATGACGTAATTGACCCTTTGAGCCAGATAATGCGTGAAAAGCGTGATACTGGTACAAGAACCTCAACCATATCATGACTACCATGTTGAGCGGAGGACTTTTGACTTTCCTAGCACCATGATCTACCTTATCTATCTTCACACGATAAAAACCATATAATGTCATTTGTGTTGTGAACCACAAACAGAGTCTGTCAGTATCCAAGGAGAACGAGTGAAGAAAACATTCCCCTAGGAGCTTCTGTACCATAAAAGATAAACAGCAACAAGTCTATTTAGACGTACTACTACAGCATCGAAAATTGTTCTTGTTCTCGTTGGTAAGCACAACAAGTAGTAAGTACTGCAACAAGAATATCGTAAAAACTACATCAAGTACAACATCAACACCATCTACTGACATCATCAAAATGGCTTCGTCCCAGGGTGTTGCGTTGATGAAAGCAGTTGCTATCCGCAAGTTGGGTGGCGCTGAGGTTTTGGAGGATTTGAGCCTACCACGGCCCACTCTGGGAGACAGGGATGTCCTAGTGCAAATCAAAGCATTCGCTATGAACCCAGTGGATTGGAAACTCAGATGCTCGAATTTAGGTAAGAAGTACAAAAAACTTATACAACTGCCTCTGGGTGGAGTAGCAGGACGAGATGTTGGATTGTCTTCTGATTCCTCTACTACTTCCACCTCCACAAATTCGTCTTCGTTTAAGATTAAGAGTTCTAGTGCAGGGGTTAGTCAACTTAACGACTTATAATCTTGTCCTCTCATCCTTATTATATGAAGAGAAGCATCTTCCACTTCGACATAATCACGCGATCTCGAGTCTTCCCCTCCATATCTGATCTATCTTCAATCTGCTTCTACATTCCGATTCAATCGATCTCGAGTCTTCCCCTTCATAGCACATCGGTCTCGTGTCTTCACCTCAATCCTCCAGGAATGCCGTTTCCCGAAAATACGACGAAAATCCTGGGTTACGACGGTGCTGGTGTGATCGTCGACGTAGGGAGTGCCTGTTCTTGTGGTTTTGTTATGATCAATGTAGTTGTGGTTCACCAGAGTTCTAATTATAGCAGTAAATAAGTAGAAGAGCTCACCCGTCCTCCTCGTGAAGAGGACCACTCTTGTGACATATAATCGAAGTCATTGAAGACAATCACAAACTATAGTCCATTAAAGTAACTATAGTACATGATTAAAGTTCAAAAATAGTATTCTACTTGACACGGTAATATTTGTCACTATGTTCTTTGTTTTGAGTTGCAGTTTTCAACGTTACCTCAAGTAGTGCAAACCGTTGCCATGGATGCACTTTTCCTTCAGCATCTTCACCTCTACTCCGATCGAGCAGCATTCCCCATCTTCTAACCTCCCTCTCGGCGACGAAGTCTATTTCAGTGGAAGCTGTATTCGTGATGGGACCAACGCTGAGTTCACTGCAGTGGATGAGCGTTTAATTGCGAAGAAACCGTCAACTTTAAGGCTACTTAACCTGTGCGTAATCCATCTTACTTCGTTCTAGAACATTGATTCTCTCGGAACTGTACGCTAAGGGGGAGGAGAGCGAAACAGCTCCAAGATGAATCCGAAGAAGTACTACTTTGGTGAGCTCTAACAACTCTGTCCTTCCAAGAAGCCGCGGCTTTCCCTTTGGTGGCAATAACGGGGTACGAAAATTTGGTAGAAACAATGCGACTGAACGAACGACAAAAAGCGGAAAGATATGGCAGTTGTTGATGATATAATTGCAAGAAACTGATTGACTATGAATCATGCTGCTGGAGCTGGTGCTTCTCGCTGTCAAGTAGATGGAAGAAGAAGAACAAAGGGTGTTGAATATGTTCTTGGTCTTGATAGATAGAACGAACACTCGACAACTCAAGTATACAACTCATCTTAAACTTAGCAACCTCCCTCCACCATCTTCGTGCTTCCCTCCCTCCTACTTTCATCCCCTCTCTTCCATCCTGATTCTTGGTGGTGCTGGAGGCTGCGGTAGCTTCGGGATCCAGCTGTGCAAAGCTTTGGGCGTAAAACAGGTCATCGCCACAGCCAGCAGGCCTGAGAGTACAGAATGGTGCAAGAAACTTGGAGCTGACACTGTCATCACTCATGGGACCTCCAAAACGCTACAGCAGGAGCTTGAGGCAGCAGGAATAGGCAAAGTAGACGGAGTCTACGTCTGTCATGATGACGAGAGGTACTTAAATAGATTTGTACTGTGTAGTTGACGTATTTGTTTATTGTGATGAAGCTGAAGCAAGATGTTAATAATATTAAATAATGTTTCTGTGAAGTAGTTTCTTCATAGTTGCCATTGTTCCTCTGCATTTTTGTAGTACATGACCACGGGTACTACACCAGGTACGCTTCCGAAGTGGTCGATATTGTGAAGCCGATGGGCGTCATTGCACCGGTTGTCACCTTTTTCCCGTCGAAGGATGACGTGATGAAGATGTATTTGAACCGAGTCACGTTGTCTTTTGGTATGATGTTCTGTTATGGTTTGGGAGATGGGGATGCCCGTAAGTAGGTACTTAAGTAGCACATTAAGTAGGAGTTTATTTGGACGACGTGCTATTAAAGTTTATTTGAGATAGTTATAACTACTACACAATCCGCCCGGGAATCTGTATCTTTCTAGTACTATGTGTTCAGCCGTAGCATTGTCGAGACATAAAATCAATCATACAACTATCGGTAAGCTGCGTGTTTATGAACACTAGGACTGCACGATAGTAGAAGTGGAGGCGGGTGTAAGTACGTTGTCGTCAGCATCTTCTAACTGTTCCGTTCGATCCACAATCTTGAGCCGGAGAAGCAGGGTGCTTTATTACGTGAAGTGGCGCAGCTTATTGACGCCGGAAAAATCTCACCTGTGGCCACGCACACCTTCAACGGCTTGTCAGCCAACACAGTGCGCGAAGCGCACACACTCCAAGAAACACAGAAATGTCGTGGGAAAATCGTGGTAACTGTGTAGGAGCTGAAGTTCTGCTTTCTAGGTGTTTTATTTTGACGACGCTAGCGAGGTAAATAACGACGAACAATCTGGAAAAGATACCGCCGGCCAGGACATATACTTGAATTGGAAAATATGATCATGACGATGAAACAGGTGATGAAAAAGGATAACTACAAGTTCATCTGAGTAAGTATGTATGTGTTTATTTGATAATAATAAAGTTTAAGGCTCTTGCAAAAAGAGTCGCAATAATGCGAGTACATGAAAGTAGATCCAAAAACAACAAAAACAAACAGAAAAAAACTACTCTGAACACTAGAAGCGTAACCCCCCTTGTAACCAAACCTTTTCCCCTCTCCCCTTCATGTTGAACTTCATGGGTAGATTATTTTTTTTATGGTATTTGAAATCTTCTTCATTGAGAAGACGCATTACCAACACACTGTGAGGACTTGTGTAAAATTATAGACACGACTGGCTATTCATAAACCAAAGGTGTAGATCCAATCAAGGAGTAAGGTTCAAGTGGTTCAAAAGCACTCAAGTCATCTCACGACTACTTTTCATTATAAATGACGCAGAATTTCTTTTTACTTTTTTTAGTTCGATTGGCTCCACCCATATTATAAATGACACAGAACATCACAAAGGCAAGAAACATTCATAATGATTTGCAGTCCAAGGATTTGCAGAGCTTTTAAAAAACTCCCGAATTTAGTGCTTACTACAAAGACATGGGGCCAGATACAAGGTAGGTCAGTTAACTGGTTGTAGCTGCCGGCAGGAATTGACACTCCTCACGCAGACTACAGTTACCTACTAAAAGACAACATGATTGCTAGCACCACTACAAGCAAAATGTCACAAGTAGCGAAAGGTACGAAAAAAACTACTACCCAAGAGAAAGACACAATGAATCACGATGCAACCTTTGGCTTTGTGTTCTAGTTTGTTGAGCCGAAGGTTGACACGGGCGTTGTGTAGAAGTGACTAGTCAGCGACATACGAAGTTTTTTCCGCACTGTAGGGCCATCTCTGTGGTTCTCTGGCGTTGGATGCGATTGGCTTTAGATCCTGGCATGGTGAACCGGTACCCTAGGCCGTGCCAGGAACGGTGGTCTAGAGTCAGTGAGAGCACCTACCCCTCCCCGTGCACTTCCACCAGAATGCCTGGGGGATGGGACGCCAAGGGCGGCAGCATCTGTTCATAAATTTACTTGTTCTTATAACTGCTCCCCCTCGTCTTTGCTTTTCTTCAGACTGATACTACGAGAGTTGAGCGTGGAGAGTGCGTCTCGTCTAGCCCACCATCCGACCAGCCCTTCACCTGCTTGGTTAATGCGCATCGATTTGTAAGAAGACAGGCAACAACATGACATCATCTGCAAACGAGAGTTCTTGCCAAATCCGTCGTATACTTTTAGAGTTGTTCTTCATCTCCTGTTTGCGCGACGAGCCAGAGCTACTCACTCTTCTCTTCTTATCGGTGCAGAGAGCAGATGCAAACTCGTCTAGCTGCAGTTCAAATGAAGGACGAGAGTGTTATTTGCTAGCTGCGTAGACTAGCTGATGTGCTTCGGAAAAATGAAAAGCGAAGGAGAGTATCATAATAAGTTGACGGACGAGGTATGCTATTTTCATGCTGCCGTCTGTAACTGTAGCTTTTCTTGGGAAAAAAGTAGGAAAGTGTAAGTGAGCTGCTTAATATGATGATAAAAACGTCACCCTCCCGTTCACCAGACCTCAGTGGAAATTGGAGTCAAAAGGCCGTGTGATTTTCTTTGTGACTCATTTCAGTCGCACAGAAATGCTTGGTATAGCAAGTCAGTGTACTTTTGCTGTTGTTTTCGTATCATTTTTGAAACAATTTTCACTCATCGAATAATCAACTTCAGTCGTGTCTTATTTGTAGATTTCTGGCTTTGAGTACTTCTCATCAAATCGTCTTCAGATTGTGATAATTGAGACTTGTAGCTTCTACAAGCTAAGCTTAAGAGCCACTACCTCTCGCTCTCCATACTCCAACTGATTCTTCTAACTGTAGTCGTTAAAAAATGGCTGGGACGTTTAGCAAAGAGGCTCCTCCGAAAGAGCCGAAGCCTATGAGCGAAATTCTCAGTAATGCAGGCAAAAGGGCGCTAGGTTAAGGCTCAATATATTTCATTCATATTGATGGCGTATCTTGCCTATACGCTCACTCCTTCACAAGTGAGCCCACTCCTATCCTATCCCCACTCATTTCTCGTAGTTTCCTCCTTGCAATTCTGAGGAAAGGAACGAAAGAAACGAAATGTTTTGAGCTCTAACTAGGAGGTGGAATAGCGGGATCCGCAGCCATGGTCGTGCAAGTGAGCACCCTCATGTGGATACGGACAATCATGAATTATCAGTACAACTAAAGAAGATTACATTAATTTTAGAATCGATTTGGATCTGATAATTGATCCCCTGTTTATGGGGTGGATCTTCTGACCTTATCACTGCTCTTCGATTTGTTTTGCTACATTCATCATTTCTTCGCAATTTTCTTCACGTCCAACAAACACACCACCACGAGGTACCGATACGGAATGGGTCTTCGACAAGCCACATCCACACTTTATGCAGAGGGTGGCATACTCCGATTTTACAGGGGTTATTTTGCCGCGATAGCGCAAGGTCCACTGTCAAGATTTGGAGACACAGCAGCTAACGCAGGTGTCTTGGCACTTCTAGACGCCAATGAAAGCACAGCATCATTACCAGCTGCGGTATAGTTCTGCCTTTTTTTTAGCAAGCTTCGTTGATAATATATTTTTTCTCTTTCTCTCACAGCTTGAATAAAACTTCGATTTTTACGTGTCACTTCTCAGTCACTACGTGTATAACGAAAAAGAAAATGTCCACAACCGAAGACAAATGTCCTACCTGCTTCATCAGCAAGACAAATACGCACTTATAACTACCAACTCCTAAGGTGAAAACAGTTGGCGCCTCTGGAATGGCAGCTACGTGGCGTATTGCGATTACACCTATCGACACAGTGAAAACAATCATGCAAGTTGAAGGAAAACCTGGCCTCGACATTCTATTTGCGAAGAGTAGAGCAAAAGGCCCTACAGTTTTCTGGCATGGTGCGGTTGCAGCCTCAGCGGCTACGTTTGTTGGTATCTATGTAAATGTATATTGATGGGAGGTACTCATTTACTGGATGACCTCACAGGTAGACATGAACAGCTACAAACGAGGTTCCATGACATGACATATTGATAAATAGATAATGCTGGTGCAGCCTTAATAGCCGTCACATTTGTTGGCACTAAAGTTTTCTTTTTGCACCCTCATCTTCTCGTACTCAGGTCATTACCCGTGGTTTGCGACATACAACACCTTGCAAGAAGTGATTCCTCAGTATGACGAGTTGCCGAAAAAGCTGGCACGTAATGCAGGAATCGGCTTCGTTTCTTCTGTTATATCGGATACGGTACTTCTCCTTCTGCTACGTACTTTCTTTACTCTAATAAAATATTACCCGCGCATTGTGTAGCTGTAGCTGCAGCGTTACACTAGCAGTATCTTCAGTTGTATTGTAAACCAGCAAGTACTTTTACATCAAAGACTCTTCTAACCCATTTCTTCCGTGTACATAGACATCCTCCCCCTCCCGAAGTCGTTCAGGTCAATAAAATCACATCAACTAAGTACGCCCTCCGACACACGACTACCTCATGCAGCTGTCTCGCCTCTTCAATTAGTCAAATCAATGAGATCAAGACATCTTGATGAATGAATGAACAGATTTCCAACTCCCTTCGCGTGGTGAAGACTTATAGGCAGACGAATCCAGACCCCATCTCGTATAGCGAAACAGTGAAAAAAATAGTCGATAAAGATGGCTATGTGGGTTTGTTTGGTCGCGGACTGCAGACTCGCATCATTTATGGCTAGCCTACTATCGTTTACACTATAGTCTACTCGTAAAGAAAACGTTGTAAATTTGGCTTACCGGATTTTCAGCGGATTTTTGATATTGTTTTTTTTTAGTGGGTGAAATTGATGGAAAATCAAGTAGCTAGAGGCAATTTAAGAAAATGCATCTTGGACCCAGTCAATTTTAAAAAATTAGACCTCCACGATGCACGCGAAAAAAATGCACTTGGAGCACACTAAAAACTCACACTTTGAGGCGTTGCACTTGATAAAAATCACACTACACCCAGGACATCAAGAAAATGCGTCTCCAGCTTCTTTAACTTAAAAAAATCAGACGAGGCTAATCCACGCCAAGAAACCGACTGGCGAAGGAACTTAGAATCTATTTTTAAAGGCCTTTAGACTTGAAAAAGAAACTCCTAGAGGACCTGCCTCAGAAGTTTCATTTTAGCGGCTTCAATTGAAGAAAGATAGAGACTAGCAGGGCCTATCAAGAAAGCGGGAGTCTTGCTTGATCTTGGTGGCTGCGACAGTGATAGACTTAGACAGAGAACAAGAGGGGTCATCATGATCGTGAAAAAGTAAGCGGCGCCAGTCTCAGCCGCTCAGACGCGGCGCAAACATGGAAACAGACGACGCGCGACCGCAGTCAGCAAGGCGCCGCTTGTTGGGAGCTTGTTTGCTTTAGCGCAAGCAACTGAAGAAACAAAAAGAACAAGAAGACCGCGACAGGCAGCCGATCCGGAGGGCGCACCTCGAAGGTCATGGCTTACTTTGGTACTGGTCTTTTCAGTTTCTGTCTGCTTTTGAGTAGCTGCTTCTCTATCTGTGGCACAAGATGAAGGGCAAGGGCTACGACAGCGACTACCTTGACCACTGCCACCCCCACTAGTGCTAGCAGTAGTGGAGCCAGTGCTAGCACTAGTAAGATTCTGCGTAAGGTTTGCCATGCCGATACTCATGGCGATCGTGAGGGCCTTAGTCATGGCGATGGCCGCCGTGCGTTTGCTTTTGCTGGGGAGGGGGCGAGGGCTGGCGATATTTGTTTTGATTGTAAGCGAAGCACGAGCAGAAGCACGCTGAGCGCTGCCGCTAGCCGCCGGCTACGGATGAGCCGCGGATGGGGTGCAAGGCTCGGGTGGCCGTCGCCATGTCAGGCGAAGAGCCTCAACTCCGGGGGGGGGGTAGTCTAGTGGCCCCACCACGGTGGGGGCTTGCAGTAGCTGGCGCTAGTTCTGGCGCAGCTGTCTCGACTAGAAAAGCGCGGGCCGCAGACATGGTAGCAAGAAGGCGGAGGCCGCCCATCGCCAGGACTACTGCTACTGCGTCTACTGGCGCTGGTAATGGCAGAGCTAGCGCTTGCACTACTACAGACGCAGGCACGAATAGGGCTACCGCTAGGCTATGCGGTTGCTTCGGTTTGGATAGTCTAGGCCCAACCCTGGGCCTTTGGCTTTGCGCTACTTTCTATCAAAGCCAAAGGCACGGCGGCAGCGTCGAGGCGTTTCGACTTGCGCGCCCACTCTAGCAGTAGCGCGATCTTATCCTTCTACCCCTTACCATTTGGACTCGTCATCTGCGTCTAGTATTTGGGGCGCAGTCTGGTTCTAGTATAACTATACTGATTTTGATTAGGTGGGCTGGGCGGTCGGGTGGGCGCGCCCGTGCGCCTGCGGTAGCGGCGGAGGTGGACACGCGGAAACTGGCCTAGGCGTAGGCCTGCTGCTTTGGTTTTTTTTGCGTTTGGGTGTGGTACCAGCGGGACTGGGGCTAATGCGATTTGCATGCAAAAGTATAAGATTACGATTAGGCTTAACAACGACAACTGACTACCAAGAGGAAGACGAAGAGGAAGATCAAGACGATGGCCATGATCTGGCCCTGATCTGATTCCGATCCAGATCCTGACGCTGATGGCTGACGATAGTAGTAATATTTTTGAGCCACGAAATGCCTTTGCCTTTGCTTGAAGATAGTCACGACGATGGTCATGATCTTGAGTTACAACTACTTGCTCCCCTTGCTCTAGTAGTATACGCATAGCTATAGTTCTTGTTCTAGTGTAACTGGTGGCAATGCTGCCACCGACGAACAGCAAGGGGCACAGTTCGGCGCGAAGAAATGGAGTAGAAACATGGCGCCAGAAGCGGCGAAAGAGCGGCAAACACGCAGAAACTGGATCGCTGAGGAGCTCGATTTCGATCCTACCGACGTCGATCTCCTTGGTGGCTTCGAGATTCGGCCTACAGTGCAAGGGCTGGCGTGCAAGTTGAGGACGGACAGCACGGAACAAAAGCAGAACATCTCGACTTTGCGGCATGCTAAAGTAGATGGCCAGAAAGTCCTAGACTGCCACAAATGCGGCACAAAGACCAAAGCGGTAGGTCTCCAGGATACAGCGGCTGCGCAAACGTTGCTGACGCAGTTTGCGACGCGAGCTCGGTTTCTTTGTCTATTCTGGAGCAGCTACAGCATGGCAATGCCAAAGGGCCCGGATGGGCTCGCAATACTAACAGAAGCATACGAGTGCTGGATGGCGCCGCTAGAGCCCCTACTGGCGACCCTCCATCCCCAGACTGTACCAGAAGCAGACACCAGTAGGCCCATCCATCCTTCTACGTGGAGCTGGCTGCGCGTCGCCACTGCGGCAGAGATGCGGAAGCTGCGGCACCGAAACCGCCCAGGCTGGCGCTGGCGTGGACCTGAATGGCGTCGCATCAGTATTGGGAACAAGCTCCGCTGCCACCACACCGAAGTCACGAAGGAGAAAGCACATCGATCCGAATCATGTCACGCATGGACTCGATGAGGACGATTCGGGGGGCCTCCTCTTCAAGGATAGGCAACTCGACGCAGATCCTTCACTAGCAGACGACGCAGATGATGCCTACTCCGAGCACGATGATGAAGACCCGGACGAGGAGGGGCTTGCCGACGAACGCGATTCGTGGCGCGAACGACAAGACGTCGAGGGGAGTCTCACTCTCGGCTTCGGGATGTTCGAGTGAGACGATAGCGACAAAGAAACTAACTGAGATACAGACGCTCCCGCTTTCACTTATCCTTGAGCCCTAGTCTGTTGCAATTTTATACGATCATAGTGATGCAGATACTGATAGAGATAGCGACCATCACGATAGTCGCACTTCTAAGACAACTCCAATGATTACGCTTCCGATATGAGTACGACTACGATAGCAAGCATATCGACTCTTAGCATTAAGATTATGGGGCTCAGATAGATACAGATAGGCTCTCCGTCTTCCATAAGCATAGCGATTCCGTTGGCGACAACATTACGCCATGGCCATCGCCAGCCCCACAAATAAGCAAGAGAACAGAAGAAGAAAGAGACTTCCAAAACAATGACAAGAACTACAACAGCGTCGAGCACAGAGACTACAGCAGAGCGCTGCTATTACAGAGGCAGACTCTGACTATGAGTAAGCTGATTCTTATTACTATCGCCTAAGTGAGGCCAGACTATTGGACTACGAATGAATCACAACCGTACCCATTACCATTCGCAATTGCATGCAGAAAGACTACTTCTATGACTAAGACAAAGACTATGCTTATGACTGTTGGACGAGCGTGCTACTCTATGACTTGGCTGCTGATTGTTGAAGAAGAGCATCGAGCTAATGGAGCTGATTGCGACTGGATCCCGATGCCAGTCAGCGCGCGACGGGAGATTTAGAACCAAAACGAAATCTAGAAGAAAAATCCACCCACTAAGACTCGGTCGATTGCTGTCTTTCAAGGCACTCAATCACCACCAGAGTCCGAATATAATAAGGCCAATCAGCCTGACACAGGGTCGATTTGAAGGGTGTCAGCATGTTTTTAGGCCAAAAATGGCCACAGAAACTTGCGGACTGTAGTGGTGATAGGAGAAAAAAGGTGGCCACTTTGATGGTTTCCCTTAAAAATGGCAAAAACGGGCTTTGCGGATTTTTAGTATCGACGTCAAAGTGGGCCCCTTTTTGAGGTTGCGGATTTTCATTAGCACGACTAGACTCCGCGTTTTTGCTGCTCTGGAAGTAAATCCATTTTGACACCTAAATTAAAAATCCGCAAAGCCCGATTTTGCCACTTTTAAGGGAAACCATCAAAGTGGCCACCTTTTTTCCTCTATCACCACTACAGTCCGCAAGTTTCTGGGGCCATTTTTGGCCTAAAAACATGTCGACACCCTTCAAATCGACCTTGTGTCGGGCTGATTGGCCCTATTATATTCGGACTCTAGTGGTGATTGAGTGCCTTGAGAGACACCAATCGACCGATCCTTGGTGGGTGGGTTTTTCTTCTAGATTTCGTTTTGGTTCTAAATCTCCCGTCGCGCGCTGACTGGCATCGGGATCCAGTCGCAATCAGCTCCATGAAGTCGATGCTCTTCGTAAACACCACAGTCACTATTTCTATTGCATTGCAGTCCCAGACCCAGTCAGTATTTAGCAACGAGATCGAAGCTGTCGTAGCCGTCGGGCTCGAATCTGGGTGAACGTGAACGAGGCCAATTCTATACGTATCCAGCGCGAGCAAAATCAACAAGAAGAAGAGAGCGAGGCCTATTCTACTCGTCTTCGCAGAAGTTGGGCTTGCACTTGGATGCTTGTCGAATTGTCCTGCGTCGCTTCGTAAGCCTCAAGTCCGGATCTGAGTGAAAGAGCGCAATCCCATCCAGCGTGAGCAAAAGCACAAAGGAGAAGAAAGGGAGAGAATGCGCCGCCTTCGTTTGTTTCTGAGCAGTAGACTCCATCGCTAGCCTTACCTAGTACGAGCGTCGAGATAGCTCGCAGTCGTTAGCTTTAGCATGAGCGTGAGCGTCGAGCAACTCCTCCTTTCGCATTCGGGTTCGCTGTCTGATTATGATTTAGCATTAGAGCCTGACGCAGATGCTGACTTCTTTGCGCAAAAGGTAGAGGCAAGCGAAGACGTAGATTGCAAGCGCCGCCCTTTATCGATTGCCGTTAGCTACTTTCACTCTGCGCTGTCTGTGTCTTGGCCATTGGCTGCAAATCGAAGCCCAAAGCTGAAGACTGCCGCTATTATATTTATTTTTATGCTGACCCAAATACAAGACAACTTACATACCCTGCATGTACATAGGTAGCAAACGTAAAAGGCAAGACGAGACGAGTGGAGTTAGACTCCCGTCTGACGAACGCAGTCTACTACTTACGAGCGAAGCTTCAGCGCTCTTTTTACAGAAACAGCAACGGCTACAGCTACAGTCTGACGCCATCTACAAAAGATCTAGATCGGCCAAGAATCACAAAGACAAAAGTACGCTCCTCACCGTTGCCCGTGCAGCTGCAAGCTGAGCAGCAGGCTCTCTCGCTATTCGTATTCTTCGCTGAGCGTGAACGTGAACGAGAATCAAAACCAAGACAGAGGAGAAGCAGGCGCCAGGTATCCACACTCTTGCCCCTCTCTAGCCATACCCGTATAAGCTTAAGCATGTGCGGAAGTGAGTGAAGATGTGTAGCGTTTGTTTTGCCATTGTAGTGCAATTCCGCCACTGCAGTGATTCAGCAGCTGTTCCTGACATGACTGCACTAATAGAAAACCAACAACAGCAACGACTACAACTCTAACACTTTGCGCTTACTCTCAGTCGGTCTCTGACTCTTCTAGGCTATGGCTCGACGTCGATTTTGGTCTCGTCCTAGTTGTTAAGTGGAGAGAGACAGCAAATCCTTAAGCTTAGCACACAGGTCGAGACCTATCCGAGATTAGCAAACCCAACCCCGCCGGCAGAATGGACTTCGATCCCAATGGTGCGCACCCCTCTGGTATGGGTTTCCAGGACTATGCCCAAGCGGAATGGAACGCCGGGGCGGAAGGATGGAACGCCGGGACGGGGGGCGAAGGTTACCAAGTGGACGAGTATGAGCGTGGCACGGAGGCCGCGACGATCCGGGATGATCATTATGAGAGTCCGAAAGTGAAAACCATGCGCATGAGCATGATCGTGATTGGATACTAATACTAATACTAACTATGGAGGTCAAGCCTCACTCTAACTGTAGCGGTGCTGCTACTGCTAGGCGTTGCTGTTGCGCCCTATACTCTTACTCACTCTCACACGCTAACGCTTACAATTACGCTTACAATTACGATCACGCTTGCCCCTCAGAGTCATCCACTTTCCATAGCGTCCCAATTCAGACGCTTTCTCTAAAGAGTAGTAGCTAGTGTCTCTATTTCTTTGCATTCGAATTGGATGAAGTTTAAGATCGACATTGAGACTGACGCTGAGCATCAGCATGAGCGTGAACGTCTTGCGTTCAGGATCAGGCTCACGCTGCACAAAGGCAGAATCAATAAGAAAGCCCCAAGACAGAGAACGAGAAGCAGGGCAATAAGTATAACTCGCCATAAGAATAAGCCCCCGCGGTCGCGCTTGAGTCTCGAGTCTGTGCCTGGCGTCTGAGTGTGTGTCGTCTGTGTGAGTGAGAGTGATAGAAACTGGCACCGAGATAGTCACACTAAATCATCATAGTGCTAAGCTTTGGCTTAGGCTTACGCGACTCCAACTGTAGGACTGAGATAGTTCTAGCTTAGATTTAGGCTCGCTTTTAGTAGGACTCTTTTATTTACCTTTACGCTTACGCTGTCACTGTGATTTTTATTGTGATGCTGATTGTCATTGAGGCTCTGAATAAGAATGGCCATAGCGTTAAGCCTCTGGAGTTGTGACCCGCACGCGCGCGCCCAGTCTGTACCAGCAGCGGCTAGGTGATCTGCAGCCCCAGTCCCGAGCATTACCAAAGAGCCACAAGCAATACCAATACGAGCACCAGTCCCATTGCCAAGAGCGAGACCAAGCGAAGACGTTGGTCCTGGTGTCCATGTAGACGACGGCTCTTGGCGCTGTCATCGACGACACGACCACGATGGAGATGAGCTTGAGCTTGTGGCTGTGGTAGAGGTAGCGCCTGTTCTACTTCTGGCGAGTCTTCCTAAAACTCGCGGTAGTGGTAGTCCCAGATGCATCTGCATCGCTGAAGAAGAAGAAGACGTCGACGAAGGTGATGCTGAGGCACTTGCGCGCGTCGTTGAAGATCAACGCTGAGACTCCAGCTGAGGAATTAGTCTCAGTCTTAGCTGTTTCCTGAAGTTCCAGCTTGATGCTGAGCATGAGCTTGCCCCTTGAAAAGCCCGCGAGCCGCCTCCTCGCTTAATTGTGGATCCGCCCCAAGTTGCCCACGCTATTGCCAGCCGTCGACGGCTATGGCAGTGGGTGCGGAGCGTGTTCACATAGCTGAGGCTGACCCAGATCCACTGAAACTGATCCACGAGAGTTAATGCTAAAGCGCCTCACTAAGAATGAAAGAGAGAAGAGGAAAGAGAGGGAAAGGCTCTAGCTGAAGGAACGAAAGGAAGAAGCGAGAGTCCGAGCCCAAGTCGGTGGCTAGTCATATTTCCCTCATGATTTTTCCAGCGTGGACGAGTGTGGTTACTTCTCTCTTGCTTTCACGTTCATGCAGAGCAGCGCGAACGAAGGAAGGAAGTGGCGACTTCTCTCTTGGTTTTTTTTCCGCAAGTCAGTAATAGGATGCACGTCCTACGTTGGTTCTCTATATGGTTTCGCTAAGCGTACAAAACTGATTTGCATGCTACTCTTATGGGTTTTTTTTTTTTTACGCCTAGCCCACTGAGGAAAATCGTGAATAATTCTCCTTGTGTGACTTTTTCGCTTTAGCTACTAAAGGTTTTCTCTCTCTTCAGATTAACCCAATGAAAAAAAGAAAAATTCCTTAGCCTTAGAGGTTTTTTCTCATCGGATGAATCCATTGAAAAAAACGAAAAAATTCCTAGCCTTCAAGGTTTTTTCTCTCGTCGGATTATGTCCTTGAAAAAAGAAAATCTTCTTACTGTTATAGTAGTTTTTTTTTCTCTGATTTAAGAGGTTCAAAAAAATTAAAAGTAAAAATCCGCTGAAAATCCGGCATCGCATTTTTACAACGTTTTCTTTACGAGTAGACTATAGTATAGTAACAAATCGAAATCCACCAGCTTACTTTCTGAAGAAGATGAGCAGCTTGACGTTGAGACTATTGTAAATACAATTTAGATGTTGCAAATAAAAACTTCAGCACCAGGTGGATAGAAGTCATGCTGCTCGTGGTTTACGCATGGATGTCTGGAGATGCATATTCTAATATATCGCGAACGGCATGCAGGGACTGATGTTCTCGGTTATGTGGCGCTATTTCGATGAGGAAATCAAAAAGCGAGGCCTCTTTGGAACTGGCAAATAGTAGCCTACAACTCGGCTTGCGGTCTCTCCGTTATCATTTTTTTTTGAATGCGAAGCATCGAACACTGTAGATATCGCAAGATGTTTCTCCTGCTCCGCAGAAGAACATGATGATCAAGATGAAATGCAACATCTATCAACAAAAACAAAATACAGCATTACTTCGATAAGGAATGGAAAGGGAATATTATAATAGAGAAAGACTCGGAGTAAAAAAGAACATGAAACAAGGCAAGTAAAGAAGAAGGGAAGGGGAAGAAAACTGTTAATCACTTCACAGTGACAAACTTTGCGTACCCTCTTGCTAGGCAAATTCATTCATTCACTCGTTACATGTAGTTGGGTGGGAAACACGGGTCGTGAGCGTCCCTGAACAGTGTGAGTATGTATAATTCTTGATGTTCTTCTCCTAAGTCTACTAGTACGAATATGTCTTACATCAAATAGAAAAGTTATCAGTGTGATTCATTCATCTGTGTTATTTTTATCGTCATTCCTAGTACTTGGTTCAGCAAGCAACTCTCTCAAAAAAGATAAGCAAACTACAAACTGTGAAGAGAGAATCATGTAAAGTGCTGAACATTTTTCCTTCCAGCAGCAAATGTGTGGAATCCCCATGTTGCATTTCAATAAATATATTGTATCATTCTATTGGATGCGGATGATAGAGCCAACTCATCTTCAAAAAGATAGTCGGTCTAGCAAGGTAGATTCAGTTTCGGCATTTTCATAGTCGCGAGCGCTCCCCTCTCTGTAGGTGAGCCGATTCCTATCCTATCCTATCAAGAAGATTGTACCCGTCTAAGTCTATGACATTATTGATTAGTTCATAAGGAGCAGGTCGTGGAGCACTCCTACTATTTCCGGTGAAGGAGCTCTGACATCTTCTTCCACCGCCAAGAGGATGTTGACGACAAAATATTCGGGGGGACCACCTTTTTTCATCTTAGCGATCGGGATGACGACACTGACACACACGCATAGAGCAAAAACACCATGCGTCGTTTCTTCTTGTAGCTCAAGCGCGACCAAAAACCAAAAGTAAGTCCCTAGACTTTGTTAGATTATCTCAGGATCATCAGGAACGGAGCCTCTTCCGAGAAGACCTTCGCTAATAGTAGATAGATTCGTTGATCAACTTCATTCTCATATGTTGATGTCGGCACCTTCATGCTCTTGAAAGATGAAGCCTCGCGCGCGAGGCTTCGGCTTTCTTGAGAATTTATTGTGTCTGGCGTCATTGTGCTTTTTGACAGATCTTCTTCCAGTGCTCAATGCACGCGGCTAAGGTGGGAGCCCCTTCATCCATGATCAACCATGAAGAACCTTGGCCAGCCTCTTCATTTCTGATTCTGAAGAAGATATAAGATGAAAGTAATAGTAAAACGAAGTGATGCCTAATTTTTTCCATTAGGAGAACGACGTCGTACTATGTAAGATGAACAACAAGATATCTCATCTGCTGCAGATGTGTTCTTCCAGGATTCTTGGCACGGGCAGTGGTGTGAATCATGGTGCAGCAGGCAGACGATAAGAAGGCTAACAATGAATCCGTCAAAGCAGGACTCAGACGATGTGTTGATGAAAGAGTGTCCTCGGTTGGTCGAAGATGCGTGTTATTCTGATTGTACTACCTAGTATAGCATGATCTGTATCTCCACGGAGGTTCCTCGTGCTGCTCACGACCATGGTTCATTCTAGTATCGTCTCACATCCCATTTCAATCTAGTACTTTGAGTTTCTCTACTTTTATTTGAATTTGTAGTTCTAGTGAACTGTCGAGCTCGTCTACGTGTACATCTGCATGTATTTGCTCCGTTGATCTTGACCAACTACCACCTATTTGATCAAATCTTCAATTGTACATTATCTTCACGACCTTCTTGTTCATGAAGTCCTAGTTCTTCTACTTCTGCTACGACAGATAAAAAAAAACATAATGACGCGTCGTCCAAGTCCAACCTGCTCTTCTTCTCCTACTCCTAGGGTCCAACTACACCTGCTCGTCATCATTTGGTCTTTTAGTTTTTTGAACATAGTACTATGTTCTGGCCATTTGTTGACGAGGAGAGGTTCTCATCGTGCAGAGGATGAGCAGGAAACCTTTCTTCAGAAGATGGACTCGACGACAGATCTCGAGGTCTACGAGCTGGTAAGTGGTTCAGACGAAGAACACGAAAACCTCGACGTCAGAACTCCAGGACTGCCCGTCGTTGTTGCATCTAGTACTTCTATTAGTGAACAAAGAAGAAATTCATTTTCTACTTCTCCAAGACCAGGACCTCCAAGTGGTTCTTCAACAGCTGCAGCCGTGGGTGTCGCTCTAGCTAGTAAGCCTCTCCAAGCAAATCCAACATCATCTTCCGGTGGAGGAGGTGGCGACATCATGTTAAGGGATCGCTATTCTGCATGTTGAGGTATCTATTTTCAGTGTTGAGGTATCTTCAAGATCAACAGGAGTTACCCACTCGTTCGTCTTAAAATTTCGTCAACGATAATTTGATTCCGATTGAAAAAGAAGATATTTATATATTATACTGAAGCAGAAACTAGCTCTTCTAATCATGACCGCAGCAGACGCCAAATTGCCTCGATCCGTCTACCTAGATGGCAATGCTTGGGGCTGCGCTTTCTATATCGGCGTTCAAGAGGCTTTTGAGGCCAGATTTGGTGAAGGATTTGGTCTCAGGATGGAAATGTTGCAAGGGGACTCTGCAGGCGCTTTAATGGCCCTTCTGTGGGCTCTGGGTGCTCCCTCAAGCTTCGCGCGCGAGATCTATACTATGTTGGCTGGTGGTGGGAAAAAAGAGATGCTGAAACTGCGGCTCTCGGATTATCACGAGTATGCGATCGATGAAATTGGTATGGCCGGGGACTTGTTGTGAATGAAGCGACTATAGAGTGCTAAATGCTTGCTATCACGTTCACCATACTCATCTTCTGGCTCCTACCTAGTACTGGTACACAAGTTTAAGTACAACTATGTATTCGTCAGAAATCACGGCCCCCAGCTCAAGATTTAGAACCAACACCAGCACCACGACAATATCATTCTTTCATCCTGAAACGTCGCTGGCCAAATGCTCATGAGTTGGTGCGCGGTAGGTACCAACTTGGCGTGACTATAGGATTCCGAGATCACCGATGGATTAGTGACTTTCCCAGCTTCGCTGACCTCCGCAGGGTTCTTCATGCTTCGATGCATATTCCCATCTTCGCAAGGAAAGTGCCGTACTTTTATGGAACAAGAAGTCAAATTGACTTGGTCAATGTATGATGGAAATAATAGAACTGGTACTAGTTGTGTGAAGGAAATGCGACTGCTATAAATAAAATGATGTAGTTAGACGTTCAACAGCTGCGACTGCTCTATATTAAAAATGTAGAAGACGTTCAAGTTCAACATTTTCTTGCTCATCCTGCTCTAAAATATGTGGCGTCCGTACGATTTTCACAGTGTAGAAAAACGAGGAGCAGAAGGTGGTGGAGGAGATGCAGGAGGTGGAGGAAATGACCCTGGTATCGCTAATACCAGTGTCATGACCACGACAACTTCTTTACCAGTTCCTCGACTGCCCATATTAATGCACAAGGACAAGCCGCAAATAGATCAAAATACACAAACAGCAGAAGCAGATAGTTGTAATGGCTGTGGCGTCCCTTGGAGTATGGTTGAGAAAATGGAGAAGATGAGTATCAAGGACAAGCAAGGACAGGGGCAACATCGACGTGTCGTTTCAACCTCAACTACCTCCAGACCCGCTTTTATGGTACTTGCAACTGCTCCTGCCGGTGGAACTTCGCCTCCCGCCGACTCATCTGCCGACGACGACCAGAGAGATACAGATAACGAATCCTCATCTTCGTCCTCGGCAACACAAGCTGCCCAGGATCGACGGCGTGTACCTGTGGATTTGGAGAAAAACAAAAACCACGGTCATACCCGTCTAAGTGCGATTGACGGGTGTGTGGCGATGGATGAGACCCACCTGGCACACGGCGATGAAACCTTGGTCGTGTCCGCAATGCCATGGTCCGATTGGCCGGATAGGTATGGCTGGGTGAAAACAATGATTTACTTATGTAATTCGAATTATTCTTCTTGTGAGCAACTGAATCAAAGCGTCTTCGACTTTACACTTTCGCATGTCTCCTACAAACTAACAATTCATTTTTAGGTGATTCTCAGATTCGAACTGCAGATTGAGATACTGTGTTAGTACTTTGGTTTGAGAAGATACCCGTTGAACTAAATTCTCTGTTACACCAAAGCTCTGACTCTAAGACTAAAGAACGTACAACAAATTGCTTTCTTAACCTTATCTACTTACTTCATAATTTTATAGGGTCTCCCAACTACGACCCTGACGAACGTTCTATCTTGCCCCATCTAATTTCACGGTTGGTGTGACATCCATGCTACCTTATCGCCTATGGAAACCCTTTTTCCTCCTGGCGATCCAGCTGGGGTGATTGCCTTGGGCAACAAACTCGCAACTCTGTGGCTCCAGCGTGGTGGACGGTTGAAAGCGGGGAAGCGACGCGCGCTGGTGATGAAAAAAGGCTTCTTCGTTGTTGCTGGGATAGGGATGTGGGCCTGTAGACATATTGAAGAAAAGGCATTGCCGGAATATCAACGGCGCCCGCCAATAGTTGCAGATGTATCACCTCCAAAGTCCAAGCTCTAGTACCTTGAAAATTCTATCTACAAGCAGTTGGTTGTAGACGCATCTGGATGTAAATTAATATGTTCTTGTTTCTCTACTCTGTATATATTCTAAATTATTCGTTTTGATGATTATTATTTTCACTGTAGTTGCATGATTTTCTACTGACGCATCATCTCCTGTCTCTTACTACGCTGCCTTCGACGTAATTGTGTCTATTTCCTCTTGCGCATCTGCTAGTACTTCTGTTTCTGATTTTTCAAAGGGTTGCTGGGTGTTGCTGTTGTACTTGAACTCCTCTAATATTCATGATATCTTCTACCTAGTAGTTCAAAAGTACAGCTAGTACAGACTTTCTCTGAGTCCTCTCGTTTCTTATGGCTAAGTTCCGATTGCCAACGTCAGCGATGGAGGGAAAACGTAGTTTGTAGAGGTACTAACCTTGATGAGGATCACGCATCGACTTCGTTATCGTCTTCAATAGAGACAAAGACTCTTTTTATTCAAAGCAGCAGCAACGTCAGGAGCATGCATATCATGCGCAGAAAGCGGTCATCTTGAGCTTCATCAACGCAAGCTCCTCATCATCTGAGCATGATGAAACTGTAAGTACTTAGGTGTTTTTGGCGAGCACTCCGTTCATCAGCGCTATTCCCGGCGACCACTTCGCTCATCTAGATCTACTCATGTTCTATCCAGAAGAGCAAACGCACGACCGACGTTCTTCATCTTGTTATTTTACAACTTAGCGCTAGCGATCGCGTCGCTCCTGTAGTGCTAGAAGCAAATCGTTTGTGGTGCAGCAGGTATAGTGGATGATCTAAAAAGATCCGTATTTTGCTTCCTCCCACACCTTGACGGTCCTTCTACTTGCGTCACTGATCCATACTTGACAACTGAGGTTCATTGTGTGACAACAAGAAAGACATTGCTTATTTTTACTGCGTCGTGCAAGCGCATGTCCTCCAAGTCCATGTCGGCTTTTGTTTCCGCTACAGGGGAAGAACTGCGGCAAAAGTTCACGCCAAATAACGCTCCGACAAAATAATGATTGAGTACGTCTCTCCATACGAGACGCCTTTCGGAAAATGGCTTTTCTATCTGACATGGATGTTTTTGCCTTTGCTGCCATGGTTGCTGATGAGCATTATTTGGCAATTATGACAAGAAAAAGTGTACGCATACTCAAGCAAAAACGATCATGATGTTTTTTGACTTAGAAAGTTCCACCTATTTTCTGGAGGATGAGTACTTACACCTACACTTTTGACTTTTTCCCTTCATAGCAATACCCGATTCCGCCATTGGAGTTTTTTAGCCGCTTGGTTTCTGGTAGTCACGATCCCCCAGCGGATCCAACATGGGGATTCGTTTTGGAAAGAGCAACATTACAAGGATTGGCTTTGACATCTGGTGCCATTCTGCTTCTTGTGTGGTTTCTAGTCGAGCTGATGTACATACCCCTGAGGTATATTTGTGTTAAGGCTTCTTGTTGTAGTTGTTGTTGTTCCCCAACAAGACATTGATTCAGATTCGAATAGCACGAACTCATCTTGTCATAAGAAGCAAGAAAGCAATTGGTTGTTCAGATTCGAACTCAATGCAGTCAAGTCATCTTGATGTTATATTATAACTAGAAGCAAGAACAAAGCATCAACAGCATCTGCTTACCTTTGATCTCGTGTTTTCATCAAGGGGAAATAAGACAAAGACATGGTCAGCATCAAATATCGTGATCGTGAGACTCTTCAATTATAAAATGAACGATTATATGACGGGCACCATCATGATCATCAGGGAAAATCTTAGGCAATCTGCCGAATAGATTCTGGCACCAAAGTCCTCTAATTCTCGCGTAGAATGTTGTGGTGCTGAAGTTGGAGATCCTGGGTGCTGCGAGGAACGGGATAAAGCGCAACTCGAGGGTTTCTGCTTTGGCTGTCTATTCAAAACATGCAAAAAAAAGAAGATTATGGGAACAGAATGTCATAGACATAGCATTAACTTATACTTTCAAAGAAGATTATGGGAACAGAATGTCATAGACATAGCATTAACTTATACTTTTGATCCTTTACGTTGTCGTGCTTTTTCCTGATTCTTTCCTAGTTAAAAACTGGCTCCACCCACTTATTAACTTTCATTACAAAGGGAATTTTAGTTCTTTTTCTAGTTTCTCTGGCTTCACCACTAGAAGTACTCACATTGATTACAAAGGAGGTATAATTTTGGACAACTGTTTTCTTGTTCTCACGATGGATCTGCGTTAGAATATCACTATCTTCTCTAGAGGTGTTTAGCAGTACATATCTTCGTTTCATCGTTCATACACGCTCGACCCTCCGTGGAACAGAGAAAGGCGAGCATCAGAGGACAGCTGAGGGACCTTACGGACACTGATGAAGACTCATTGGACGACGACTGCTCTGGAGAAGCGTTAGACCGTCAGCCACTGGTGGGTCCTGCAATTGCCGCACAGCTTGACGCCACCTGATGGATGATTTAGACTTAGTACACATCAAAGTAGTAACTACGCAAACGCACTGCAACCACAACGCTTTTGATTTGAGCCCTTATCTCCACTTGTATTCAAAAGAAGTAGTTATGAAAAATGTCATATTACACGCATCACAGCTACTAGTTGTATTTTGAATTCTTCTTTTCACTAAAATAATGTTGTAGCAGCACGAGCATCAGGTTCATCAACAGGAGTACGCTTTGGCTTACAATATCTTAATGAAGATCGCTCCTCGTAAAACATGAGTTAAAGGTGTTCAATTGCAGCGAACTTCATTACTTCCAACATGAGGATCAGAGAAACATACATCATGTCACCGATGAATTGGCCTTAACAAATTCCCAAAAAAGTAGGTCTAGGTGCTGCAGCATGCAAGCCAGTATTAGTAATCAGAGCAGCACCGCGCTTTTCAATCCATTCATAATAGGTCAATGTAGTATGATAGTTCTTGATGATGGTTGATGTGCATGTACATGTTGGCTCTTCATCCCTGACAACTGTTTTCTTGTTATTGGATGGAACTATTGCGAGAAATTGTAGACCCGGGCACCAAAAAACAAGACCGGACTCCACCTGCCGCCGGTTTGCGAACTGGATAAAACTGGGGTCACCCTTCCAGCGGTCTCGGCATACAAAAAAAAAAACAGGGTGAAGGACATGAGTGAATGAACAGCCACGACATCAGAAAGGAAAAAACGAAAAAATGGCCCTTGACCATGATACGGATACGCTGTTTGAGTACTGGCTGTTTTACGCGATCCTTTATGGCCTCAGCTTCAGAAACTTGATAACGATATAATACATTTTCGCTTCATTTAGTAGCCGCCCTGCTTTTACACTATTTGCTTAGGGTCTCAGAGGACTAAGTGGTTTCTTGGGGTTGTGATTTACTTCTAGGATAGGGCGCACGCCACTGCTTTCACTAACAAGACGTTTTGTTATTTGCATATCCAAGATTGGACAACGTGAAGATTCCTCCAAAATGCACTTCATTTCCAGTAAAGCAAGTTTAGAGACTCTAAAAATTGTTGATTATAAGTTCGCTGCCATGGTCATGGTGGTTTTTTTACAACGAGTTTGAGGGCGCACGAATTTGGCCACTGGAATTTTTTTTATGGAGAAAGATTAAGATATTTATTGAGAAGAGGACATTAATTTGAATCGTTCTCGTAGGAAATTGTTTTTACTCGTCCTTCTCGCAATTTAGTCTAAACTCAATCATCTCTGAGTCTCTCAATCGTCTCTGGCATTCATCTGAAGCCACTATGATATCTGAGACGATCATCCTCAATACCAAGCGAAACTGAACCATCTTCATCTTCTTTGCTACCATCATGATTAGCATCATCGTCCTCGCTCTTGTTGACTCACCCTCAGAATTTTGGGTGAACTGCTAGTACTACTTAGCATATCACAGAATGCTGGGTAAACTACTAGTACATCTGCTTCCCCCTCGCTCCTCAACTATTCAGGAGCACCATGTCTTGTCCATCTAAGGCTTTGCCGTTGTATCTATGGCAGCCGACATGATATGCCAGAAAATCCGACATGGCAGCACGTTTTTGAGAACGCTACATTCGTAAGGCTGCAAGTACCTAGAGAGCATTCTCAACGCCATCCTTGGTCTCTTTTTGGTCGACAATAGGAGCATCATGATAAACAATGAACTCTTCAACATCGACCTCATGCCAGGCACATCAATCACTCAATCAATCAATCAATTAGTATTGGCTAAGAATTGGAGTATCATCAAGCGGAAAAAGAAGTGGCCAAGGATGTGGCTTTCAAGGAAGATGCGACGCGGTAGCTCTAACACTCCGGGGAGTTTGCCTGACAGTCGCCATGGTTGTTTTCTCTTTTTGAAGTGTGGCAGAGCTTATATACCTTCCGCTCAGGTACCTTTTCCGGTTAGAGTCTTGCAACGCAGACGATGGCGATCCAAGCTGCTGTGATCAGAACCGATCCGCCGACGGCTTCTGCAGAGGGTGTGTCTTCCAAGCATACTGCGGGAGAAATAGGGAGAAATACGAACTACTCCAACCGTCCAAGCAGGTCCAGCGAGAACAGCGAGAACAGCGAGAGCGAGAAGAGAGGGCGAATCTTATTTTTAATCGGAAAAGTTCTGGACATGATGACGTGCCAGAGGATGGAGAAAACAATCAAGAAGGTGAACAAAATGAAGTCTCCTATGAAGTCTTTGTCCTGTCAGATGATGACGATGAGGCTCAAAATTACGGCTTGTTTTCCTTTTTTAAGAAGTCAGTTATACAGTTGCACTTGCTTGGGAAGCATCTGATTATATCTTCTTGGGCGAGCAGGATGATGTCCTCGTCGTAATTAATAGTCTAATACGTCTTGTGTACTTCTACTTCGTGATGAAGGTAAATGACTCAACTTATTCTTGAGAAGCTGGCATCATCTAAGTACCTTACTCTTCTCGGGAAGAAACCACAACTACGTGTCGTCAAAAGATGCTATGAAATGTCCCTCTCTTCAGGTCTCAGGCATCATCTCTAAGAGACACCGCCACCGCCACCACCGCAAGAGGATGTTCCTGATGAGCGCCAACCATTTTTGGTAGGTCCTCCGGTCATTGCGCTTGCGGCACGGCGCTATTCCGCAGTTCCACGACGTGAAATAGCTGAACTTCTAGGTCCTGCGATTGATGGGGAAAAAAGGCGTCACTCATCATTCTTTTAAACGCCGTTCGATGTGAATAGACATAGACACCATGAAGATGAACCAATTACCGTGATCTAATGACTATGAAGACTCATACAGAAGCTACTATAAATGTAGATAATGCTCGTTTTCTTTATTCAGTTCTTTCACAATAATATTTTGCACAAGAAACTGTTGGTATTGATCACTACATACGCATAAAAATGATATTTGTCGCTCGTCTTTTCTTCAGTTGTAGAGCTGACCTTGACTCTGTTGACGAGATTGCACAGGCCTACCGTATAAAATATGACGTTGCAGCACGCAGAAGATCTTGATGGATACAACCACACGCTTCCTTTATTTGATTGTTGAAAACGTGATGACTGCTGGATAAGAAAGTGGGCCACTCTTATGATGCTCGTTTTTGAAAGGAGATCGATGTTCATGGAAGATCCTTTCTGTGCAATTTAGCAAAATCAGCATTGATCGACAATGGGTCCTGACAATGGCGAGCGATGGCTGACAATGGATAAGGTTATTATGAAAAGTGAAGTTTTTGGCGACCCCTAATTTAGTAATAGTGTTACTGTCGTCTTAGAGAGATAGAGGTCCTATAGCGACCTGAACACGAGCGGAGCGCAAGTTTCAAAGCGAGAGCTTCCACTGTGGAAGATCCTTTGTGTGCAATAGCTTTACACGTTTGAAGAATTATGTGCAATACCAATAGCTGTACACGTTTGAAGAATTATGTGCAATAGCTTTACACGTTTGGAGTGAGTAAGCAGTGGACTCGCCACCTAGCCGCGCCCTTCGAGGTGGACTGTGACGCTGAACAGATCTACACTATAAATCTCGTGATGTCGGTGCATGTGGCGCCCTGACTTGATCGAGGCCAGTGAACCTTGAACCTTGAACCTTCACGGATTGACTACAGAAAAGAAACTGAAACACTCCACTCCACTTCTCGTTCACTAAAAAGAGCTCCTGGCACGTGGTGTGCATAAATGAGCAGAGGACCAATGAAGCATTCTGCAATTTCCAACGAAAAACGTTTTAGGCAGCAGTTTGAACTCCTCGGTGATTGAGTAGCACACTCTTTGTTGGTCCCTCTGGTGTTTTTGGTTAGGTGTCTACCTTTTTCGGTAGTACTACCACGGAGGACATTTTTAGTATTAACCATGCGGTGGGCTTACTACCGGTCACCATGTGACGTATGGCTTTACTATTGCATATTGATGACGGTTTCCATAGTCTTTCTGATGTTTGGTATTTTCCTCGGATTCTGTTGCTGTGGTCGAATATATGAGACTACAAAACGACACGATCTTGGTCCGTGGGAATGAAACAGAAGAAGAAGGGCCGACCTGCAAATAGAGGTCGGCCTTGAGATCCATTGAAAGAAGAGGCACTCGCTCAAGATCCTTGGTGAAAATCCTGTCAAAAGAATTTGGAAAGAGATGTGCATAAGAAGGTGTGGCAGTTCGTCGAAGATGGTGTATCGAATGATTGATGCGTTGTTTTACAAGGATTGTGTATATCATCATCATTATCCAAGAAGATAAGCTGCTTTATCATCATCTCCTCACAACCCACACCTTTAGTTGAGCTGATTATTTACAGGATTCGGTAAGCCTCTGGCCTGAGTCTAACGCGAACATATCATTTGTTCTGTCTTGCAACTTGTTTTACATATATATTGTTAACGCAACATCTTTATACATATATTCATATATCCGTCCAGCTATATAAACATAGAGAATAAGAAAGTTGACCTCGAAACGATAAGATCCATCTGTTGATAGACCAACCGCGGCCTTCGCACGGTTGTCTGGCAAACGGTTCTCCTAACCGAGTTTGCATCAAGATCGAGGCCTCCGCCCGATCGACCTAAGTATCTTTGTACACACAAGACTGAGGCCTCCGCGCAGTCTACGTTATCTGATTTCATACGTGATAGTTCCAATAGACTAAGGCCTTCGCGTAGTCTAACCAAACTGCATCTTAGATTTGACTAACCGAGGCCTCTGCACGGTTGAAACGAGACTTTTCTGCGCATACGAGATAATCCTAAAGACTGAGGCCTCCGCACAGTCTTCATACATACGATTTTGAGATATTTATTGTGCCCAAGACCTCGGCCTCCGCGCGGTCTTGCAAATACGAGTTACAAAAGAGTTTCACCGAAACACCTTTAGACAGGTGAGCCTGGTGTTCGTGGTAGCTCCGACGTTGATCTTCACTCCCACGGTCCTAGAGAGAGAGTGTCGCTAGGCACATCCACTTTTACTTCCCCAAGTGGTGGAGAACTCTGGACCCGATCAACTTGCTGCCACGAAGTAGATAGAGAATAGAAGGAGAGGAATAGTCGATATGTCTCATCGCGTTTCACAGATTCGACTCGAAGTAGACGAGGAAGAAGGTAAAATTACATATACACTACCGCGCGAGCCTAGGTTCTCAGTGGAAGTCAACAGAAGGGTGTGTAGACTGATTAAATATAAGGCGGAGCGCCTTTCTTGTGGCTCTTGGGACCCTACCCCTTCGAGCCGCTCGAGGTGGATAAGTGTGCAGACGTTGTTGCAGTACCTCAACGGGAGAGATCGGGAGGGTCGGCTGATTTCGTATAACGAACTTATTGGCTGCCTCGTCCGTGATCTTTGCTCGGGTTATCTGCTCTCGTATTGGGGCTCACACTGGGAAGGGACGGAGAAAGTTTTGGAAATTACACATATTTCGGTAGCCGCTCGTAGGAGTTAACGAAAGTAGAATAGCTGGACGGATTAAATAAGGAGATAGAACTTATAAGAAAGAATGGCCCACACCTCCATTAAGATTGCGATAGCCGATTCTTCGAGCGCAAGCACCGAGTTAAAAACAGCGGATGAGCTCGTCAACTGGTCGTTAATAAAAGGTGACGCAATCCTTGTCCGTAGCGTCACCGTTGAAACGCCAATTTGTTTGGAAAATAGCGAATCCACGAAATTTCTTTTTGACCCTCGTCCGGGTGGGAACAAGGAAGACAGTCGAGAAGGAGCATTGCAAGAGACGGCTAATAACGTTGACGGGTCTTCGTCAGTTTCGAAGGCAGGAATCGGCAAAGGACCGAAACTTGTATCTAAGGCTCCTAGCTCGGCATCCGAGCTCAGGGACCCTTGCCCTGCTTTGTTGCTTCCTGGGACTGGAATCGGCAAAGGACCGAAACCAGGACCGAAGCGAGCAGGTCCGACAACCGAGTTGAAAGGGAATCGATTTCCGGAGGAAGGTTCTACGATTGTCGACCCGATCACAGGAGCTTTGTACGCACCTAGCCACAAAACCCTCCTTAGGGCTGCGCAACGGGAACGTCAGGCGGCTCGGAAAGCAGCAGCAGCGACCTCACGCGACGTTGACACGAATCGAGAAGGACGCCCGGGCTCAACGGAGGTTGTTTTGATTGCTCGTGAGAACGTCAATACGACTGCGAACCTTGGGTTGATACCGGCAGAAGGACGACCGAAAGTGGTCCTCACGAAAGGATCTCGAGCTCCAGTTGTAGAAGTCGTAACATCGAAAACACTGGTGAATAAGCCGCTTTCCGGGGTTTCTACGAAACCGACTGCTGCTTTGGCCCCAACCCCGGCCTCCGGGGAACAAGGTGAGGTTGAACAGGAGACCGAAACCACCGTGGTCCTTACGAAAGGACCCCGTGCTTCGGCCGAACCGAACGGGAATTCACAAGATCAAGGAACAGAACTGAAGTGTTCGAGCGAGCAGGTTGCTCAAACCTCTTTGTCGGAATCCGACGAGGGGAACGGAAAGACGGGTCCTGGAACCGGACCAACATTGCGAGTAGTCGCGGCTGACGAGATTAGTCAAGACTTTTGTGACCAACCAAGTTCGGAAAGTGATCCCGAAAGGGGCCCCGTTGACAAATCGGCTCCGGTTGGTCCATCGAACAAGGACCGAGAACCGGATTTGAGGAACAAACGCGAGCGAGGACCAGGAGAACGACAGTCGAAGATCTGCCCGCAGGAGGGCAGTGTTGAACCTTCAACGACGAAACGGAGCCGGCAGGTAGCGGAAAGTGGGTCTAGAGACCGTCAACGGGATCGGTCGGTTGAACGAAAAATCCGGCGTTGCTCTTCATTGAGGCGCCTTTCGAAAGGTCGGCATCCGACGGCGCGACCGGATAGACAGTGCGGTCCTGTGGGCCGTGCCCGAGACCTTGCACGAGACGTTGATTACCGTCGCCCGGCCCGTAAGTTTTCCATCGAAAGGGACGTATCGTATAAACGGGTTCCCTCTGGTCAGTTCGATTCCAATTTTAAAGTGGGTTCTAAACGAACGCTTGAGACCAGAAGTCGGGATTGTTCTCGCTCCCGAGGCTCTGGTCGGGTAGTGTCGGCACAGGACCGACGCCGCTCGCGAGGAGAAAGAGGGTTCTCGAAAGGTACCTGCACGTTGAGCGCACAGGGTCGCTCTTTGTCTCCCCCCCGGTCGCCTGTAACAGGGTTTGGTGGTCGGAGACGATCCAAAGCGGTTGCGCGAGAAACAGGCCGGAAGAAGTTCGGGAGAAGGTGAAGATACCTACGTGAAATCCGTGAAGCGCAACTGGGAAGTGGTGTTGGGAGCGCGGGATGTCTTTGGTTTTGTTCCGAGGTTCTGACAACTCTTTCAAACAGGTGCGCGTGTCACCGGAATTCGAGGAAGGACGGTTGAAACGTCTTTCCAGAAGTGTTAGCCCTCCTCGACCTCTGCGACACCGACGTTTGTGCAGCTCGCGCACATCTCTACTTTGCGTTTGTCCGGAGCGATACGCGCTCGGAGAAATTGAGTTCGTGAGGACCCCTCACTCGTTCGAAGTCGAACCTTTAGTTGACGGCATTGCCCCGCCACCGCTCAATTTGGAAGATACGGACGTAACCCTCTTTTTGAAATAAAACGGCGTGTTCACACGAACTGGAGTTGTTGACGATACCCGTGCTTCCCTCGATATAGAAACGTGGTGCTATACGGCGCCCCGAATTCCTCCTTCGTTGACACAAGAAAGACGCAGGTTCTTCAGGGATTATTTGCGACACCAAGTCGAAGACCCGAAGCGACTTCTGGATTACTTGTACGGTGCGTCAGAAACCGCTGCCCCCCCCTCAGTTGCCCTGGGAGCTGTACCCCGAGAGCCGCTACGGTTCCGACCGAAGGTGGTACGGGATGAGCAGTTCGAGCGGAGAACCCGCACCTCCGAGACCTCCGGGCTCCGACCCGAGGTGGGAGGAGAGACCACGGGGGGCCGACGTCGAAACTCTTGTTGTTCCTAGTGGGTCGGCAGTGCCAGCCGGCAGCCTAGGGCTGGAACCGAGACTTTCTGGGGATCGGGTCCTCGAAAGTTTCTCGTGGAAAGATCAAACCCTTTGGCGCGTGGAAGGAACGAACGTGTTTTTCCAGAAAGTTATTTACAAGGGCGCTACGAATGTGATGAACATGTATGCTCGCGACCAGGCCGGAAATGTGGATCAGCGTTTCGTTGGATTCAACCGCCGGGATTTGGGAATCGAAAGGTCTAAGTTTCGACCGGCGACCGGTTCAGAACTGGAAGTATCTCTCGGCGTTCCGCTCGTCGATGGTATGACACTTAGAGGTCGGACCCCTTCCACATCGGCGGTCCGAGGATATGAGAAAGAAGGTTCTACGAGTGCTGTCCTTGACAACGGAGCTGTCCTCCTGGAAAGATATAGGGGTGTGGCTAAAGAGGCACTTCAAGGGTCTGGTCCCGTTGACGCGGCTGAATCGCCGCCGGTTTTCCGGTCTCCGGTTTCGAGTTCAGGGTCTGAACCCATTGTGATCTTGACTGACGGCGAGGACGGGGTGCTGACAAATCGCTCTGGTGGCTGTAGCTTGGGGACTAGTCTCGAAGAATCTCCTAAGAAGACTGTTTCCGCGGATCCGGATGCAAAATATGACCTCGACGACGTGTTTGGACCAAGCACTGGTCTCCACGGTGTGCCTCCGCCTCCTGGGGACGATCCGGATGCGGGAGACACCGATGTTGAGGTGGCCGACGTCGAGATGATTGACAACGAGCTGGTCGACGGAAGTGCGGTTCTCGGAAATCGAGTTTCAAACTCGGCCGACCACGACTCATTTTCGGACCTCGAAGGACATGCAGCGACGGGAAGCTCGACTGAGCGCAACTTGGGCCTGATGGGTCGTGAGGACGCCGTGATCGGCCCTCCGTTGCCGGCTTTTGACGAGGATCCCGGTTTCGTTTCACTTGGCTCGCCTGCACCGGGAAGTGAAGGGTGGCCTGCGGAAGAAACCGCTGGGGATGTTTTGATGAGTAGTGCTTACCTAGATGTTTCTAGTTCTGAAAAAGGGGTGCTCGGTGCCGTCCCGGCCCCAAGAGCTGACGAAATGGAACGGTTCTCGACGACCCCGGTCCGACGGCGCAGTTGTGTTGTCACCGGTGCTGCCCGCACGCGTGACTACAGCCCGTACGGTCCTCGGATGTTGCGCACCGCCTCCACCCCGGCGTACCGAATGGAACCGGTCGTCACCGAGACTGTGGAACAGAAGGCTCGCCGTCTCGAAGGTGAGAACACTTTTCTTGGAGTCCGCATTTCGGAAAAGACTGACGAACTTGAGGTGGCGAAAGAAAGGTTGAAGAGATCGGAAAACGAAACTGTGGTCCTTCAAGGGACGATCAGAACGCTGACTGCGGACCTTGAACGAGAACAGGAAGGATCTTGGCGTTGCCGAGACCTTGAGGTGACGGTTGAACGCCTGCACACCGACCACCGACTCCAAATCGACGCGTGCAATGCCTCTATCAGAGAGGCCGAAGACCGTGCCCGAGCAGTGGCCCTCCAATTTAAGATTGAGAGAGAAAGTTTCGAAAAAGAAGGCTTGGAGAAAGAAAGGAGTTGGAAGAACTGTTTCCAAGATTTTCAAAAGAAGTTGGAGACCGCCGAATCTGACACGCGAGCAGCAAAGTCTGTTTTGGAAACGGAACGGGAAGTCACCGCTGCCCTCCGCACGGCGGTGCAGACCGCGAAGACCGCCCTCGAAACGGTGAAAGCTGAGCTCGAGACGACCGTTGCTGAAAGGATGCGACAAGACGCCCGAATCCAGGTTCTAGTAACGTTTGAAAGAAGGTGCGCGGAGCTGGAAAAACAGGTTGAAATGCTGAAAGCCGCGGTGACCAATGGAATGAAAGAAACCTCTGATAAAGAGGTTGAGATTGCTGAACTCCAAGCTGACTTATTGACTTCAAGGGAGGTGACAAAAGCCGCGGAAGATACTTCCAAGAAGGATCAGGAGACGAAGCGACTCTCAGAACAAAGAAGCCGGTCGCTGGAAGAGAAGGTTCGAGCGCTGGAAGTCCTTTCGGAGTCTCGGAAACTGAAACTTGATGAAGCGACTGGCAGTCAAGCCACTTTGTTGCAGCGACTCGCCGAGGCTGAGGAGCGTGCGAGAGCTCTTGTGGCCAGGAAGGAAGAGGCCATGGAGTTGACGATGAGGCTGCGAACGCAGATCCAAGAACAAACTTCTGTAGTTGCGGCCCCGGCCCCACTGGATGTTCCAGGGGATTGGACTGCTGAACAACAGAACCTCCAGAATAAATTTGGAGAGTTGGCTGCTCAAATTTCAAGCGCGGAAAGCGATCTCGCTGTGGAGAAAACAAAGGTTTCGACACTCATAACTGAGCGTGAAGCTGCGGAAGCGGCTGTTGCGGTTTCTCGGAAAACCGAGAGCCGTGCGGTAGAGGCGTTGCAAGAAACGCAGGACCTCCTTGCGACTTCGGTTGCAGAGTTAGCCCGAGAACGGCGTGCGCAGACGGATCGAATTGAACAGATCCTTAAGAGCAAAACCCTCTCGCTGGAAAAAGCCGAGAAAGCACACCAAGCCTCGGTAGTTGCCCTCAAGGCTACTCACAGAAGTTCGGTCGAAGAGTTGCAACAACAGCTTTTGTCGACCCGGGCGGTTTCGTCTGGGTCTTCCTTGACTGCTGCGTTAGCTGCGAGTCAGCGAGAGCAAACTCACCTGGTGGAGCAACTCAAGGAGAGTCGACTCGAAATTTCGAAATTGAAAGAAGATCGTCTCCTCGAGCGTAAATCCCAAGCTCGTGCTGAGTTACTTGAAACCGAAATTGCGGATGCAAAACGCCATGTTTCTTCGGTAGATCGACAAAAGGTCGAACTGGAAACGGAACTTGGTGACCTCAAACAGGAGGTTGAAGAGTACAAAGCTCGCGTTTTCGATTTAGAGGAATCGGCCTCGAGAACTGGTGATGATCCTGGGAAGAGCTCGGAAGAAAACGCTACCACCGCCGCACTCCGAGCTGCGTTGAAGGACAGCGACAAACGCGTTGGCAAACTCACGGTGGATTTGAAGAAACAAGCAGAACGGTTTCAAAAAGAAATCTCGTCCCTCCAGTCTCAATTGAGAGCTCGAGAGAAGGAGTTTTCCAGGACAACCTCCTTTGCGTCGGTTGCACCGGCGAGCCGATCACAATCGGCTCGATCAGCTTCCCCGGTTCCAACAGCGCCGCGCGCCGGTATTAGTGATGGCTTTTCGACACCGGCCCCTGGGTTTTCAACTAGTGAGGTGGACGATGAATGGAAGTCGGTTCCTGACCTCATCTTGCAAGCCCCCGTGGTAAGTGAGTGCAAAAAGGGGAACGGCGTACCGACCCTCCGGTCCTTTTTGACGGACCCCTCCGTGGTGTCCGCTGAGACACGAGCTGAGAATTCCCAACTCGAACCTCCACCTGGCCTCGCTCCGCCGGGAGAACCACTAAAACCAGGTCCTGGCGTGGACCTCCACCGTTTGCAAGGGGAGTTGTGGAGCTTGAAAGAAAGCCTTACCAAGAACTCGGCCGAACAAGCCCTGCGACACGAGGAGTTTGGGAAACAAATGATGAACGAAATGTCTACGACGATCGCAGATTCGATGCGTGCTATGGTGTCGTCAATGCTGCAGTCGAATGGGGAAGAGAAACGCCAAACGAACGTTGAAGGACCTCCTTCAGCAACGTCGTCAACGACCGTTTCGGTTTCCAATGCGGAGTTTTTCCCACAGATCGGCCCGGAAGACCTCTCTTCGTTCCGTGTTTCGAACGGAGACCGGCGCAAAGCCAATATGCGTAATTTCGGTGGTTGCCTGAAAGGAGAAGGAAATACAGCTGACACCCCAGTTGGCGACCCTATTGCGAGTGGGGTTGATCTTGCTAGTCGCTGTCTGCAAACACCTGCGAAGATCAGTGCGTTAGAGATACCAAGAGGTCACGTTCTCCTCCCGGCGGGAGCTCTCGAGGCCGTCCGTGAAACGAAACGCCGTGACGCCCGCCGGTCTGGGGCACCCCGAGATGACACGGATGACGACTGCGACGACGGACCTGAGAACCGGCCTACGTTCGGACGAAGCGAGAAGACGACACGGAAAGACCGGAAAAACGCAAAGGCCCATCTGCTGCGCACGGCCTACGCGTATGGAGGACCTGTGGAATGTGACGACATCGATGATGGTAACCTCCGCATGCAGGACGCGGACTCGGAGGCCTCGGACGATAGTGCCCTCTCTCCTTACGCCGCGTATGTAGATCCGTTTATAAGATTTGAAGCCCGCCTACTAAGCCGGCTTGGCAACGCGTCTCTCGACCGCACAACGGTCCCGGAAGAAGCCATGGCTCTATACAACAAAACGAAAGATAAACTTCGACATCTCCGGAAGGTCCGCGAAGACGTTGATCCGAACGATATTCAGTCGATGGCTGGCGGGGTAGAGTCTTACCGCACCGTCCGCGTCACCGCTCGAAGTGGCGATGCCTGCCCGGTGGCTGGGGCTTCGACGAACCACGGTCCTACACTTTCTATGTTGCAAGTGTTGACAAACGAAAATGGAGAAAGGGAGGTCGGTTTGTGCTCGGAAGGTGCGAAATACGGACTCTTGCGACCGGATACTCATGAGTCTTGGGACCGTTGCCGAATGGATTGCGTCGATTCTGACTTGCCTCGCCGTTGGCCCAGGAAAAATGCAATCGCGTCGTTGATCGGAGAAGCCTTTGTTTCTTTGTTCGAAGACTCGGTTGGGAAACTTGCCGCGGGCGGATCGGTCACACAGGCTCCTCCTTTCCGACAGCTCAAAGTGACGGCAACGTCTGACAGTTGGGGTGCGCACCAGAAGTACATGAACGATCTGCGGGACCGCATCAATTTTCATCGATCCCATCGTTTCGACCGAGAAATCCTTTCGCATCTCCGACTCGATAGTGACGAAGCTCGCGAAGCCATGAGACAGACGGAGATGCTAGAATATGCCCATCCTAACGAATTGGAGTTTTTCCTTGTCTTTGAAACATCTTTGGCTTGTGCGTGTTACATCCAATACGAATACCTGTTGATGGAGATACAACAAGAATTTTGGTACGAAATTGATACGACAACCATGTCGTCGCGCGCTGCCATGGGTGAGTGGGCCCGGAATTACACCGCCACCCAGAACAAGCTGGAAGCGCAAGGTTTTGCGAAAAGGGACTATGCTTTTAATACCGATATTTTCAAAGCTCGCACCAAGACATTTCAGCACAACTACTTGATAGCGCTTATGTCCAAAACGGTTGAACAAACAACGAATGATGTTCTGAAAAATCCACTCCCAAGAGCCACTTGGCGTGGAAAGTCAAAACTCCCTGACCACCAAGACACGATCAACAGTGTTACGTTGGAGAAATTAGTCGTGTATTGTCAGCACAACGCCATGGTCACCAAAGCCATGGGCCTCGAGTACCATTACGGCCATCGAAACCGAGGATACAAGAAACCGAGTAAGAAAACATACGGCGCGTTCGTAGAAGAGGAAAATGTTGCGGAGGTTTTCCGAGAACCGTTGTGCCCGTACTCGCACCTCAACCCGCATATCTTCGGTCGCGTTGCACCGGCCTATCGTAGCATCCAAAGTCGAAAAAACGAAGCCTTTCAGTCATATGGCTCCGGCGTGTTGTCAACGTACCCGACCCCAACGAACGCACCGTTCGCAATGTTGGATAGTCAAAATGAGATGGAGGAACTTTGCGTTGAAGTTCTTGACCCGATTGAAGACAGCGTTTGTGTCTCGGCTGACTACTTGTTCGCGGAAAGTCTCCTCGGCGACGCATGGACCGAGTACGCTGCAAAAGGAGGTAAAAAAGGAGGTGGAAAATCCTCCGGGAAGGGTTCCGGAAAAGGTGGCAAAGGTAAGGGTCCACGGGAGTCTCCAAAGGGAGTTTCGAAAGGGAGTCAAGCTAATCGACCTAAAGCAGCCGGCAAAGGACGCCCCGTTGTTCGATGTCTGTCAGATAAACATTCAACTCCTGATCATGATGCTTCCGATTTACTTGGTGGCATCGGCAAAGCAGCAGGAGTTGTCACTGTGGTGACCCAAGATTGTGAGGACTGCCGACTGCATCACCAACTCATGTATCTCACTCTACATGGAAGCCAGAGTCGGCAATCTTTGTGCCCAACCACTCTCCAGAAACTCCGTTGCCGCTTGAACCCGTCTCATAGTTCCCACAACCTTGAATGTAACCGCATCGCGCCGACAAGTTGCCCGGGAGAATCGCTCGTCGTTCGCGCAGCCACCATTGCGGCAGCGGGCGGAACAACAAAGTGGTTGGATGAATCTCGCAATGAGAAAGTCAAGCAGGTGTTAAAAGGGTGCAACATGTTTGAGCTTGCCCTCCAACTTGGACAGAAGGCCGCTGCAAATCCCAGTACGGATGGTTTGAAAAGTTTGCTCGAGAACCACCGAGACGACGGCTTTGCACCGCTGCTGGATGGCGTTGTCGAATTCTTCGAGTATGAAGAAGCTCAAGACGACGATGACGACCCTTTCAACCATGGGTTGCTTGCTCTCGAAGATGGTTGGACCGACGGAAAAGGAACTTCGAGGAAACCTCTCTTTAAACTTGGTAACTCCCGTGGCCAGGCTGAGCCCTTGTTAACGGACGATTCGGACGGGGAAGCGACCTTTGGACTAGCGGGAGACGGCGGCGGCGATCCTTTTGCAGAACTTTTTGCTGCGATGGGACAAACGAAAACATTGAGCACGTATGGTTCCGAAGCGCTCTCATCGGGCGAAAGACGACCTGCCCCATTGACGCTTTCCGAGAGGTCCCGACCTACGTTTCCCTTTGCAGTGCCAGTGCCGGAACTTGCTTGCCGAATCAACCAGGAAGCTTCGTCAATCGTATGCCGCCAAGACCTGCAGGTCCTTGAAGAGGAGGTCCGCATCCTTGCAGCCTCCCGAGTACCGGCGCCGTTCCGACGTGCTCCTGCTGGGCCACTGGGTAGCGCTTGGGTGAGTGGCAAATCAGAAAACTGTGTTGTACCCGGAATTGGTTTTTTCACGCTTCCTCGGAACGCCTCCAGAGAACCGACGTCCGGTTTGGCTGAAATCTCTCAAGAAGGGCCTTTACCTCCGTCGCTGAGATTGCTCGGACCAATTTTCCAAACTCCTGTCCCCCGGCGACGACGGCATCCGTCTGTTTCGTCCACCTCCTCGGGCGAAGACGCGGATCCCTGGTTCAGGGCCGAACCCGACGTCCATGGCCCTCTTGCCCGTCCGTCAACTTCGTCCTCGGGTAGCAGCAGCGACCCTTTTGGAGAGGATCCCGGAGGTTCGTTGAGTAGGGACTCGGACCCCGGCGTGTACTCGGAAACGGACAGCGATCGAGGTGAAGAACTCGACTCCTCCATTGAATGGATCCGTCTCCCGTGCTATAACCTCTCCCGAGAGGTCGTTTGGTGGCCGAGAACCCGATATTTACAACAGGTTCGCGAAGCCCTTGAGTGCTTGCCGACGTTTGAAGACGAAGAGGCCTTGAGGTGGTGGATTCCTCACCTCTTCCGTGTGGCACGGTACGCCCGCATCACGATAACGGTGTTAGGAGGTGAAATCCCTCTCTTGCGCAGCTGTGCTGAATTGGATGCATTGAGTTTAAATATCCGATACCAATTGTGGCATACTCGCAATTTTGACAACCTTTTTGGTGGAGCTCGATGGAGCCGCGAGATCGACGCTCAGTCGCTGATGAGGGAGGCACAAACCGTCAGGTTTTTGCAGGGATGCTCTCCGGACAACGCATTAAAAGAACAATTCTGGGAATGCGTTTGGGCTCTTACAACGCGCTTGAAAGGATCACGTCCGCATTTCCCAACAGGACTAACAGGTGGTGACGCCAACGACACCTCCGAAATCAGTGTTGGGTCCGACAGCGAAGAACTTAGTGAAACTTCGCCCGATGAACTACAGGCCGTCCTCAAATTAACAAGGGATCTCGTTGAACAAGCCATCCTTTGTACACCTCGACTGGATGATCCCGCGGCTCTGCTGCCTGTTTCGAGTCTCCTTGCGGAATATTGCTCGCTTCAGACCGGCCCTCCCAACCTTTGGAGAGAGCTGCGACTCGGGCCGCTCGAAATTGACCTCGTTGCGCTAGAATACCGCATCCGAGAGCATCTCGGAAACCGAGACAGCTTCGCGGTTTTCATCAATGCCGCCTGGTGGGGTGCTAACAAACGTGTTTCGGCCCTCTTGATGCTGTCCTCTCGTGACATTCTGGTGCAGACTGACATTCCACAATGGGACCAGCAGCAGAGTTTTCATCGACGGGCGCAACGCTTTTTCTTGAAGTTCCATCACGGTGTTTCTTGCAACGAACTCCAAATCGGGACGTTGGTCTTCCGGGTGCCTCGCTCGTCAGCCTGTCTTTACACGTGTGGACTGGATGAATCCTCCGAAACAAGTCTTTGCATCTCTCCTGTCGTGCCTCCGTATCGGGTGCTGAGCGGGACCAACAGTGCGCGCCACTTTGCATCGGTGCTTCCAAGTCCCGAAGCGCATTCCCGGGTCTTAGACCTTGATATCCGCTGTCAGATCTGCCTGCTAACAAACTGCGCCAAAATTCGGAAAGGAGCTGAGCATGTTGCCCTCCACCAGCTTCTCAGCATTGTCGCCGTAGAAGGACCGGTCGAACAGGAAGCGACGGCGCATCGCCTCCAAACGTGTACAACTCAAGACCTTAACTCGAACGTCTGCGTTGTCTCGGTGTGGCGGGTTGACAATCGAACGTCTCGCTCGCGACGACTTGCAAACCTGCTACGTGAGAACCCGGAACGTCGAATTATTGTGATTGCAAACCTTGAGGCAGACACTGCTTTCGGGCCTGTCTACGAGGTCGTGCAGGAATTGCGCGAAACAGCGAACGAACACCGCGTTCTACTGGTCCCGGTTTCCAAGGAACAGTACCTCTCCGCGACGCTGTGTTGGAAACGCGTCCTAGAAACTGCGTTTCCCCAGTACGCCGTGCCGTTTCGCGCTCTCCTCGGTACCGACCCAAACTTAACGTGTGATGCCAACCAGCGATTGCGGCTCCCGGCGGTGCCTTATATTGTGCACCCACCCTGCAATTTCGCGGCAGGCCTTACTTCGCGGTTGCTCGTGGCCGGAGTTCCATATCACTTGATCACAAACTTGAAAGAATGGTGTGAACCCAGTTTGCTGAGCTTAATAGAGAAGCATGGTTTCCGGGTGGATGCAACCACGTTTTGCCCCACCGAGACTGGTGGTTACCCCCTTGCAGGCGTCCGGACAAAAGGACGCTGGCCCTTGGTTGTGTGGGACATCCGCTCCGATGTCCGGTATGAAGATTTCCTCTGTTGTATGTTAAAACAACAGCTGCAGAATGTGCACGATGTCTTTGTCATCGCTACGGGGGCGTTCGCGCACAAATTGCCTCTGTGGGCGGATCGAATTCGGTCTTTGCATATCGTTGACGGATTGCGGTGCCGGTTGCCGGAGCAACAGGTACGACATCTTTTGAATATGGGTGGTGGGATCGAATACTCTGCGATCGATGCTCCGGATTCTTCACTTTCCCCTGACCTAGTTGCCTTGCCGGGTAGAGCGCTCGATAGGAACTCGTCGACAAGTGCCGACATCGAGTTTTCCACAGCCCCCCGGGACCCGGACGGAGGGCTCTCGTCGGTCCCCGACGAGTCTGAGCGCCCTTCCGAAGCGCCGACGCTTTGGGACCTCGGAATCGGGCTCGAACCTTGGGACACACGAACTTACGACGATTACCTCCACGAGCAGGGCCCAGAAACTTCGTTTGCAGGCGAAGGGCCTGACGTTCCTGCCTTTCCCCCGCCGGCAGCACCGCTTCCGACCAACCCGTTGCCCCTTGAAAAGGCGGGTTCCAGGAGTGAGAAAGCGGAGGAAGACGAGTGCTTCTTCGATGCTGTCTCGGAAATTTCCTGCAACTCTCGTTCGAGTTTACCACCTGGTCCGCGACCTCAATGGTTCCAACCGAGAGTTCCGGTCGACGAACTCCAGGGGTCCCCGCCAATGTCGGGGCCCGAACTCCGCCAACGAATTGCAGTCGAGAGTAGCCGTCGAGAAAGAGGTCTCCATGCACTCGAGTCGTTTGAAACGGGGAACGAAACGTTTCACACTGCCCTTGAACGGGGCGTGTGCCTTTCTCGCGCAACTCCGTATATCCTTGTCACGAACAGCGCGGGAGCGGCTCGAGAAGTCGATCGATTGCGCGACGCCGGATACCAGGTTGACGACGTTTTCCGCCAGAAGGGCTCAATGTATCGCCTTGACGACCTTCATCAAAGGTTCCCAAAGCATCGTCTGCTCGTGGTGTGGTCGTTCCGAACAGCGACGGTCCGTGCTTTCATTTTCGACGCAGAAACCTTGCAAAAACGTTTCCCGCATGACCTTTTCGTCGTTGCAACGGGACCGCAGCCACTCCTTAATAAATGGTTTGAACAGACAGAGCTCATCCTTCCAGTCACCGTCCTCCCAACTCCGCACGAGTCGTGTTGTGGGAAGAAAGGTCGAAAGATTTGGAACGCGGCAATATTGCAGTGCGGTTCCAACGAACGTTATTGGACAGCGCGAGCTGGAATCCGCATGCCGATGTCAACGCTCGGAGCATTGCAAGGAAATGCTTTACCGGAGGGACCTCCGATCCATGGCACAACGACCCTTTCGGGATCGCTGATCCGCCCGACAGGCGTTCGGTCGGATTACCGACTTAACGTTACGTCTAAAGAAGGGGTGGTGATCCTCCAAGTGGACGGTGGAATCACTGAAACTGAACTTCGATACGCGTTCCCACGTCTCGATCCCTCCGTGCTCTCGGTTGTTACCGCCGAAACCCGTGACACCACTTATCGAGTTTCGGCTGCACGAGCCTTTAGTGAATTTGCACGGCGCGACGCGCATTACAAGTCCGACCAGGTGCAAGCGGCCATCCGCCAAACGCGCCGACAGCTAGACCTCGACGGAACAAACCACAATGCACTACCTCGAACTTTCGGAACTACCTTGTTAATGACGTGGTTTGCCCTTTGGTGGGGTGTCAGCTCAGCTGTTTCATTTGAACCGGTGAGTCTGTTCAACGCAATCTTGGCGGTTTCAGTTGCAATATGGTTGTCGAGTCGGGACGTTTGTTTGTGGCTGCAACCTTCGACTGGCAAAGATGTTTCTACAGAACCTTCGTACCGAGTTGGGTTCGGGAACGAAGAGTTCCGCNGAAGCGACGGCGCATCGCCTCCAAACGTGTACAACTCAAGACCTTAACTCGAACGTCTGCGTTGTCTCGGTGTGGCGGGTTGACAATCGAACGTCTCGCTCGCGACGACTTGCAAACCTGCTACGTGAGAATCCGGAGCGTCGAATTATTGTGATTGCAAATCTTGAGGCAGAAACTGCTTTCGGGCCTGTCTACGAGGTCGTGCAGGAATTGCGCGAAACAGCGAACGAACGCCGCGTTCTACTGGTCCCGGTTTCCAAGGAACAGTACCTCTCCGCGACGCTGTGTTGGAAACGCGTCCTAGAAACTGCGTTTCCCCAGTACGCCGTGCCGTTTCGCGCTCTCCTCGGTACCGACCCAAACTTAACGTGTGATGCCAGCCAGCGACTGCGGCTCCCGGCGGTGCCTTATGTTGTGCACCCACCCTGCAATTTCGCGGCAGGCCTTACTTCGCGGTTGCTCGTGGCCGGAGTTCCATATCACTTGATCACAAACTTGAAAGAATGGCGCGAACCCAGTTTGCTGAGCTTAATAGAGAAACATGGTTTCCGGGTGGATGCAGCCACGTTTTGCCCCACCGAGACTGGTGGTTACCCCCTCGCAGGCGTCCGGACAAAAGGACGCTGGCCCTTGGTTGTGTGGGACATCCGCTCCGATGTCCGGTATGAAGATTTCCTGTGTTGTATGTTAAAACAACAGCTGCAGAATGTGCACGATGTCTTTGTCATCGCTACGGGGGCGTTTGCGCACAAATTGCCTCTGTGGGCGGATCGAATTCGGTCCTTGCATATCGTTGACGGATTGCGGTGCCGTTTGCCGGAGCAACAGGTACGACATCTTTTGAATATGGGTGGTGGGATCGAATACTCTGCGATCGATGCTCCGGATTCCTCACTTTCCCCTGACCTGGTTGCCTCGCCTGGTAGAGCGCTCGATAGGAACTCGTCGACGAGTGCCGACGTCGAGTTTTCCACAGCCCCCCGGGACCCGGACGGAGGGCTCTCGTCGGTCCCCGACGAGTCTGAGCGCCCTTCCGAAGCGCCGACGCTTTGGGACCTCGGAATCGGGCTCGAACCTTGGGACACACGAACTTACGACGATTACCTCCACGAGCAGGGCCCAGAAACTTCGTTTGCAGGCGAAGGGCCTGACGTTCCTGCCCTTCCCCCGCCGGCAGCACCGCTTCCGACCAACCCGCTGCCCCCTGAAAAAGCGGGTCCCAGTAGTGAGAAATCGGAGGAAGACGAGTGCTTCTTCGATGCTGTCTCGGAAATTTCCTGCAACTCTCGTTCGAGTTTGCCACCCGGTCCGCGACCTCAATGGTTCCAACCGAGAGTTCCGGCCGACGAACTCCAGGGGTCTCCGCCAATGTCGGGGCCCGAACTCCGCCAACGAATTGCAGTCGAGAGTAGTCGTCGAGAAAGAGGTCTCCATGCACTCGAGTCGTTTGAAACGGGGAACGAAACGTTTCGCACTGCCCTTGAACGGGGCGCGTGCCTTTCTCGCGCAACTCCGTATATCCTTGTCACGAACAGCGCGGGAGCGGCTCGAGAAGTCGATCGATTGCGCGACGCCGGATACCAGGTTGACGATGTTTTCCGCCAGAAGGGCTCAATGTATCGCCTTGACGACCTTCACCAAAGGTTCCCAAAGCATCGTCTGCTCGTGGTGTGGTCGTTCCGAACAGCGACAGTCAGTGCTTTCATTTTCGACGCGGAAACCTTGCAAAAACGCCTCCCGCACGACCTTTTCGTCGTTGCAACGGGACCGCAGCCACTCCTTAACAAATGGTTTGAACAGACGGAGCTCATCCTTCCAGTCACCGTCCTCCCAACTCCGCACGAGTCGTGTTGTGGGAAGAAAGGCCGAAAAATTTGGAACGCAGCAATATTGCAGTGCGGTTCCAACGAACGTTATTGGACAGCGCGAGCCGGAATCCGCATGCCGATGCCAACTCTCGGAGCATTGCAAGGAAATGCTTTACCGGAGGGACCTCCGATCCATGGCACAGCGACCCTTTCGGGATCGCTGATCCGCCCGACAGGCGTTCGGTCGGATTACCGACTTAACGTTACGTCTAAAGAGGGAGTGGTGATCCTCCAAGTGGACGGTGGAATCACTGAAACTGAACTTCGATACGCGTTCCCGCGTCTCGATCCCTCCGTGCTCTCGGTTGTTACCGCCGAAACCCGTGACACCACTTATCGGGTTTCGGCTGCACGAGCTTTTAGTGAATTTGCACGGCGCGACGCGCATTACAAGTCCGACCAGGTGCAAGCGGCCATCCGCCAAACGCGCCGACAGTTAGACCTCGACGGAACAAACCACAATGCACTACCTCGGACTTTCGGAGCCACCTTGTTAATGACGTGGCTCGCCCTTTGGTGGGGTGTCAGCTCAGCTGTTTCATTTGAGCCGGTGAGTCTGTTCAACGCAATCTTGGCGGTTTCAGTTGCAATATGGTTGTCGAGTCGGGACGTTTGTTTGTGGCTGCAACCTTCGACTGGCAAAGATGTTCCTACAGAACCTTCGTACCGAGTTGGGTTCGGAAACGAAGAGTTCCGCCAAAAACTGGGGCGGCAACGGCAAACCCAACTCGCCCAAGACATCCACGGAAAAACCGCCGCCTTTTCGGTAGACCCTCTTGGAAATCGGGTCTGGGTCGCGATACCATATGGCGACAAAGGCGATGTGGTCGTCACATTAATGCTGCTCGATACCGGGTGCTTTGTGTCACTGTATCTGCTTGGACATACCTTGGCATCTGCCTTTTTCCTTGCCGCCTATGGAGTCGGCTTTGCAACGTTGCAAGGAGTCACCGAACTCGTCAATCTCGGCGCTCCCACCGGGCCATTAACCGAAGTCCTTCGATATGCGCATCTTGACCTGCATTTCGCAGGATGGACGAAAACCAAAAACGCATTTGACTGGTGGAAACTTGGCCCTGGTGAACCACGAGCCCAGGTGCCGATGGGCCCTGCCCCCGGCGCCGGCCGCACGTTAGTACCAAAGTGGTGTTTCAAGAACCTCAACAAACTCGGCACTCCGATCTGCCGTCCGCCCAAAGAGTGGGAAAATCTAGGCAAAGGTATCGGCGCCATGGCGGTTTCGTGGCTTTACAACACCGACAGCCTCATTGGGGGGCACCAAATGACGTTGCGAGTCGGGTACATGATGCCCTTTGCCGGAGCACCCGGAGACGAGACTGGGTCTTATATGTTTACTCGAATTTATCATGAGGCTTCGAAAGCACTCATCACGCCGCTTTTTGTCCCGCGTGCCCCCTCTGTTGCACGCAATGGCAACTATTTTCATCGATTCTGTGACAGGTATAAAGTAGATGGTAACGACTTTGAAGCGGCAAAGAAGGAACTTGAGAAACATGGCACTAACATTGAAGCTCCGGAGACCGTCCGCCGCCTCTACGTTGCGATGCAAGGAGAAGCGGAACGAGCAGCTGGGCGAATCCAAACCAAAGCGTCGGTGTTGAAGAAACCTAGCGTTGAACCACCTGCCACTCCACTTTCTTCGACGACGGACCCTAAAAGAACCACGTCGCCCCAACAAGTTCAACAGGTCCCCGGAGGTGAAAGGAAAGAGGCTTTTGAAGGTCCCACAGTGTCGTTTGGAGACGTTCAGGTCCGAGCCATTGGAGCTACGGCAGTTGACCCTCCGACCGAACCCTCGGTGTCGGCCTCCCAGCGATACGAAGGCGCGTCTGGGTTGTCGTTGTTCGGGCAATACCGAGCTTCCGAACTTCCACCTGTCGACACCAGGGCTTTGTCTCGAGTGCAACCTATTTTGTCAGCGCCGTTTGATTCGGTGGGGTCTTTGGCTTATGCCTCTGCGATTTCTGAGGACTTCGCGGAGGGAGACCCCCAAACAGATACAGAAGAGGATCGGATTTTCTCGAGCGATGATGAAGACGAAGATCTTGACTATCGAGCCGCCCTAGCTGAAGACTCGCAACCGGGTGTCTGCGATCAACATTTCAGCCGTATGACTCCTGAACAGCGAAAGCTTGTTTACGATTGGGTTGCGAACGCTGCCCATACGAGGCGGTTCCGAGAGAGATGGCGTCCGCATCTCGTTGCAGGACAAGGATGTGCCTTGATAGTGCTTGTTTTCTTGCTAATTTTCTCGGTTGCGCAAGGACTCGTCGAAGAAATCCGGCGACCGACTAAGGTCCTTTCGAAAATGATCTCGACGTCTCATGCCAGTGCGTCTCCTTTACCGAGACCACCGCCAACCACTGATAACCCCGCAAAGGTGCCCGCGCCGGGACTCTGGGCCGACGACGAGCGGGACGATAAAGCAATTGCCGCAGAACTCCTTCGCACCGACCGCACTGAAGGCGCAGCGCAACTCGACAACGCAAAAGGTTATTTCCAATGGCTGCTGTCCAACCGGTTGCAACGGTACATGGCTTGGGTGTTTGGGCACCGGGTTGCTAGGCCTTTGCGGATGTTTCTCGGCTGGTGTCCGTCGCCACAGATTTTCTGTGCAGGATCACAAACCTTTTTCGGGCGCTTGCGAGATCCGAACCTAACACCAGATGACACGACGACCTTTTTCGGACCTTGCGACGACAGCACCCTCGACGATTTCGACGCTCGCCGTCGACTTGAAGAAGCTGTCTCGGAACTTGCCGAGGGCGATCTCCCGATCCCCTTTGCCACTCGCACGGGCACCAACGTGATTATGGCTTGCGACAGCGCCAGTCTGCCCCGACAGAGCCGGTATGGGCGCACAAGCTTGTATGATGACGTCCCGGATTTGCAACCTAGCCTTTCGGACAACGATTCCGACTATGACGAAACAGACGCGCCTGTTCTCGTCGATGGCCACATCCCGGTCGCTGGCATGCTCGAGTTCACCGACGACGTCTCTGATCCTGCCCCAAAATTGGCTTCAACCGGCTCGGAACAAACCGACACGGAAAGGAGCTGTCCCTTGCCTCGTAGGGCGGATCAACGGCGCACAGCCGAGGAGAAAATCAAATTCCTGGAAATGAACGTTCGGGGCCGGGAGTTTTTGATACCTTATGTTGACGACCTCAATTTCGTCTTCCTTTTCGGCCTCCAGCTTCTATATCGGCTTACGATTACCTTAGTCCGCAGCCTCCAAACCGGGTGCATATTTTCGTTGAAAAAGATCATCATCGCTCAGGTTGTCGACGCGCTAGGTTGGAGAATAAACGTTCCGAGGCGATGTCGAATTGTCGATCCGTCAAAAGCATCTGCGATCCGAAGCTATAAATGGGAAGTAGTTTGCGCGAATGTGAAGAACCTCACCCAGTTCCTTGCTATCTCCTCGTACTTGCGCGACGCCTTTTACAACTTCGACACCGATTACTTGGCTTCTTTCCAGGACCCGAAAAAGCATAAGTTGATGAAACAAGACGCCCGCGCGAAGGAGGCCTTTCTTGAGCTGCAACGTTCCTTATCGAGCACCGTGGAACATGCCGAAATCGACATGGAAGGCGCCCGGGCGTGGACAACGGCGCCTTCTGGGCAGTGCGGCCTCTTGCGGGTATCTATTGATGCCTCGCTAACACGAGTGGCGTGTTTCATCGTTCAACTTCAGCAGATCGACAATGTCTGGGTGAACCGACTCGTTTTCGCGATGTCTAAGAAATTTTCACGCGACCAGAAAACCCGCATCGGAGCGCACTCTTTACATGCGGAGGTAATGGCCCTCCTTTTTTTCGTCCGGCATGTGCGGCCGAAGCTACCACAAGTGGCCTACATTTTGCATTTTGACAACAGCGTCTTGTCTTTGTCGCAGCTCTGGTCGACGTGTTCTAACGGAACAATTATGCGCAGCCTTTTAGCTGCCATTACAGAGATCTTGGCGTCTCTTGCCCAAGACGAGAGTTACCTGATCAATGTAGTCCGAGAAGCTAACATTTCAGATAAAGGCACTCATCAGGATGTATTGCCTGAAGAGATGAAACGCGAGAAGTTCCAGGATTTAGTCGATCTCGTGAAGAAACTGTATGGCGACAACAAGATTACTCCAGCCCCAGTGCCGCGACCTGAAACTGCGACTTCAGCGCTACACCGATATTCTGTTTGTGCGGCGACGGGACTTGAAGAAGTTGTTCCTTTCCCGGTGGGATTTGCAGCCATCCAAACGGCGTGCCAGCTCTGCGTGACGCACGCTGTCAGGAAGTCGCACCTTAAACCCAATTGTCCGACGCGCCACTTACTTCGCGTACGAGAAACCGGCCAATTTGAGCCTCAGATGATGATCAGCGTGCAGGTCGGGTTTACATCTGCAATCTCGGAAGTGTCTTGCGCACCGCCCCTCGCGGTCTATTCCGTGTGCCAGTTGGAACAGGGAGTAGAGGTTGTTGCCACCGCTGTCGGCAACCGACCGGTCGGCATTACACCTCGAGTTGTCCTGACGGATGTTGTTTCAGGCCGCCGGTTGCAGCCTCGATTCTTGGTGTTCGTCCAGCTGGATAATTTCGAGCACGATGAGGTCACCTCCAGCGGGCTTGAACCAGAGGTGATGCAAAATTTCAGAGAGTTTCGCTCAAAGATTACCAACAACGCGACAGATGAGCAGATCGAAACAAAGATGAAGGAACGCCTCCAGAAGGCCCGAGACAGAACACAAGGAGAAACGTTCGAGGTTTGGCACCAGAAAACGGCGGATATGCTCATGCACAAATTCGAACACACACTTCCTTTGTTGCTCCGGTGCATGGTAGTTAAAATTTGCCTGATTCTAGGGGAAGCTTTGTGGTCCGAAGGACAACCATTCCCAACGATCACAGTGGCCCGTGCTTTTCACCCGACTAAACCTGGATATACCGGGTGGGGCAAGCTCAGGAAAATACAATTGGAGGGGATCCTTGGAAAAATTCTGCTTTTTCACATGATGGAAATGCTGTTGGAGGGATTGTTGGTGGATCACGTGTCTTTCATTCACGGCGTGCCAATTCACGTATCGGCAATGTTCTTAGCGGTGCGCGTTGGAGACCCACTAGCCCGGCTTATTTGTGAAGCCATCGAACTGAACAAGGGATTCATGCCGGCAGTCCTGCCCCTTTTCGCATGTGCGGACGTTTGGAAGGAGATGCTTCAGGGTCTTGCACCGATACCAGCTCGAAGGTACCGAGAACAAACTCGTGCCCTGGCGTCGAAGGCATGCCAACCATACCAACGACGCGAAGTTAAAGACAAACCGACCGTACCGTTCACGCTACCTATCACAAAGCCATTTTCGCTGTACGTCTCCCGCGTTCGAGGCCAAGGGCAAGACAGCATTGCCCTTACAATCCGCCCGAAACATCCTTTCCCACCAGAGGGTCGGCGCGATCTGCGATTCCGGGATGTCACTGCCGAAAACCAACCTTATGTTAGGTTCCAACGAATAATGAAATCCCTTTTTCCTTTGGCGCAGCACCCACCACGACCCGCTTCGTTTGTTGTATACGACGTTGTTCAGGAGACGGAAACGCAAGCAGAGTGGGAATCCCTCGCGTCAAGGAGAGGAGGATATCGCGTGTCGTTGATGCCATCCAAGAAGTTGTGTTTCGCCGGTTTCCCGAACGCGGGATTCGAATGCCGGAATTGCGTCCTGACCCACATCGATGGGCCAGCCCACTATTATATTTGTGGACGCACTTTGGATCAGGAAGATGTCAAAAACGCCCTTGGGGTGCCGGACGCGGATCCAGCGCCCGCCCTTCCTCAGCCTGAGCGCCTGCAACCGGACGAACCGGACGCAGGCCAACCGCTGCAACAGGAACCAAAACCGACAGGAAAGTCGACGAGCACCGGAGGAAAAGCAGAACAGGAGGGTGCGCGTACCGCCTCGGACCTTAAGAAAGAGCCCATCAGGGCTTGTATACAAAAAGCAAAAGAAATTTCGCAAATTTTGTGGGATTACTCTCCACCGGATTGCGAAGGATCCCACAACCCCGACTCCGATGGAGGTAGTGGGTGGATGCGCCTTTACCAAACAATGATGCCAAGTAACCGATTAAAATCGGTTGTCAAGGTTCATGTTCACGACAACCGCGAAACGATAGACAACTCGTATATCGAAATCCCATTGTTTTGTCTCCGAGTGGCAATTTTAAGAGGATCCCGATTGGAGTACCTTGGCGCGGCCTTACCCGGACCTCTCAAACTCGTTGGCCGAGGCATCGAGGTTGCAGCACCAAATTTCGTCGCAGTATACGAACATGCACCGAGTTACACGGTGCAACTCCCCGCAGATCTCCTCCCTGCTATCGCCCAGGGAGTCCGACATGAACTTCCCCACGTTTTTGAAATCGAAGACGCCCGATCCAAAGGCGTCGACGAAACGGGGTTAACGGGCGTTGTCCGTCGCTGCCGTACAAAACGGGGTCTCAAAGTGTCCGACAAACTTCTCCGACAACTGGTAGCGGACGCGCGACGGTTCACCATTGACGCGGGCCTCATTTTCGTTCACCGCCCGAAAACAGGTTGGCATTTGTGGGTCCCTCGATCCCTGGTTGCAAACTGCCTTGGCGAAACGGATGTGTGCGTATTGCGCCAAACTATCAACTATTACCACAGTAGCCGTTTTCACCTCGCCCCGTTGGGCATTGTAATGGTAATGGAGCAAAAACGGTTGCATCACGACGAAATGCTCCGAATTGCACGGGACCTTGTCATGTATTGTTTGGAATGCCTATATTTGACATCCCATTCTCCCAAACCGGGATTGCCGCGTGGAGATGCGTCCACAGTCACGATTCCTGGAGCAACACTTTTCATAGATTTTATGACACATCTTCCCCGATCATCGGCAGGCAACACTTGCATTTTTACAGCAGTGGATGCGTCCGCGCCAGTTCTTTGGGCTACGGCGCTTCCCGCCGCAACAGCGCATGCAGCGGCGAACGAGGTTTTCAAAATAAACAAATATGCCGAGTTTGGCGACTACATGTTGATTCGATGTGACAACGGCAACCATTTCTTGGACGAATTCAAGAAGGAATTAGAGCGGTTGCACACATCTGAAATGTCAATGGACCCACCCAAGGTGGCCCATGGTTCGGCCTACCAACCAGAGGCACAAGAAACGGTCGAAGCGCCCCATTCCGAGATTAACAAATCGATCCGCGTGAACCTCTTTTCAGTTGATTGTTTCGTTAGAGGAGATGCAGACGGAGTTGAGTCCTGGAAATTCGAAGAACAAATCGCCGTCACGGATTTACAAAACGACAGTTCGTGGGACGTGCGCCTACACCCCATCGTGCGCAATCTGAATGACCGGCCTAAGCTTGGAATGGGGGCTAGCAACTTAGTGGCTTATCGCGGTCGTGGACTCCGCCCTTCTTCCACCGATCCGGCGTTGCTGTGCACCGCAGTAGAAGAAACCCGTGACGAGAGAGGAGCTGCGATGGCCCTCGCAATTACCGAAGCCACAGCCCTCCGAGTCCGACACCGACAGGCCTCAAACGCGAGTAAGCGACGACAGCGAGCGGGAGAAGCGCACAGCGACATTTCGATCTGGCTTGCGAAAGGCCAATTTGTAGCCCGCCTTCGACCGTCCCCAACCAAATTCGAATCACGGTATATTCGCCAGATCTACGTTGTCGCGCGAGCGTCCACCCGCTCTGTTTACTTGGAACGGGCCGACGGCCGTCATTATGCCGGTTACAACCCGATTTCCGCCTCTCAAGTTATGCCTCTCCGAATTACGCTCTCGGCCATTCGCGCGTATCTAACTGGTTGTGGGTTGAACGAACAAGAAGCGACCAAGCAGATGCGTCACTTACAATTGTTGGGAGCTCGGTACGAAAACGAGACGACAATCCTTGGGACAGAGGAGTCAGGCGACGAACCAGTGGAACACCTGTACGCATCGAAATGGTCGGAGGGCGGTTTCATAATCGCTCTTTGGAACCTCGATGGGTTAAACCGCACACTAGAGTGCATGCCGCGGTGGCGCCGTTTGTGTCTCCTGCTCCGGACCGCACACATCGTTTTCCTCCTCGAAACGAAAATTGCAAAGAAAGACGAAGGAAAATGGTCGAAGGTGCTCCTCGAGTTGGCTAATGGAGCTGCGTCGCATGACTGGCAGGTCCTCTTCTCCAGCGCCCTCCTTCGACCGGGAAATTTTGGAGTCGCAGTACTGGCACGTGCAGCGACCAACGCAGTCCTAAAAGAAGAAATCATCAGACCAACGACGACCGAAGATTACTGCGTTTCGCTCGAAGGGCGCATCGTAAGCGCCACAACGAAATCTTTCACAGCAGTCGGCATTTACAGCGTCAACAGCAGACCCGGGTTACGCCGACTAGAAACGCGCAAACAGTTCGACGCCCGCTTGATAGAATATCTCCAGGGTCTCGCCGAGGACAATGGAAAGCAAGGCCCGATACTGGCGATGGGAGATTACAACGCGTTACACTCAATGTCCAGTGACGCAATCTCAGCCGACGCACCGCGTCGGGATGACAATAACGAAATAATTCCGTCATTATCGGTGGAAGAACACCAGTTATTTCTTGAACTGTGTGAAAAAACAGGATACAGCAGAACGCCGGTAACGTGGAGCGACAAGCAAAATACCTACTCTTTCACACCACCTCGGATGGATGCATCAGTCGGATTTACGCTTGATCATGCCTTAACATGGGGCACATTCAAACACGGACCTCCCCTCGCAGAGAGGTACCGACGGATGCAACCCACAAAGTGGGAAACAGAAGAACCGCAGGATTTTCAACTGGGATTGCTATCACCTCTATACGGCGACCATGGATGTTTGGTCGCAAGCGTCTGCGCCGCATCATAAACGGCCCAAGTCGTGCCGAAGAGGCGTTGGTCGAATATATGAGACTACAAAACGACACGATCTTGGTCCGTGGGAATGAAACAGAAGAAGAAGGGCCGACCTGCAAATAGAGGTCGGCCTTGAGATCCATTGAAAGAAGAGGCACTCGTTCAAGATCCTTGGTGAAAATCCTGTCAAAAGAATTTGGAAAGAGATGTGCATAAGAAGGTGTGGCAGTTCGTCGAAGATGGTGTATCGAATGATTGATGCGTTGTTTTACAAGGATTGTGTATATCATCATCATTATCCAAGAAGATAAGCTGCTTTATCATCATCTCCTCACAACCCACACCTTTAGTTGAGCTGATTATTTACAGGATTCGGTAAGCCTCTGGCCTGAGTCTAACGCGAACATATCATTTGTTCTGTCTTGCAACTTGTTTTACATATATATTGTTAACGCAACATCTTTATACATATATTCATATATCCGTCCAGCTATATAAACATAGAGAATAAGAAAGTTGACCTCGAAACGATAAGATCCATCTGTTGATAGACCAACCGCGGCCTTCGCACGGTTGTCTGGCAAACGGTTCTCCTAACCGAGTTTGCATCAAGATCGAGGCCTCCGCCCGATCGACCTAAGTATCTTTGTACACACAAGACTGAGGCCTCCGCGCAGTCTACGTTATCTGATTTCATACGTGATAGTTCCAATAGACTAAGGCCTTCGCGTAGTCTAACCAAACTGCATCTTAGATTTGACTAACCGAGGCCTCTGCACGGTTGAAACGAGACTTTTCTGCGCATACGAGATAATCCTAAAGACTGAGGCCTCCGCACAGTCTTCATACATACGATTTTGAGATATTTATTGTGCCCAAGACCTCGGCCTCCGCGCGGTCTTGCAAATACGAGTTACAAAAGAGTTTCACCGAAACACCTTTAGACAGGTGAGCCTGGTGTTCGTGGTAGCTCCGACGTTGATCTTCACTCCCACGGTCCTAGAGAGAGAGTGTCGCTAGGCACATCCACTTTTACTTCCCCAGCTGCAGTCAAAGACGGCCGATCGGAGACGCAATTTAAGACTTCCGGGAATCCATCAACAAGTGGGACATCTTCTTGGGCTTACTCCCTCCCTTTGCAAATAGACAATACCTCGCGAACAGGTAAATGAATGAATGAATTCCCCTTCATCCCGACTTCGAATCCATTTTTCAAACGCTTATTCGGGATGAAGGGTAATGTCCAGGAGGATAAAGGATGACTTTCAAGATGGCTTCCAGGGAGATCTAAGCAACAGGAATGATCGCGACTCTGATCGCTTCTATTTTTGTGGGACATGTGAGACTTGATCTCTTGACAGAAAGTCGAAAATTGAAAAAGATCCAATCAATACCCTGAATTTAAAATTTAAAAAATAAAATAAAGAATGAAGAAAGAAATAAATGAGAATCTTATCTCTTGATCGTGGTCCGGGGTGCTGTGTGGTTTATAAGTTTGGGATCTTGAGTCTTCTCCGAAAAAGGTGTCTTGATGTATGCTCTAAGACTGACAATTGGGAAAAAATTTTTTCTGATCGTGATGGTTGTGGTTTTTTGTAGATGTTGTGATTTCTTATTAATCTTCTTCTCCTCGTGATCATCTTGTTGGGTGTTTAGTTGAGCAGATTTTCTCTTCATTATCATCCTCCCATATGATGTGATTTGATTTTTTACTTCTTCTTCTACTTGTTATTTTTTCTTTGTATTGTGATCTTCTTGGTGTACGTTAACTTGGTCGTATCTTTCTTTGCTTCCCTGTTGCTATCAACCATGACGTGACTTCTTACCTTTCTTAAATTATATCATTCCACACTATCGATTGATGCCTCTTGTGCTGTCTTTGTATTAAAAACCTTTTCTTGGATTGAATGGAAAAACAAAAACAAAACCTTTCAAGCCAAATTTTAGCTGTGCAGGAGTAAAGACACTGGAAGTACTTAGCGTGTAGCAGAGGCGAAGCTACCGATGTAACTAAGTGTTCAAAATCACCTCGTCGAGGAACCAGGGTTTCTCTGTAACCTGGCAGAGTTGATATACATTCCGATGAGATATGTCTGCCGATTGAAGTGCTGTAACGCAGAAGAAGACGATCTAAGCTGCTGCGAGCGTGAGAAGCAGATCAATAGCATCGAAGGTTTCTGCAAGGGGTGTCTCTGCAAGCGCGTTTCATCTGGGAAGAAATCATGTGCAGATCATTCATCAGAAGACGACGAGACTGGAGCTGTGGAGAATGGCTTAGCAGCTGTTGTCTCTGAGCCTGTGGAGCGTGAACCATTAGTGGGACATGTCATCGTGGCCGCGCAGCCTGAATATTACTGGAATTTCAGGGAGGATCAATCTCAGTCATTAGTGAATAACGAGGAGAGGCGCTACATGAAGATGGTGTCGTAAAGATATGAGGCATGTGTTGTAATTTGTTACCATGATCTAGACATACGGAAGATGACAACAGACAAGAACTGTGGTTATCCAAAATCTAAAGATCTAACCGGTAAATTTGCGCTCCGATAGGAGGCACTCATTTACTGGATGACCTCACAGGTAGACATGCACAGCAACAAACGAGGTTCCATGACATGACAGTAGTGTAGTTGCACACTAGGAGACTTAAGTTTGTTGTAAATATGGGTTTTCACCTGTCTGGCGGCGATTGCTGGACGATCCTGAGCTAGCAGTACATCAGCGAAAGTGTGACTTCTTGCGTAAATAGAAATCTAAAGACTATCGTCTACTTTCTTGATTTCTGATGTACATGTAGACGCCGTATTTCATCTTGTCACCAACACCATTCATAAATTCCCCTTTTCAAAAACTAAACACTTTAGGAAAGGACAGAAAATGATGAGCCACCTACTCCATCGTCGGAACCTCTGCACAAGGGGAGGACCTGCTGCGCTGTTGCTCTTCCTAGCGCAGGGATCCGCTGACACAACTGCTCTTCGTCCGACGTTTACGCAGTTCACGTCAGAAGATTACAACGCTCTTCAGGAGCTGCACCACAACAGAGATGACGGCCACGAGCAGGCGCAACAACATCAATACGAACAAAAAAGAGTGCAAGAACAATATTACAACTACTCAAGGAGTGACTCCCGCTTCCGCAGGTCGATCAGCGCGTCTTCTACTCAAGAAGCCTGCTCCAACAGCGTTTCGAATCAAGATCAGCCTTCACTTGCAACATCCATTTCATCGAGCTCACTGCAGCTACCGTGGGAGTCGTCCTCTTGTTCTGCATGTCCTTCTCGTGGACCTGAACGCAACTCGCCTCAGCACGGATCGCCGTTGCCCTCGCGGCCACATGGAGGATGTGAACATGATCAACATCCTGGTGCTACTTTTTACCCAGTGTGGACTGGGACGCCTGTTGTAGTTTCTGCTCCTCATGGAAGTTCTCCGGGGCGGCTTCCTCCTGATGGTACTGCTGGGGGTGCAATGCCCGTGCTATATTCTTGTCCAGTACCTTTTGCAGTACCTCATGTAGCATGTTGTGCAGTACCTGTTGGAGCATGTTGCGCTTCACCGGGAAACTTTGTTCCTCCTAACGCTGGTTTTGTTCTCTTTTCTACTTCGTATCCATGCAATCACTTCGTGCCCTCCACAGCACCTCCTGCAGGTGGACAAGAACAAGGTCCCGCAGGAGCGGCAGATGATCTCCACAAGAAAAATAGAAGTGGAGTTACAGCGCAGCAGCAGCCACTTTTCTACAATGAGGCGAGGGCTCATATTGCTGCCGGCAGAATTCCATCGCAATCCTACGTGATGAAGTGTTCTGATGGAGCGATCCCACCTCCTGCAAGCAACGGGACCCTGCGTCTGCCCGTGCCAAATGATAGTACTAGAAAACTACCGGGCAAAGAATCTACGAAAGACAAACCTTACGCGGCCGACAGCCTGGACACCAAAAGCGGAGCGGCTCCGCATCCTCAGGCTCCACATCCCCATCCACAACAGAGAAGAGTGGGGAAGGAGAAGAGGGCCCCACCTCAAGCAAAAGAAGCAGGACAGTCACCACTACAACAGCAAGAGGACCATCGTTCAGCACACGAGCTGGAGAGTCTCTCCAATCTTCGTATGAGCGAAGACGAAAAAGCTAAGGTTAGGGAACATAAGGAAGGTCTGAAATGGGGCTGGAGGGACGTTGTGCTTCCTGTGGTCCCAAACGCGGCGAGTCGCGTACTCGGTCGTGAGTCCTGGTCCCAACTTACCAGAGACGAGGTGGCGGCTCTGCGGAGATATTTTACTCCCGGACGAGTAGACGTGGTTGCGCGTCTTTCATCAGATGCAGGATATCCGAAGTCCTATGAGGACTTCAATAAGCTGTTTGACGGCCGGTGGAAGACAGTCTCATACGCAGTCAGAAGATTGGATCAGCTAGTCGACGCCTTGTTGATCTCCGCTGTTCCGCTGGCCATGCGAAAAGAACAGGAACAGCAGGGGGCTGTGGAGTTCCAGCCCTATGCCCAGTTTCAGACTAAACTGCGCGAACAGGGAAAAAAATCCGAAAAGTATTTTTTCATGTTGGATTACTTTCGGAAGTTTGTGGAGCGAAGTAAATCCTGGACAGGCAAATACGCGAACGACCCTGCTTCGTTGCAGCTCATACAGAGCCTCAACTGGAAAAACAAACGCGGGATGACGCGATTGGAGTACACCGTGAACTTCTTGGATGAGGATATTATGCAAGAACTCTACCACAACGACGCCACGCGTGTCGGACACGACGCCAGACCTGAGAGAATCTCGTGAAGTGTAAGAGGTGCGTGAAGAGTAGAGCAACCAGCTGCAAATCTTCATCTTTAACAATAAGCTCGTGAGGAGGTCGTGCACCGACGGCGGTGCTCTAAGGAAATAATTTCTCAGCCATGGATCTTGAAAAACTACATCAACTTCAGCGGGGCCTTGTTTTACCTCTGACAAAGTCGGCCGGCAATAGTCTTTGTTTTTAGAATTTGTTTTTCACTTTCTTCGTAACTTGAAAGTTTTCAAACGTAACAAATATTTAGAAATTGTTTCATGTTATTCTTGCACTTAAACGTTATGATCGTGCACTATCTTTGAGACCGGCCATTGTTCCCCTTTGCAACCATCTCTCCCGAGACACTACCTTGTACTAGGTAAATGAGTGAATGAGTGAAGTGTCACTGGTGGAGTTTTTAGTCGAGCTAAAGAAAAACGACTTCAAACATGAAGCTGATGATTTTTTCACCTGATCAACCCTCTATTTGTCATTGTGCTTTACGGCCTGTGAAAGAGCAAGTGTTCCGACAAACCGACAAGACCCGTTTCCTCTGCTACAAGTGGCAGAAGGATGTCCGGCTGAGCCTCAGTTCGTCATCAGTCAGATACTCCTCTGCTCTGTTGGTAGAGATCTTGTTGATATGAAGGTGAAGGCACGATTGTCATCCTGCGCTATTTCATCTTGTGTTAGTCTACGTCTAGTTTGAACCGCCATTATCATACCTTGATTAAGTGGTGTGGTCGTGTCGTTTCACGGTGCGTTTGTCAGGCGCGTTGCTTGTCAGGACTTGTTCACGTTTCGTCCAGGCGAACTGTTATTTGTATAAGTATTATCAAGTGTTCCGACACCGATATTGGCAGAATTTATTCCATTTTGTAGTATACAAACTTTTTACTCTCCAGCACTAGTACGATTGTTATCTTCTTGTTTATCATCTGACCGTCTTTTTCGCTAGTGAACGAAAAGTGAATGAAACAACGTTTTTGAGAGCAGAATTGAAAAGATTATAACTACAAACGGGTGGATCTGGATGAACTAGTACAACACCACCACTAGAATATCAATATCTCAACCGGTTCTATGAACAGTACTATCAGGGGCATACACAGGACATAACTATTTACAAAGCAGTGCTATCACAACTTCTAGTTGTACGATTTTGAGTAAATGGTCCTCAATATTACCTAATTATAAAAAAATAGAATATCTTCATCATTCTCGTCAAATGAAACAAAAATGCCGTCGACAAGCACAACTTCTGACATTCACACTGGTGATTTCCAAGCTAGTGGCCTCGATCGCTCTCCGGAAAAAAAGGTAGAAGAGCTCAATAAAATGCAGCCTTCTGCTAATGCTTCTGCTACTAGTGCCTCTGCTACTTCTGACGTCCATGTCGTCTCTTCACCTGCTATTCGTAGGTTGATGAGTTTCGTCCGAGATGCAGCGACTGAGCAAGCTCCATTTGTGCGCTACTCGAATCGCGTTATGCGCATTTTGGTGGAAGAAGCTTTGAGCTACCTGCCGCACAAAGATACACCGATCACCACAGCGTGTGGGGTCTATTCCGGAAAGAAATTGGTGGAAGGACAGCGAGAGGGAGATTTGTGCGGGGTACTGCAATCCCGTAAGTTTTAAGTCTGAAATATTCATCTCCTCGTTATCGCCTACAAGGGCAGTCAACATTCACATACTTACTCAAGTAATGAAACACCAAAGTCAACAAGTAAAAGAATTCATCCACCAACTAAGTACATTTAATTTCACTCTGCTAAATGAAAAAGAACAACTTCCTCACCAGGTTTCCATCATGCGAAGCGGCAATTGCATGTTGGAAGCCGTCCGAGAAGTGATTCCTGACCTCAGTGTCGGCCACATCTTAGTCCAACGAGATGAGACGGATCCGGAGAAGAAACCGATTTTCTACTACAAGAAATTTCCGGAGGAAGTGGAGAGGAGGACTGTCCTTCTCTGCGATCCGATGTTGGCAACTGGTGGAAGCGCCATCGCAGCACTGAAATGTCTCGTCGAGGATGCAAAAGTAAAGGAAGAGAAAATCCTTTTTGCCGTTTTGATTGTTATGGTTGTGATGCTGAGGCCAACAAGAGCGAACTCGTCCCGTACGACCTGTCTAATTTTAACTACAGTACAACACGTAGTCAATGATGTCCTCCCGACCACCTTCTAACTCCCCTGCACCAGAGGGTGTAAAAGCAGTAAAGGCTGCATATCCGAAAGTCACATTGGTGACAGCAGAACTCGATGAAGGCCTGAATGCGGCTAAGTACATCGTGCCTGGCCTCGGTGATTTTGGAGATCGATATTATGACACGGCGTAAATGGAGATCTTCGATGGGACTGCGAGACGACGTGATGTGCAGCCAAGCAATATTTATACATAGTAAAAAAGATCACGTAGAAGCGTGGGTATAACTACACTGGTGTGCAGACGAGATATAAGTATATAAGAATAAGAGTTTTCCTACGCGACCGCAAGAGGACTTTTATTCCATTGCGTAGCTTCACCAAAAAGATGGCGCTTCTGATGACTGGTCGATTATATGTGAACTGGTAGACGACATACTCTAAGGTGGTGATTGGAAGGTGGTAGTCAAAGCTAGACAGGATCCAGATATCGGTCGAAAAGAAGAAAAGCAAATCAAAACACGAATCGAAGATCCGAACCTAAGACGTGCGAAGAAAGTCGACTTCAAACGTGGAAACTTCAATGCGTGCAATGATCGAAATCGTGATCGAAGTCGACCTTGAGTCTGAAACTTGCTGTTTGATGATGAAGTAGAAAGTTGAAGTTGTTGAACGAAAGGTTGTGTATGAAGTTGTTGAACATTTCACTTGGAGAAACATAGATCGAAAGTAAAAGAGCCTCAACAAATCCTCACACAACCCAGCCAAACTTAGGATTGTAAATCACTTGGTAAGCCCGTCGGCCTAGGTGTATATCATATGAATTGTTAATTGATCTCCGATATTGAAACATAACATCCTTTGCAAACATAGTTATATCCAAAACTAGAACCACATATAGTTGAACACCGTCCAACCATAAGATAAGAACTAAACAAGATAGTTAGAACGTAACTAGTCCGTAGTGATCATTTGAAACATACCTTGTTTGTACTATTGTTGCTGACGCCTCCGCGCAGCTGTAAGCGTAACTGTTGACGCCTTCGCGCAGCAAAGGGTTAGTCACTGACGCCTCCGCGCAGTGTTGTTAGTAGTAGTTCGAACCACGAAGAACAGTTACATAGTTGAGCCCAGACCTTCGTCGGGACTTAAACACGACACACCAAAGTGACGTTTTGGAAAGACATAAACGAACCACAAAGACTTTGAGTTGTTTAAGGTTAGGCCTCCGCCAACCCTTTTCCACACCGTGAGTTACAAGTAGGTTAGACCTTCGTCAACCGAACAAATCAAAGTTGTAGTTGTTGAGTCCAAAGGAGTGGCTACCAACGATAGTGCAGGTCCTCGAGACTCGGTGTTCTGTATCTAGCTTCCCGCCTTCCAAGATCCCGAGCAGAGTATCGCTCAGCCACTTTTACTTAACCAAGTGGTGGAGAACGGGTGATGGACGGTTAGCTGATACAGTAACTAACGGAAAGTAGACTAGTAAAGTTTAACATGCAGCTAGGGTTCAAAGCACCGATTGAAGAAGTTGGGTACGATTTATCAGAAGGTTTTAGAGTTGCTGCGTTGTGCAACGAGCTTGAATCATTGCGCGAATTATTGGAAATATTTTTTGGCTCTGTGCGTCCGGCAAGGGCTCACTTTGGACCTTCGCTAGAAGAAATCCAAGAGCTAGGCGCACAGACCCCAAAAGGGGTTCGTGTTTTGGTAAAGAAAACCAACTTGGGATTATACGACCGAATAGATACGATCGAGAATAAATTAGAAGACATTGGTTATTGTTGTGCTGAACTCCTCGCACTGAAAAGGGAACAGCTTTTGTTAGACGGACGCCTCGCCGTGTCTGGCTTACACACTTCTGTTACAGCCGCCCGAATCTCAGTGCAACAACTGGTCGGAGAGTATACCTTTGGCGATCGTTTAGAATATAATACTTGTTCGTTCGCAGCGGAAAAATTGTCCGAATTGTTTAAACATACCCTTAGTTCTTCCAGGTCCTTGATCTGGACCGAGATCCAAACTAACGGGACCGCTTGTCGCGACTATTTTAGATCTCCCGGTGGGCTGTATTTAGAATATTTCCAATTTGCGGGTGGTAGCGTCGTTGATCGTAACGTTGACCTCGTGCCAACCAATCGACCCGAGTACCTCCGTGTTAAACGTGAACAACTTTTGAACGAAGGATATAAGAAAGTTAATATCAATCAGATCGTCCGCGAGAGCCGATTCTTTGGATTAAAACGTGGTCCTAGATCCACGACACTTAACGGAGCACACGAAGTGCTTTTGAAGGTTTTCCCTACCTTTGTTATTGATCATATACGGGCTGTCCCCCGGTCTCTCTGGGCTTCATCGGAATAAAGAAGTAAAGGAAGAAAAGTAGATAACCCTTACTAGACGGTTGGACGGTATAACGAATAGAGAACAATATGATTAGCTTAAAACATGGAACGCTCGCGGTATAAGATTGCCTTCGTGGGTGAGTCGATTCCTGAGAAACTTGACGACGCTATCCATCGAGTTAATCGCGCGCTGCGGAAAGGAACAGTGCAAGTAGTGAAGAAAACAACAATTGAGACCGTTGTTGCTGATCCAATTGCTGAATCTAGTGGCTCCGAGAGCCCTCAAGCCACTTCGCGTGCCGCAACTCGTCGCGTGTCGGTGCCCAGTTCCGAAGAACCGACGATTGGGAAAACCCGAGGAGCAAGGCTTGACAGTTCGACTGGCCTTTCGGTTTCAGTACAAGAGGCGGAGCTAACGCAAGGTGCACAACCCGTTTCGTTAACGAAAACTCAGAAACGAAACGCAGCAAAGCGACGTGCGTTGCGCAAACAAGTACTTGTAGAACTCCAAGCTGGGGCGAGTGGTTCGAAACCTCCGCTGAGTGACCTGAACCACTTGCGAAACGCTGCGGGACCGTGCTCTGGTTCTGTTGGTAAAGAGGAACGGCCACCGTGTCGTTCTGAATACCGAAGAAAGAACGAGGCACCGCGTCTAGCGGACGTTTTAGTTGGTTCGGAGGCCCCACGAACAACGGGAGCGTGTTCTTCGCGAACATATTTCAAGACCAATCCGCCAGCAAGGACGACGGGAAGTTGTTCAAACGTTGTTCTTTCGCGACCACCGCGCAATCTGAATTGCCGCTCGGTGTCAGTCCAGAATCCCCGGTTTGACCGCCCCCGACCTGGATTGCTGATCCTGAAACGAGACAATTCCCGCAGGTCGCCTGAACGAGAGCGTAGCCCTCGCCGTCGGGCCGAGAAACTTGATCGACGTTCAATATCGATCCCTCGACCGAAATTTCCAGCTCCGAGTTCGGAGATAGGTGCTGAACAACGACCCCAAAAAGGAGTTTCCCTCAAACCGCGAACCGGTGCGGTGCAGGTAAAGAGGCCTTCTTCGCTTTCGTTGTCTAGTTCAGAAGAGCCTGTAGTTGCTCCACCAGCACGAACGACGGTTCCTGAAGCCTCGGAACGCGTTCACCGTCGTCGATCTCCTGCATTACCTCGAGGCCGACCTGATCGCATCATTAAGCGGACCGACCGCTCTACTGGGGTGGTGAACCGAGAACCTCCTATCCTCCGTTCTCCGAACGACGTGGTCCAAACCACTCGCGAAATCCTCCAAAAGAAAACGAGTGAGGAGACGAACCAGGAACGGGAGATACCTCCAAGAAGGGGTCCAGCGGTCAATGAGACCACATCGGCAAATTCGAGTTGAGTATCTGGCGGGACCGAACAACGACCGAGCGGTGGTTTTTGAACAAATTTCCCAAAGCTCCCTCGTTGCCCCACTCCGAACCCGCGGCATCAGGCTAGTTCGGAGCAAGAGAGTAGTTACGCTTTCGTTCGAAAGACAGCTCGGGTTTCAGATCTTGCCTTTGTGCTACCAGAAAGCCGGACTGACGTATAACCGCTCCGGGGCCTTGTTGGCAACGAGCGGGCAGAAAGAGCCTGACCTCAACTTAGTTCCTAACGAAATCACGCCGTTCTTGCGCTGGAACGGCCAATATACCTGGTCGGGTGTTGTCGAAGCCGGTCGACACAAGCTCGATATCTCGACTTGGAGTTACGAGGCGGTCCGAGTTGATAATTGGGTTTCTGTGTGGGATCCGGAAGAAACACGTTTCTGCCAATTGCATCGACTTCGAGTTGGAAGGGATTACCTCCTTGAGAGTGCGGACGACCCTGAAAGGATCCTGAACTCTATTTTTGGACCTCCTCCCGCCCCTGTTATTTCGGATAGAGAGTGGTCTGAACTTGGTCGACCTCATGAGCTCCAGTGGCTTCCGCCCCTCCGGGTCCCCGAAGGACCGCGGGCGAGTTGTTCGCCCAAAGGGACCGGCAATGGAACCTGACTTGAGCTCTGCAAGAGAAGGTGTTCCACCGGTGGCTCCGTTTGTCCGCGCTGCCCCTAACTCCGGTTCTAGTGGTGCCCCCCGTGCCTTGAGCCAGAAGTTTGATAGTTTTGGAAATATTGTGTTCAATTGGAAAGATCCGCGGCAAGGTCTGTGGAAACTCGATGGTGCAGACGTTTTCCTCCAAAAGGTCATTTACCGTGGGTCGACGAGCGTCTTTTACGGGTACTGGAAAGACGAAAGTGGACAGACCAGCCAAGGCTTCCTTGGTATGTCTCGCGGTGACCTCGGGCGGTGGAGTTCTGAACTTCGGGCTACCAGTGCCGATGTTTTACAAGCGGAACTGAACATTGATAGTGTCACGACTGATGAGTTGTTGCAACGCCCTGACGTCGACCCTTCAAGCTGCTTTGTTACACGCGGCCACGAGTTACCTGGAAATACGAAACGTGTCATGAACAGTGCGAACACATTGTTGGAAAGACATTGTGTGACCACCTCAACGGTGGGACGTTCGTCGATACTTTCGCCTCCTCCTGAAATCCGAGCAGATGAAGCGGCTGGGTCCGGCTCGTCTTCAAGTTCTCGACAGGTTGCACCTGCGGTGGTTCCTCTCCGAGTTTCGTCTTGCTCCGGGGTTGCGATCGGGGCTTCGCAAGACAGCGTTGAACAGGACGGACATGCTACCCTTGAAGAGCGTGAGCTGAGTGGTCTGCCTGTGATGAGAACGACTGAGACCTCGAGAAAAGTTTCGGCACCCTCTCCAGAAACGGTCGGAGACGAAGTCTTTGGTGCCGACCCACAGATTGATCAGGTGCCGCCTCCTCCAGAAGACACTGACGAGGACTCTGTTTCGGGGCTGTTGTCTCAACCTGTTGCTTCTGAAAGCCCGGCTGAACTGCGAGTTTCTTTGGAGTCTCAAGTTGAAACACCGGATGACTTTGTCATCTTAAAACCCTCTTTGGATGGTTCAACTCCTGATCTCACCGATATGTCTGATTCAAGGAACGAGTCGGGAGGTAGCCCTGAGCAAGCGGACCTGTCCACTCAGCTTGAATCTCAACGTTGCGGAATCGAAGAAAGAACTGCGGGCGGTTTGCTAAATGATGGTCTGTCTGTCGTGCCTCCCCCACCTGCTTTTGGCCTGAATGTTTCGGGGGACGTTTCAATGGACGTCCTTGAACCTGGTTGCGGGGGTACAGTACCTGCCATGTATGAATACCGGGGACGTCGGCGAAGTTATGCAGCCCCGATGCTCCGAACCCGCGAAGTCAGTCCATATGGAAAGCCTTTGGTTCGATCCGCTTCTGCGGTGCCCATTCTGGACGAACCCACGCCCACGAGTGGAGCTCGGGTCCGCCAATTGTTGCGGGACATTTCTCGGTATGAATCCCTGGCGTCGAACCTCCGGGCGGAGATCGCCCGTTTCAGGGACGAACGAGTGCGATTTTCCCGATTCCAAACGGTGTTGCAGGACAGGTTGAATGCGGCCGAAGGCGAGAAAGTCCGATTGAAGTGGTCGGTCCGCCGTGCGGAAGAAGGGCTTGAGGACGTCCGTTTAGAGCTTGAACGTGCACGAGAAAAGGTTCGTAGTGCTGATCACTTGCATTTGGAACATGGACGTCGCATTGTTGGACTCGAGACGGAACTGCAAGAAGCTCTAAATAAGGCGTCTGAGCAAGAAGCTAAATACGATCGTCGAAACACGGATTATATCGCGCTTTCCAAAGAAGTTGATAGACTGCGGTCGTTGGTCGGACCGACGACCGTGACCGGGGCGCCCACCGACGCTGAAACCGAGTTGATAGCGAGGGCCGAGCAAGCTGAGACGCGCGTTCGGGAGTTGATGGAAGAGTTAAAGTCGGAGCGGATGCTCTCGACCTCCTACACGAACGAAATCGAGCGGCTTATGCAGACGAACCAATCTATGACTGCCAAGTTGACAGCGGATGGAGATCACCAAACCGAATGCGCTCGACTGAGAATAGAGCTCCAAACGAAACAAAAGTTCTGGGTTGATAAACACGCTGACCTCTCAACGCAACTTGCCGAACTCGCCAACACGGCTTCACTGGTTCCTGAACTGCAAGAACGGAATCGGAAGTTGCACGAACAAAACCAGGAGTTAGCTGAAGATTTGAAAGCGAGCGAAGAACAGGCTGCAGCTTCGGCTTGGGAGCTCGCGAAGGCGCGGGAGACTTGCCGCAAATTTTCAGAGGAACACGTGCCGTTGCCAGCTGTGGTCCCGATCTTAACGGCCCGCCCGACCGGAGCTGCTCCTACCATCCTGGAAACTGCGTTGCAGCGGGCGAATAACGCTGAAAAACAGCTTCTTTCGACGCGCTCCGAAAACGCTCAATTGCGTGCTCAGATACGTGCCGAGAAACTTCGTCTCGCAGTTTCGGGTCCAAACCCTCCGGCAGTTCACTTGACACTCCCGGTCGGAGACGATGGTGACCCCTTTGCTTCACCTCGGTGCTCAGCTCATGCGGGAGATGCAGCGAAAGAGGCCGATCGAGAGATGAGCTTGATCTCCCCGCTAGAGTCGATAGAAACACTGCAGAACCAAATCAAAGAACTGACCCTTCGAGTCGAGGCTGCTCGGGGACGGGAGAAGGAGGCCCTCGCGGCGAAGGACTTGTTGGTACAAGACCACCGGAGTCGCATCGATCGGCTGCTGGCCGACCACCAGGACAGGGTAGAGCGGATGCGTGAAGGGTTTGAAACAGCTCATCGTGCTTCCGCGTCAGTAGGTTTGGACAAACAGTTGCAGGACTCGAAGGTAGAGTGCCGGTTACTGCGTGAGCAAGTGCTTCAACTCCAGAATCAAGTTCGGGACAGCGATTCCGCTCGTGTGGTTGATGTTGCCCAATACCGGAAAGAAAGTACCGAGTTGAAGGAAACCCAAATGCGGTTGGCAGGTATTAGTAACGACCTTGATGCTTCCAGAACCGCTTTGCGCGAATTGGAGGGACAATATTCCCTTCTACAAATTTCTACGGTCCCCAAATCGGCGTTAGAGTTGTCGGAAGCTCGAAAAGAAAGAGCAGACGGAACCGTTTCCACCCTCACCGATGAACTTCGGGATTTGCGCAAACGGTTCGAACGAGTAAGTGCTGACAATCAAGCTGCGACGTCCGCTCTCACCGCGCGGGTGCAAACGGCCGAGGACGAAGTTGTGGCTTTACAGGAACTACGGGAACAAAACGAAAAGTTGCATCAAAGTGAACTCTCGAAAAGGGACGTTGCCTTGGCTGCCCTTCAAGCCGAGAAGGACAGCCTTCTGGAGAAGACTCGAAATGAACTTTCACACCTCAAGAAACAGCTCAAACAGAGAGAGCGTGATTTTTCCCGTGCTAGTCGCCCGGTTGGGAATTCGCCTCCGACAACCGACGGTCTGCCGACCTTGTCCCCCCGACGTTCCCTGTCAGCAGGAGTTGTTTCGGCGGGTGTGGGTGGCGCTTCATCGTTGGCGAGCCTCCCACCTGGACTGCCTATGACCACGGCGACGGCTGTAACACCTCCACTTGCTGCTGCTTTGCCGCCGACTATGCCGCCCGGTTCTTCAACGCCTGGGTTTGGAGCAACACGTCCGACAGCGCCAACGGGAGATGAACCCCAACAGGGACAGCATTGGAAGGGAGCCAGCGTGGGTCAGCAATCCGATTTCGTTGTCGATCCCGCTTCGGGATTTCAGTGGAACTTAGCTGCTTCTTCGGATCTGCGGGAAGAAAACCCTGATCTCCGTGCTCCTCCTTCTGGTCGATTATTTCCTCCGCCTCCGCCGCCGGCTCGGCAGCCCCCAGGTCTTGAGTGGGTTCCGCCACCACCACCGGTGGTCTCTGGACTTGAAGTTGAGCTCCAACGTGTCAAACGTGAATTGGAAGAGGCCAAAAAGGACCGACAGTCGATTGCTGATTTGAAAACCCAAATCGGGTCCGAACTCAAAGCGCACCTCGAGACTGCGATCAAACCTCTGTATAACGCATCGGGACAGAATTCCTCTGGAAATGCGTTTCTGTTGGAAGTGCCGGCGAGCTCTTTGGTAACTGGCGGATCGCAGGTGGCCGAAACACCAGTTAAGAGCCCCGGCGACCTACGACGGGAGAAACATCTGGTTGATAGCACCGTTGAGAGCCCTGAATCGGCCCTCGAGACCCTCTGCCAACAAACCCGTGATTCGTTGGCCGAGCTTCCACCTGGACAAGTCGCTTTGCCGTCGGAAGTTGTGGAGGCGCAGTGTTTGCGAGACAGCCTCATGCCTTCTTCGGTTTCCCGCCCTTACCCGTGGTACAAAGGAAAAGGAAAGAAGCCGCAGTTTGGAGCGGAGACCAAACCTGAAACACGGAAGACACGCCGGAAAGAACGGGGTGCAAACTTGCGCCAGGCGTTCGGTGGGACGTGCGACGATGTTGAAGATGCCGCCCTTTCAATGGAAGATAGTGAGTCTTGTTGCTCAAGCTCCAGTGCTCTCACGCCGGGCTGGGCTTACACAGATCCGTTTCCTGAATACGAACGCCGTCTAGGTGTCCGCCTCGCCGATGCTTCTGGAGGACTAAAGGGTGGTTGTGATCCCGAACACTTGCAGCAATATACTCGAGCCAAAGACGAGTTACGTTACCTGCGTAAAATCCGTTCGGACCTCGACCCTTCTGACACCCAGTGCTTTGCGGGAGGGGTTGATGAGTGTGTCACCACGAATGTTACCGCCCGCCGCGGGACCGCAATCCCGGTAGCTTCCCCGGGTTCCAGTTACCATACGTTGGTAGCTGCTCCTAATGACCTATCTTCCTTGCCTGCTGCCCCTCCGACGTTTGGGATGATTCGCCCGAATACGCAAGGTCCGTGGGACTACCGTCGGATGGCTTGTGTCGACTCGGACTTGCCTAGACGCTGGCCTGTCCGACAAAGTTTGGCAGCTTTACTGGGCGAAGCGTATGCACAATTATTTGACGACGATCTTGGTTTCAAGAGCGCCGGTAGCGGTGGTGTCTCGGTCCCTCCTTTCCGAGCCCAAGTTGTCAACCACACCCGCGATAGTTGGGGACGACACCAGCAGTACATGTCTGACTTGCGAGAACGCATCCAACTCTACCGTTCGCAGAAATTCCGAAGGGAAATTTTGAACACGGGTTTGGAGCTCAAATCCGAAGAAGCCCGACAAGCTCTTCGACGAGCTGACTCGGTCCAGATGCGACATGCAAACAAACTCGAACCGTTTTTGGTTTTCGAGACGGCTTTGGCCCTGAACTGTCATATCCAGTATGACCATTTGCTGATGGAGATTCAACAAGAATTCTATTTTGAAGTTGATAATACGGGTTTTGCGGCCCGGACGGCAATGGGCGAATGGGCTACCCACTACTACACAACGGAGGACAAACTGGACCGCTTTGGTTTCGGCATCCGCGATTACACATATGGAACGGACATCTTCTTCGCCAGGTGTGCCACTTTCCAACCTAATTACCTCATCGGGTTGGTCGCGAAAACAGTGCAGCGGACGACGGACGAACTTCTAAACGAGCCTCTACCACGTGACTCGAGAGATCGGCACGCCACGGATCAACACGATAAAGCTTTCGGCGTTAGTCTCCGGAAGTTAGTGAGATACTGCAACCAGAACGCCCAAGTTACGCGTGTTATGGGGCTGGACGTCCACTACGCCCCCGCTAACCGACGCGGCCGACATCGAGGTTATCAAGGTGGCGATGAAGACCCTGGTGACTGCACCGACACAGTTTTTTGCGCACCTCTTTGTCCGTATAATAGTTTGAACCCACACGTGTATGGACATTGCGTTGTTCCGTTTGCACCCTCCGCACTGGCCTCAATGCCCGTTGAAACCCTTGGTTCTTACGGTCCTGGTGGGTTCGGGTCCATAGATGGTAACGGTACACTTGCGCTGATGAATGGCCCAAGCGGGTTGCATAACGAAAACACCTCGTACGACGCGCTTGACGTGGAAGATGACCCCGCCGAAGAGTTTCTATCTGTCACAGCGGATTACATGTTCGCAGAGGTCCTTGTTGCAAACGCCTGGACCGAATACGCTGCCAAAGGAGGACCAAAAGGTGGGAAGAAAGGAAGTGGTAAACGCGGGCCCGGGAAAGGTAAGGGACCTCGCGAGAGCCCTAAAGGCGTCGGGAAAGGCAGTTCGGAAAACCGAGTCCGAGGTGACTCCCGGTCTCGAGGGCCAGTTGTTCGGTGTCATTCAACCCTCCACTCGACCGCGGATCACGATGCGTCCGATTTGATTGGCGGCATCGGAAAAGCAGCGGGCGTTGTGACGACCGTTACCCAGGACTGCGCTGATTGCAAAATTCATCACAAACTTATGTACATCACGTTGGGGGATGGAAGTGGGGGGCGGCGTTCCCTTTGCCCGACGGCGCTTCGGAAAGTGCGCGCCCGGGCCAACCCGGACCACAACGCGTCCAACCTCCTTTGCAACCGGATCGCGCCTACTAGTTGTCCCGGAGAGTCTCTCGTAGTCCGAGCTGCCACAATCGCGGCTGCTGGTGGGTCCAAAAAATGGTTGGACGAGAGCCGAAACTCGGAAGTCAAGAAGATTTTGCAGGAGTGCAAGCTGTACGACATCGCCTTGAGCATGGGTGCAAAAGCGCATGCGTCCCCTAATGTCGACGGCCTCAAAACGATCTTGACCGAACAGTCTTCCGACACCTTTGCCGCTCTTTTGGAAAACGTTCTCGCTCTTGCTGAGTTGGACGGTGATGACACTGATCTTGACAACCTCGGAAGTCCGGATTTGTTTTCACAAAGTCCTTCGACGGAAACCGGTTCGGAGAGTTTCAAACTTGGAGTTGTTCCGCCACCAAACTATGTTCCTGTGATGGCAGACCAACCTCGAGACCCGACCTTTGGGTTGATGGGTCATGGGAATCTGGACCCGATTGGGGCGTTTTTTGCTGGTAACCAGTTTTCGATGTACACCCGCGGTTGTTGTGACTGTCGTTCGCATCTGATGCCGGCCAATTCGGGAAACCTAAGGAATGGGCAGGAGACTTCGATGGAGTCTGTCTCGGTACATCAACTCGCTTGTCGCTTGCGAGACGTCCCGATGGAACATAACGTACCGGTTGATCCCGAATCTCGGAAAGTTCAAACACAGGCCCTTCGAGCCGGTAAACCGTTACCGCAAAGCGCTTTCGTCCCTCCACCTCCTCCTAACGCGTGGATCGACAGGGACACGCGAGTCTTCCCAGGAGTAGGGTCGTTCTCGGTGGCAAGATCAGCCCAACAACCTCCGCGGGACCCATCGGCGGGTTTTGACGACCGCGTGGAAGCTCTGGGCGACTCACAGCCGCTGTATCGCAGCTTCAACTTCACCGACACTTATACGGCTTTTACCGAGATGTTGGCTGCCACCACCGAATTCGTCGATGTTGTTTCGGGGCAAGAAGCCGCTGACCCTCCTCCTGGAAATGAACCGGCTACTGTTGAACCGGAAGGTGCCGACGACGTTCCGTTCGAACTGTGGTCCCGGGGAATGGTGAAAGCGTTGGTCGCAGAACTGTGCTATTGGATGCAGACATCTGACAGCTTTGAATTCTTTGTTGCCACCTGCTGGGATGCACGATCTCGGTATATCACAGTTGGTCTGTTGTCCCAAGTTCGCCTCCGTTTCTTTGCCTCTCCTGCTTGGTTGGCCCAAAATTATTGGTTGCGGGTTTGCCAACAACTTCGGGGAACTTGCTTGGGACTTGCATTAAACAAACCCGATTTCTTAACTAGCCCAGCTGCAGAACCCGAACCACGGTTCCAGATCGGTGAATTTGACCGCCCGGCCGACCGGTTGCCTCTCACCTCTGGATTGGATTCCGAAGCCGAACAAAAGGGTTGCTGGGAATTCTTGCGGGCAGCTGATTGCCGTTTCATGCCCCTTTCATCGCTTCATCCACCTTCTAGATCGGGATGTCTGCCTCGAGTTGCATCGGAGGGTTCCGCAGTGATACCGCCCGCCTCTCACCCGGCGACTTGGTGTGAGGACCTCGATCTCGATGCGCGATCGCCTTTAATGGTTCTGGCCAATTGCTCTCGAATCCGAAAGGGCGCGGAACACCTGTCAATACAACATCTCTTGCCCATCGTTTCGATCAATGGGCCCGAGTCGAATGACTCCGTTTGTTGCTGGTTGCATAGCAAGTCACCCACGCCTCCAGCAGACAATGTACAGGTTGTTGCTGTTTGGCGACTGGATAACCGAACGTCCTGTTCCAAACGGCTTTGTGACATCCTTATCACCCGCAAAACAGATCGCATTATTGTGATCGCGGCAGTTGCGCATTTCGGACAAGTCGAAACTCTGGTTACTCGATTGCGCCGGGAAGAAAGTGACCACCGGATTGTCCTGATCCCGACTTCGAAACTTGAATATTTGTCTGCTACGTTGTGCTGGAAACAGATCATTAGGACCTTGTGGCCCCGATATCAGGTGGACTCGCAGAACATGTTGGGAATTGACCCTCCGTTGATAAGCAATACAACCTTTCCAATGCCGACGCCCCTTTCTCCAAATGCGTTCCGAACAGACGAGAGTTCTACTGGTTTGCTGCGCCGCGGGGTCCGCTACCATTTGTTCACCAATTCTCGATCGTGGGCTTCTAGCCAAGCGCGATCGCTGTTCCAACAATATGGATACATGATTGACCGCCAAACGTTTTCGCAAACGTCGGCTGGTGGTTACTCGTTACACCGAGTTCAAGTAAATGGCCGCTGGCCGCTCGTGATTTGGGACTTGACATTGTCTGCGGAACCCCGACATCGCTCCTTTTGGGACTGCGCGCGTTCCCAGCAGTTGCGAACAGCACATGATTTGTGTGTTATCGCCGACCCGTGCTCTCGGCTTGCAGCGCCAGAATGGAGCCAACAGGGCAACTTGCTTCGTTGGGTACCGGAGTTAGAATACCAAACGCTCGAGCAACAAGCGTTGTTTGTCATGAGGGTTGAAAAAAGTTATGCTACTAGTGGTTCAACAACAATTGCGACCACTGCGGTGGCTCCGAATGCTGAGCCAACGGCTGAAATTGTCGATTTCGGTGAACTGTCTCCTGTAACTGACGTGGATGAAAGTGGCCTTTCGCAAAATTCCGAGTTATTGCGCCTTCGTAGCGGTGACTTAAAGACCGAGAATTCCTGTGCTCAAACCTGCTGCGCACAGAGCGCATTGCGAGAAGTTAAATGCCTCCCTGAGGTCGAAACGACAGCCCATCCTCCTGTAGACGATCACCTGGTTTCACCGTTTCAAGATATCTTTGCGAAACTCTCTCGACCTGCACACCTACCGCCACGGCGTTCCGAGGGTGGACACCAAGGATCTCAACAACCTATGGTCCGATGCCAGCACTTGCCCGAGGACCGGTCGTCGAGCGAGACGAACCGAGAAGAGGAACTATACTACACACCACGTGAACGTGGCGTCCGACTGTCGTACGACACATCGTACATCTTGGTTACTAATTGTGCGGCGGTCGCGTCCCAAGTTGACGTCCTCGAAGATGCCGGTTACACCGTCGAGGAAGTTTTCCGACAACGGCGCCGAGACGTCTATCAGCTGGACGAGGTGGGCCCGCAGATTCGCACGTCCACCCGTAGTCGTCCAGATCGCCCAACGAAGATTTTGGTGGTCTGGTCGTTCGATAACCAAATACCGAACTCGTTCGTCTTCGACGCTGCGTTTGAGCTACTCAGATACGAACACGATCTCGTTCTCGTTGCCCCTGAAAACCAACTGTCCCTGAATCGTTGGTTTGAGCAAACATCCGATGCGCTGGAAGTTTCCGTCGTGCTTCCGCCCCCGGGTGGAGATGCGCCGAGCCGCGGTCGACATGTGTGGAGGTCTGTCTTGGAACAGTGCGGCACCCACCTGAAATATTGGCCTGAAGCCTCTGCACTGCGCCTCCCGATCTCTGTCCTTGAGTCCGTGCAACGTTATGCCTTGCCACTTGGCCCACCGATAAATGGAGCCACAGTGTTGAAAGGAAGTTTGTTCCGACGAAAGCAGGTTCGAGCGGATTACCAAGTGGACGTGGTTTCTTCGGAAGGTGTTGTGCTGTTGCGCGTGCAAGGCGGAATCAACGAGATTGAACTGCGATATGCTTTTCCGACCTTGGATCCGACGGTCCTGGCGACAGTTACTTCGGAACCAGTTGACACAACCCAAGTAGTTGATGCGAGGGATGCATATGTGGATTGTGCATACCGCGCGGCTCACTACCGCTCGCCTGAAACCCGCAAAGCTGCGTACCGAACCCGGCGTGCTTTGTGCCGTCACCCTTGGCGACACCCGCTCCCAGAAGCAGATCCATGCTACTTTCTGTGTTGGGTGTGCCTTACCTGGTCTGCTGTTTGTTGGATTTTCACCGCTTTAATCGAGTGTAACGCAATCGGCTTCGCCAATGCATTTGGCGCCCTCTGCATTTCGGCCTGGTTGTACTGGCACCCAAAGGACGCGGAACGAAGTGCGGGATGCGGTCTCGCGGTGAATTTGACATATCGCATTGGCTCCGGCTGTGACGAGCTCCGAACGAAACTTGGATTCCAGCGACAGACGCAACTTGCACAAGATGCCACGGGTAAAACCGGTGAATATTCTGTCGATCCTCTCGGTAACCGTGTTTGGGTAGGAATTCCTTACGGGAAAAATGGCGACGTTGTTGTTACACTGATGCTCCTGGATACTGGCTGCTTTGTATCCCTATATCTACTGGGGCACACACTTGCGAACGCATATTTCCTAGCAGCGTATGGCATTGGTTTCCTCACGATGCAAGGAGTGACAGAACTTGTCAACTTAGGCGCACCGACAGGACCTCTAAAAGAAGTGCTCCGATATGCTCACCTTGACCTGCATTTTGCGGGTTGGCTCAAGAACGTAAAGGGCGCCTACGAATGGTGGCGCATCGGGCCGGGCGAACCTCGGAACGTTGTCCCTATCGGGCCTGCACCTGGAGCAGGAAGGTCTCTAGTCGGGAACTGGACGTTCCAAACGTTAAACCGTACTGGAAACCCTATCTGCACACCTCCTAAGAAATGGGAATATTTGGGACGTGGGATGGGAGCAATGGCCGTGTCATGGCTGTATCCAAGTGACAGCCTCATCGGAGGGCATCAGTTGATGATGCGGCTCGGGTATCAGATGCCGTTTGCAGGTGCACCCGGCGACTCGATCGGGTGCTACGTTTTTCAACGGATTTTCCACGAGGCCTCGAAAACATTGGTCTCCAATTTCTTTGTACCGCGGGCGCCAGCGGGAGCAAAAAATCACGATTATTTCCAACAGTTTTGTGAAAAGCGTAAGTTGAACGTGAAGGATAAGAACCATAAGAAACTTGCAGTCGCAGAACTCGAAAAATGTGGTACCCCTGTCGATGCGCCCCAACAAGTTCGCGCCTTGTACACTGTTATGCAAGGAGACGAAAGGGAAGTCGATATAGAGACCAGTAGTCCCGAAACGTGTCCTCCGACGCCGGAAACGAGAGCGGCCAACAATGGCTGCACGAGCGTCATTGTCCAACCAAAAACGACAACTCAAGATGCAACTACCTCAACGAGTAGTGCAACCAGAGTAACGTTTGGAGACACTTTGTTTGAACAATATGACCCGGAGTTGCTCCCACAAGTCCCGCCAACTGTTTTTTCGAACTATTCCGCCGCCGAGTTGCCGCCCATCGATACAACCGCACTTTCCCGAATCGAAGGCACCTCCTTCTCTTCATTCTGCTCCCACGGTGCTATGGCGTATTCCGCGGTGCTAGTAGATGAGGATGGTGAAGCCACGTCTGCTGCTTGCTCCACGCCAGCTTATGCTTCAGCCGTCACAGCCGATTTTTCAGAACCGGACGTCGAGGCCACGAACATGGATGATCTTCTGTATTCGGACGATGAGGATTCCGGTAAAGAATACGACGAGTACCGTGCGTCGCTCGCAGAAGACTCGCAGCCCGGCGTCGACGACGCACTTGGGAACAAACTACACCCACAACAGCGAATGGCTGCGTTCAAGTGGGTGCAAGACCCCGATCACACCCTCCGTTTCCGCAACAGATGGCAACCGCACCTCTTGCGGGGAAGTGGCTGTGGATTGATCGTTTTGATTTTCCTGTTGCTGTTCTCACTTGCCCAGGGGTTGGTGCACGAGATCCGCAAGCCGGTTTCAAACTCCGCGCAACCGACGAATCAAGGCGAAAAAACCACAACACCGAGTGTTCCAGTATGGAACGATGAAACTTGTTCTGATGCGCATTTGGCCGCACAAATGCTCCGCGACGATAAGACCGAAGGAGCGGACCAACTAGATAACGCAAAAGGATAATTCCAATGGTTGCTGTCACAACGTTTGTATCGGTACATGACCTGGGTTTTCGCGCATCGCGTAGCACAACCGTTGAGGATGTTCCTAGGCTGGTGCCCTGCACCTCAGATTTTCTGTGCGGGAACCCAAACCTTTTTCGGACGACTCCGCGAACCTGGACTTACACAACAGGATACAGAAACCCTGTTCGCGAATTGCTCGGACGAAACGCTGGATGATACCGACGCGCGGAACCGTCTTGAAACCGCTGTCAAAGAGTTGGCCGAGGGTCCTCGCAGCTCCGGGTTTAGTGTGTTCCAACAAGGGGATGCCCTCTTGGCAGGCGAGGCAGGGTCGACAACCCGACAACACCGACATGTTGCTGCTTCCCACGACCACGTCCCAGACCTCCAACCAAGCCTTTCCGATGATGACTCAGAATACGAAGCTTCCTCAAACCCAGTCCGAATCAATGGGCACATTCCGGTGACCCCGCTCCTCGAATTCCGTGATGACCGTGGAATAGATTCAGACTCGACAGTCGAATCAGCTGAAGAAACCGAAGCGGAAGTGCGACCATCAATGTGGGCACAAAGATTGTTGAACTGCCTTAAACCTCAGGTTCCGGCGCAACAGTTTTTCCGACAAGACCCGCACCTCCCACGTCGGGCTGACCAGAGGAAAACAGCAGAGGAGAAGATCCGGTTCTTGGAAATGCACGTTCGTGGACGTGAGTTCTTGATTCCGTATGTAGACGATTTGAGTTTTGTTTTCATGTTTGGGCTCCAGCTCCTTTACCGTTTGGCGATCACATTAGTGCGCAGCATCCAGACCGGTTGCGTTTTCTCGTTGAAAAAGGTCATTATTGCCCAGATCGTCGATGCTTTAGGATGGAGAATCGACATCCCTCGCCGTTGCCGGATCGTCGACCCTTCGAAGGCTGCCGCAATCCGGGCGTACAAGTGGGAGGCAGTTTCTTCTAGTGTTAAATGCCTCACCCAGTTCTTGGCGATCGCGTCTTATTTGAGAGATGCGTTCTAACACTTCGATACGGACTATTTGGCATCGTTCCAAGAACCTAAGAAACACAAATTGATGGCAAAGGACGAGAAAGCAAAAGCGGCATTTGAAAAACTGAAGGACTCGCTCTCATCAACAGTGGAACATTCGGAAATTGATTTGGTGGGTGCACGAGGTTGGCATGCCGCCCCAGCTGGACAATGTGGGCTTTTGCGTGTTTCCATCGATGCTTCCCTAACGAGAGTTGCGTGCTTCGTGGTCCAGCTACAACTCATCGCCGGAGTTTGGACGAATCGACTTGTACTAGCAGCTTCAAAAAAATTCTCGAAGGACCAGAAACGGCGAATCGGTGCTCACTCGCTGCACGCCGAAGTACTCGCATTGCTTTTCTGGGTGCGGATCGTCAGACCTAAGTTGCCTCAGGTCGCATACATACTTCATTTCGATAATAGTGTGTTGTCGTTAAGCCAACTCTGGTCTGTGTGCTCAAATGGGACCATTATGCGCTCGTTGCTGGCTGCAGTCACCGAGATCTTGACAGGGCTTTCACAGGACGAATGCTATCTCGCAAACGTACTGCGGGACGCGAACATCGCCGACAAAGGGACTCACCAGGAACCGCTCAAAGAAGAAATACGACGCGAAAAATTCCAAGACCTTATTGATTTGGTGAAGCAGTTATATGGACATGGGAAAATCGCACCACAACCTGCAAAGACGGTCAAAGAAGAGGCGGTCTCGACATTCCGGCGGTATTCTGTGTGCTCCGTGGCTCCGAATGCCACCCATACACCGGTTGATCATGGTTTGAAAGGTCTCCTTACGGCCTGCCAGCTTTGCTCAACACACACAATCCGTAAGTCGGTTTTGCAGCCTAATCTCGCAACCCGGCATCTGCTTTGCATCCGAGAGATTGGCCAATACTTACCGGCGCAAAGAGTCTCCGTGCAGATCGCGTTCGCCTCAACGATCACCGAAGTCACTTGCTCTCCTCCACTGACCGTCCTCTCAATTGAGGAAATCGAGCAAGGAGTCGAGTTTGTCGTGACCGCGTTGGGTAATCGACCCGTGTCGGTCACACCAAAAATCCTTGTGACAGACCTCACAACCGGGAAACGACTGCAACCGCGGTTCCTCGTATTTGTGCAGCTTGAGAATTACGACGCCCACGAAACCGCAGAGACACCATCCCCGACAGAAGATGTCTCGCTGGCGTCGTTCAGGCATTTGCAGCCCGAAGTGCAGCTGAACGTCCGCGAATTTCGGTCCAAGATTACACAAAATGCGACTGACGAAGAGATAATCCAACGGATGAAAGAACGATTGGACAAAGCCCGCAACCGTCGGACCGCCGACTCCTTTAAGGAGTGGCACGATCGAACAGCAAAAATTCTATTGCAGAAATTCGAAAAGACGTTGCCTGTTTTTTTACGATTGATGGTGGTTAAAGTCTGCCTTGTGCTTGGAGAGGCCCTATGGGCAGAGGGACAAGAATTCCCCACCATCACGATTGCACGAGCATACCACCCCCCGAAGCCTCAATACACTTCGTGGGGCAAATTCAGGAAAATACAACTAGAAGGCATTCTTGGCCGCATCCTTCAGATCCACTTACTGGAGATGCTCCTCGAGGGTTTGTTGACCGATCATGTCTCGTTCATACATGGAGTCCCGATCCACATTTCCGCCATGTTCCTAGCAGTCCGACAAGGAGATCCACTTGGGCGATTAATTTGCGAAGCAGTAGAACTAAATCGCGGCTTTATGCCAGCGGTGTTGCCGTTATTCTCGTGCGCCGATGTCTGGAGAGAAATGTTGCAGGGGCTGACGAAGGTCACAGCAAGTGGATATAACAAATTGAAAAATTCAGAGAGGACGTCGCAATGTTTGACAACGATAACACCACTTTCAGCACAAAACTTCGAAGAACGAAAGACGGCTGCACCGCGCGAAAAGCCTACCGTTCCCGTGACATTCCCGCTAAAAAAACCCTTGTCCTTGTACGTAGGTCGGGTTGGAACGGAAGGACAGGACAGTATCGCATTGTCGATTCGTCCAAAATACCCTTTCCCACCGGAAGGGCGACGTGACCTGCGGTTTCGGGGGGTGTCGGACGAGAACAGCCCTTACAAACGATTCAAAAGAATTGCTTCATCGTTGTTCCCAACCGCACAACACCCACCACGACCGACAGAATATGTTGTGTACGATATGGTCCAGGGAGCTGAAACACAAGCGCAGTGGGAAGCGCTTGCCAGCCGGAGAGGTGGATATAGAGTCTCGCTCATGCCTGCTGGGACCCGGTGTTTTGCGGGGTTACCGTATGCGGGATTTGAATGTGCAAGTTGTACCTTGACACAAATCGATGGCAACGCCCATTACTACATTTGCGGGCGGACTATCGACGAAGAAGACATTCGACGAGGTGTCGGAGTGCCAGACGCGGGTCGACCACGCGAAACTGTTCCCCGACCGCCGCCAATACAGATCGGCGCCGCACCTGATGAGCCCGAACAACATGGCCCACCACCTCAGGTCGAAACACCGGCGGTCGACTTACCGGCAGACACCCATACAACGACAACAGATCCAACAAGTGGACGTCGGAAGCGTGTTGCGGATATCGCGGCCACGATATGGCAAGATGCACCTGACCAATGTGGTGGCACCCATAACCACGACTCCGTTGAAGCGTGGGCATGGATAAAATTATATAAGACCGCGTTCCCAGAAACACGACTACAAACGGTGACGGCTGTACAGGTCCACGACCACCGGGACCAGCAAGAGGATTTCAGGCAAGACATTATCTATGCAGAGGTCCCTGATTCCTCCGTTCGCGTCGCGGTGCTAAAGGATGCGAAAGTGCTGTACTTTGGGTGTATTATTCCCGGATGTGTGAAAATCGTTGGCCGCGGTATCGAAATTCAGACACCGTGCATGGTTGCATTTTACCAACATAGACCCTCCTACACACTGACGCTTCCGGGAGATCTACTTCAAGCGATTACACAAGGCTCGCGAAAAGAGCTTGCGCATCTGTTCGACATCGAAGATGCTCTTTCTCGCGGACTCACCGAAGAGAAATTAACGTCGGCATTGCGACGAGCGAGACAAGCACGAAATGAAAAAACGAATGACAGATTGTTGCGACAACTTATTGCTGACGCGCGGCGGTTTGCGATTGATGGCGGATTAGTCTACGTTCATCGCGCGCGACGCGGATGGTTCCTTTGGCTTCCACGAACAGTCGTCCCACAATGCCTCGGAGCATCAGATGTCAGCGTCTTGCGACAGGTGCTTGATTTTGTACATACGTCCCGTTTCCACGAGGGACCACTTGGCTTGGCACTGTTACTTGGACAACGCCGATTATTTCATGACGATGTCCTCAAAGTCGCGAGGGAACTCGTCGAATATTGCCTTGAGTGTTTGTACACGTCGTCGCACAAACCTGCACCGGGCGTGCCCCGCGGCGACCACACCACAGTTGGATTTCCAGGGACTACCTTGTTCATAGATTACATGACGCACTTGCCGCGAAGTTCCGCAGGAAACACGTGCATTTTCACAGCTGTCGACGCCGCGTCACCGGTGATGTGGGCCACAGCGCTCCCAGAGGCTACGGCCGAAGCCGCGGCTCAGGAGGTATTCAGAATTAACAAATACGCTGAATTTGGGGGATATACCGAAATCCGGTGCGACAACGGATCACATTTCTTACAAGAATTCGAAAAACAACTGCGTCGCCTCCACCTTTCTGAACTATCAATCGAACCTCCTCAAATCGCATACGGTGCCGCTTACCAACCCGAAGCGCAAGAAGTCGTCGAAGCACCACATGCGGAGGTTAACAAAGGTGTTCGCATTAACTTGATTTCCGTCGATTGCTTTGTCCGGGCCGAAGAAGACGACGGATTTTCAGCATGGCAGTTCGATGAAGAACGAGCAGTAACAGATTTGCAAAACGATTCCTCATGGGACACACGACTGAACGCTGTTGTTCGCCACATCATTGACCGACCACGATTAACAGGAGATGCTAGTCACATTGTCGGCTACAGAGGTCGAGGACTCCGCACAGGATTGCACGAACCACACCTCATTTGCGAAACCGTTCCACAGGCAACAGCATCTGAGAAGGGGGCAGAATTTTCGTTGAATATTTCGTTGGCAACTGCGACAAGAGCGGCACATAGAGAAGCCTCCAACTTGAAGAAACGCAAAACCCGCATGGCCGAACCCCGCAATGACCTTTCTATGTGGTTAGGCCGCGGGCAGTTTATCGCACGATTACGTCCTGCACCCCGGAAATGGGAATCTAGATACATCAGACAAATTTTTGCCATCACGAGAGGTTGTGCGCGGTCAGCATATATTCAACGACTCGACGGTCGACCGTACCGGGGCTTGAACCCCATTACAGCGTCACAATTGATTCCGTTGCGACTCACACTATCATGCGTCCGAGCGTACTTGCGCGGTTCGGGGTGTTCACAAGAAGAAATACAAAAACGCCTCTATGAACTCCAAAATCTCGGAGCAATATACGAATCGGAACTCGAGCTGATTGGCGAGCAGGTTACGTTATCGGACCATGTACGATTCGCAGAGATCGAATACAAACGTCACAACAATTTGCTGATCGCCGTCTGGAACATCGATGGGCTCAACAGAACACTCGAATCGTTCCCACGATGGAGACGATTGTATTTGCTGTTGCGCACGGCAGATATAATATTATTACTCGAAACAAAAATCGCGACAAGAGACGAAGACCGGTGGACCAACACATTACGAGAGATCGTAAATGACGCTGCACCAAATGACTGGCAGATCAAGTTTGCCAGCGCATTATTACGACCGGGGAACTTCGGGGTCGCAGCTCTTGCACGAGCTTCAGCAAAAGGAACGATAAAGACCGAGTTGCTGCAACCGACCGGAACCCATGAATTTTGCGCGTCAATGGAAGGGCGGATAATAAGCGTACAAACACCCCACGTTCTAGCAGTAGGTGTGTACTCCGTGAACAGCCGCCCTGGACTCAGACGACTGGTGACCCGGAAAATCTTCGACAGGAACCTCGCGCAGTTACTAAACGGATTACGCGATGATATCGGTCGAGAAACCCCGATTGTCGTGGCTGGCGACTTCAATGCACTACATAGTTTGAATCGAGAAGGAATCTCGGAAAATGCTCCCCGGGTAGATGAAGAAGGAGCTCTTATCCCGTCGCTCACGCAAGAAGAAAATGAGTTGTTCAACGAAATGCTCGAAGAAACCAAATTCGAACGAATACCAATCACCGTTTCAGATAAAGCAAACACGTACACGCTTACGCCACCGCGAACGGACCCATCGATTGGATTTACATTGGACCACGTGTTAGCTTTCGGAAACGTGAAGCCAGGAAAGCCACTCACGCAGATATATCGTTTCATGCAGGACTCCCAATGGGAAACAAGCGAAACACCCAAATTTCCTGTTGGATTACTAGCACCTCTCCATGGCGACCACGGTAGTCTAGTTGCCTCCATCGCAACAGATTAACCGCACCACCTTAGATTATGCCGAAGAGGCGTTGGTCGATTATATGTGAACTGGTAGACGACATACTCTAAGGTGGTGATTGGAAGGTGGTAGTCAAAGCTAGACAGGATCCAGATATCGGTCGAAAAGAAGAAAAGCAAATCAAAACACGAATCGAAGATCCGAACAAAAGACGTGCGAAGAAAGTCGACTTCAAACGTGGAAAATTCAATGCGTGCAATGATCGAAATCGTGATCGAAGTCGACCTTGAGTCTGAAACTTGCTGTTTGATGATGAAGTAGAAAGTTGAAGTTGTTGAACGAAAGGTTGTGTATGAAGTTGTTGAACATTTCACTTGGAGAAACATAGATCGAAAGTAAAAGAGCCTCAACAAATCCTCACACAACCCAGCCAAACTTAGGATTGTAAATCACTTGGTAAGCCCGTCGGCCTAGGTGTATATCATATGAATTGTTAATTGATCTCCGATATTGAAACATAACATCCTTTGCAAACATAGTTATATCCAAAACTAGAACCACATATAGTTGAACACCGTCCAACCATAAGATAAGAACTAAACAAGATAGTTAGAACGTAACTAGTCCGTAGTGATCATTTGAAACATACCTTGTTTGTACTATTGTTGCTGACGCCTCCGCGCAGCTGTAAGCGTAACTGTTGACGCCTTCGCGCAGCAAAGGGTTAGTCACTGACGCCTCCGCGCAGTGTTGTTAGTAGTAGTTCGAACCACGAAGAACAGTTACATAGTTGAGCCCAGACCTTCGTCGGGACTTAAACACGACACACCAAAGTGACGTTTTGGAAAGACATAAACGAACCACAAAGACTTTGAGTTGTTTAAGGTTAGGCCTCCGCCAACCCTTTTCCACACCGTGTGTTACAAGTAGGTTAGACCTTCGTCAACCGAACAAATCAAAGTTGTAGTTGTTGAGTCCAAAGGAGTGGCTACCAACGATAGTGCAGGTCCTCGAGACTCGGTGTTCTGTATCTAGCTTCCCGCCTTCCAAGATCCCGAGCAGAGTATCGCTCAGCCACTTTTACTTAACCATGACGTATACTAGCTTGTTTGAAGCAACGCTGTTATCTTGTGGTTATCGCTACGACAATTGAAACGAAGTTGAACATTCAGGACTTGCACCGACCACCTCTTTGTGTCTTCAAAGATGCAGTTGCTCATCACCACAATTTTCTATCTTGCGCTTTTCAGTTTTGTGAAATAATGGTTCTTGGATTGCTCCTTGGCGTAGACTGATTTGATATGCCCAAAGCGCGGTCGTATTCAGTAGTTTTTTCCACGCTAGGTCTGCAGTGGTGGATCATGCTCTTCACGGCTTAGTACGTTACTATATGCTCATCGGGTTATCCCTTTGGGTCTGGTCTCAAAGCTGATTCGGCAGGTCAGATTGGAGACATATGACATGACATTCGCTGTGAATGTTTTAGGACTCTCAATGAGGCATCACGTTCAAAGAAAGAATGGCCCTATTTCTTTTGTTTCTTGAATTGTGTTTCGATAAGTGAAATATGAGACCTGCTCATATGTTTATTCTTGTTTCTAAGTTCCCCTTTTATTGGGACCGTGTTGGACACGATAGATGAAATAAAATCTTCACCGCATCAAAAGATTATCGATATCTTTCAATATAAGTCTTATGTCATAAGATCGTTTCGTTGTGGCTGTGGCACCACCACGAGCATAATTTAGGAAGAAAGTGAACAACTGCATGTTGTGAGAACATCAGAGGACATTGATTTTTTGGCGCGCTTCAAAGAACAAGGAACAGGAAGAGTTGTATAATATATAGTATTTTATTGCGTGGGAGGTTTGAAGATGCAATCTTGGGCTGACTACAACGTCGCTCATTCCTGCCATCCCGGACGCACCTAGCGGGAGAACAGGGTGACGTTTGTTTCCCTTCTTGCGTGACTTGGTTTAGCTGCTTGTCTACTGTTGTAAGCTGGTTGCAGGTACTAGATTGCGATCAACATGGAAAGGACTGTGCGTTTTTTCATCGACAGGAAGATAACGACAAGGATTGATGGGCCAGGTGAATGCAAGGTGAAGGTGGAGTTCCAGTCGATTGATTAGTTTTATGTTTTCCCCATGTAGAAGTTGTATCCTCTTTTTTTTGGATTTGGGAGCGGCTGCCAAGAATACAGAAGAGTACAGTCACGTCCTTCATAGACCATCGGTTTTGACGGGATCAACTTGACATTTCTGGATGTGGGGTCCATGTCCAATTCATTTGATAATAAGACTCTATCGACTAGTACTTTTATAGATATTGATGTATTGCAATTGCATTTACACACGGGATCACCATTTGATTCAAACAAACACTACATCAACACATGATCCACCTGAAAAACTCAAATCAATTTAGAATCTAGTTTTTCGCATTCGCAATAGCAAACCAGCAACCAGGTCATCAATCTGAGTAGTTCATACTTGGATCTACCCCTCCAACCAACCAACAAAATGACGGGTGCTAAGTTCGGTATCAACGGTTTTGGCCGTATTGGCCGCTTGGTCTTTCGCGCGGCCATGGAAAACCCAGCTGTGAACGTCAACGGCATCAATGACCCTTTTATGGACTTGGAATACATGGTAAGATTCTGATTCAACAATTTGTTGCTATCTTTAGCTCGTTCATGTGCACCTTTTTCTCCTGCTTGATATACTTACTTACATGGACATACCGACTTTAACAAACTTCTTGTCGCCAAGTACAAAAATCACACACAGAAGCACAAGGACCAACCATCAGCCACTCAACATATCAACACTCTCATCCCGCAGGTCTACCAACTGAAATACGATTCCGTCCATAAGCGGTTCGAGGGTACCATTACGACCAAAGTCCTAGGAGATAAGGAGTTTTTGGTTGTGAATGGTCAGGCTATTCAGGTGTTCCACGAGAAGGATCCGGGAAGCATTCCATGGGGTGACGCTGATGTGGACTACGTATGTGAATCGACGGGAGTGTTTCTTGAGACGACGAAAGTTATGAACGAAATTTTGAACTAGCTTGTAGTTGTAGTGTTCATCATGCATGGGCTTGAAATTGAATCCAGCCAGATGAATATTTTCAAATTATGCGCCTGCCTCACATCTTCAATTACCCACTCAATAAAAAGCCTTCTCTTCTAATACACCCGAAGCTCACATCAAAGGTGGATGTAAGAAGGTTATCATGTCGGCACCTCCAAAGGACAGCACGCCAATGTTTGTCATGGGCGTCAACCACACTGCCTACACCAGCGATAAGACTGTCGTGTCCAACGCTAGTTGCACCACGAACTGCCTGGCGCCGTTGGCTAAGGTTCATCTAAGACTTCTGTGCTTCTTGTATTCCTTGGAAATAATAACTTCTGTGCTTCCATTCCTTCAGAATACGTGGATCGATTTAGCAACACGAAATCAACATCAAAACAACGAGGATCAAGAATTTGTTTTTGCACCAGAAAGATGACAACTACCTCAAGCAATGTTCCACCACAACATCAACATCAAGGTAATTCACGAAAAGTACGGCATTGCCGAGGGTCTGATGACTACTGTTCACGCTATGACGGCTACCCAATTGGTTGTCGATGGTCCTAGCAGAGGTGGAAAGGACTGGCGTGGCGGACGCTGCGCGTCCCAGAACATTATCCCGAGTGCAACAGGAGCTGCCAAAGCTGTCGGAAAAGTGATTCCGTCTTTGAACGGCAAGTTGACTGGTACTTCTGATGTTGTACTTGTTCTCAGAAGTAGTTTTGCTTGTTGCATGTCGTAGGCGAGATCCAGTATAAACACGAAAAATCTCTCAGGTATGGCCTTCCGCGTCCCCACTCCGGATGTCTCCGTTGTAGATCTGACGTGCAAGCTTGAGAAGCCGGCTTCTATGTCGGATATTGTCGCAGCGTGCAAAGAGGCTGCAGCTGGTGACATGAAGGGCATCTTGGTTATGGCACACTTGTACTTGGTTACCTTTACTAGTATGTAAGTATCTATTCTAGAAATATATGTCTACTCAGATTTCGTATTTGTAAGTCCATTTCGTGTCAGACTGTGGGGGGTAGGTTGTTCTTTTTGTACAGTTCAGTCGTAGTCCAATCTTCCATGCGTGTCTTTTTCCTTCTTCCTTCCTCTCCGACTTTCCCCGTCTCCCTATCCCAAACGACACGACATTCCTTCTCTAACCCCAACGTGACCGAAGATGAGGTTGTCTCCACCGATTTCGTCGGTCACAAGTGCTCTTCCATCTTGGACGTGAAAGCTGGTATCCAGCTCAACGAAACTTTTGTCAAGCTCGTCTCCTGGTACGACAACGAGTGGGGCTACTCCAACCGATTGGTCGACTTGGCGGTCCACATGGCCAAGGTGGATGGAGCTGCGTAAGCACTGGATGGAACTGCGTAAGTACTAGAAGTTCCAGCTAATTTAGGTACAACTTTGGAGAACAAGGAACAACAACATAAGTACTTATATAATAATACGACAAGGTGGCGTAAGAACAGCTTGAAAAATACACTGAGATGAAAAGTTACATTCAACAATTTCAATTGTAGTTGTAACGCCGCAATTATTGTGTAGAGCAACATGAATATGGCGATGAGGAGACATGCCAAATGCAGATCGCATCATCTACTTGGCAAGTTTTTAAGAAAACACAAACAAAGAATGGCCATAGGCCCCGCGGCCACGACAACACAAGAAAATGAAAAACTAATCCCCATTGCTAGAATCTAATATCGCTAAAGCTAATACTAGTATTTGATTTTCACTATGGTGTATCGATCGTTCTTGATGTCTCACTGTTTCATTCTCGCTTCTTAGAATTCAAAGCTTACATAGACATACTTAGTTATAGCGGTTCCCATATTCAACATAGGAATAGCGCATTGAAAAATTATGTGGGTCTACTCAATCTAGTTAATATGGAGTTAAAAATATTTTCATCTTTGCATCTTGTGCTGGCCTCAATGTGCCTGGCACTGGTGGACCTTTTTCCACGATCTTCCTTGAGGTGTTAAAGTTGTAAGGTCCAAGTGTATAATGTATTTGATTTTCCTCGCACCAAGGCCTCTTCAACCCTCTTATTAGTCAGCATGGTGCTTTTCTTTTCTCGCGGAGGTATACGATTTTGCACGAACTCTGCTTCACGAAAACACATCAAATAAGTAGACGATTTAATCTGACGCTCGCACGCACAGTAGCTTCATTCTCATCGGCAGGGAAACCTAGTCGTGACCATTGCAAACTACTCTGCAGTTTGACAGAGGTTGGTCGTCGTTGTTCTCTGGAATCATGAAGCTCCTGTAGTTCTGGTTCTGTTTTCTGCAGAAGGAACCCACGGCTCATGCGCATACTCGCCTGAGGATACAGATCAAACTGTCGACGGCGAATCAATTCCTATCCTATCCTATCCATACACTGGGTGAAAGATTGAGCGTCGATTTCATTTCCGCTTTTTTCAATCATAGTCGTAGCAGAATTTAGGACTGCAATTCAATGGTCTTGTTCACTGTAGCAGGTATCGGACACATACTGAAATACTAAAATAAGGTTAAAGTTTGCTGAAATTTGTTATTTCTCAATTTAGTTGAGTACTACTTCTTGTCTTCTGCGTGCTGTACCTGTAGCCAAAGTGCTTTGTTTCATCGCCGTCGCACTTAGCGTCCAGGCTGAAGCGAGAAGCCCTCGAATCTTGAATCCCATCTACCGTGAATAAGATTAAGAAAAGATGTCTTCCCTTGAAGCAGGTTCGCCTTGGCTGTTCTTTAGGCATACCTATCCAGCTCGTTTTCGGCTCTTCTCTGCGCTTGCCGCTCTGTTGAATGGTGCATTGGCGGCAATTCCAACTACATTTAAGAGTAGGTTAAAGGTGCTATTCTTACCCCTTTTTATGCCTCTCTCCTAAGGGAGTGGGAGAAAGGCATAAACAGCGGGGTAAGCGAGCACCAAAAACCTACCTCTAATACATCTAGTGCAAGTACTAGCAGCACTTCTTCGTGTAATTATCAAGTAGAATTACAACAGGCCGCTGCGTCGTCATCCGATGAGAGGGCGCCGTCCAGATCTGGGGGCTCAACCTCTTTGGGAGCATCAGTTTTTAGGCGCCTGGGGGAAGGAGCAAAGGTGGAAAAACATTCTGAAAGACATCCAATATCCGACGAAACTCATGCAGCAGAACAGGCCAGTCCTCACGGAGCAGCTTCATCAAGTGGAAGCTCTACCACTTTTTTTGATGCAGAAGGGGGGCAATTGAGCCCGCTGGCAGCAACAACGTCACCACAAAGTCGTGGTGATCGTAGTACGCATCTCGGATTCTTGTTCCCTAAAATTAGTGGAGAGTTCGGATTGCCAAAGTCTCCTCATACTTCACATGCAACAAGTCCAACGTATTTACACCTTCAGGAAGACGCAGGTGGCGGCGCCCCACCTCTACTGCCGTCATCTACTGCAGAAGTAGGTTTAGACGACGTGTTCAGTAGCGGAAGAGGATCGGCATATTCAGGATCTTCGCAGTCGTCAACGCCGATGGAGTCAACAACCACTAAGATCAATCTTGGAAACAAGCCTCATTATGCTAGTTTCATAGAGGACACCAGGGATCAACATGTTCGAGAAGACCACCAAGAACGACAACATATAGAAAAAGAACCTGTTCCGAGAACAGGAGGATCAACAAAGATACAGTATTATCAGGTGAAAGTATCTTCATTGTCAGGAGATGGGGAAAAGTCCTTTGTTGTAAGAGACGTGGCTGATTTGGAGATCCTCGTGAAACGAAACCTGTATCCGACTATACCACCAGAGGACATTGCGTTAAAGTTTGTGGAGTTAGGCACGGGCCCGACAAATATCGGGGAGGGACAAAACCTCCCTCTCTCTTCTGATCATCCCGACTTCCGCATCTACGAAGGCCAATCTTTGTCTGTGGTACGACTTCCAGGTGCTTCTTCTGCAAGTAGTGCGGGTGGACTTGAAGGGCGTCTAAACAGCGCAGATTTCGACTACTCACAAGATCCTAGCGCACGATGGCTGTCACTCCCTATTCCGTATCCACATGGGGAACTTCATGTGCACAAAATCATCGTACGAAAAGTTGGGCTCGACGCAGGGAACATGAATAACCCTAATCCTGCAGGTCGTGCAGAAAATAACGGACTTCAAGGAACTACTACAACTGGTGTTGTACGGTTACGACATCTTACACCTCCCAGACGAGTAGCCGTACCAGGACCATTGAGAATACATCAACCAGTAGGCGCCGCTCAGCGTCCCCTTCCATCCGTTTTAGAACCTGTAGTTGAAGACGGAGCTGGGGAAGATCAAGATCATCCAGACCAAGATCATAGAGGTAGAGCAGGAGCTGGCAATGGCAATGATCTTCCCACACAAGAACATGATCAACGTCAACATGTAACAAGATTCATACAAGATCTATGACAGGAGAAAGGAAAAAGTGTAAACATACTCACATAGTAATATAGAAGATGGTGTATAGTGTTAATCCATACTTCTTCCGACCATTAACTTCGAGTATGATCTACTCAGAAAATTGGCTGCCTTCCCACGTACTAACTGGGCGGCCATTGGATCCTCTAGCTAATTCCTGGAGTCCCATGAGTACACTTTTTCTTTTCATAATATCCACGTCCAGAAGGGGAACGTCCACTTGCACCAGATCAACATCCAGGCGCGGTTAATAGAGGCTTTCATGACCTACAAGAACAGCTCCCAACTTCTGAGAATCGCCCAGCGCGAATCGAGATTGAAAACTTCGACAGAAAAGCCGTACGCGTAGCAGATCTCTACGAATTAGGCAGGTACTTTCGAGGCCGCCATACACACCCTATTCTTACGGAGCAAGTTGTGCATGGTTGTTGGTCTCGTCAGGGTAAAAATGTGGTGGGCACATTAAAAATGGATTTTTTTTCACTCCTGGTGTCTGAGGTTGAGGAGAAATAACAATATAAATGAGAAGATGATAGATTGTCATAATATATATCTACATCTACTTCGTTTAACATTATTATAGTCGATCTACGTTCACCGGCTCTACCTCCCGACTTGTTCTATAATTGAACTAGTTCAATAGTTTATACCCCAAGAGTGGGCACACTACTACCACTACTACTAAGAACGAAGCCTCTTAACAAGGCTTAAATAATCCTTAACGTCTAACTCTTGCTTCGGGAAACCGGATGCGCTTCGTCCGTCCGTTCTCTACCAAGGGATGGGATGCCGATTGGCGTATGTCGTTGACACGCGAGAGCTCGGGACTCATGAGAACGGGTGGTCGCTGGCTCAGCTTGATCATATGGCAAACTCTGAGTAATTTTGCTTCACCAACGGCCAGTAAGGGTCATCTTTGAAGCACCTGACTATGACTAAGGTGAATCCATTGTACACTCACCATCTCTGTTTTAGCCACGAGCTCTTTCTTGGAATAAGCTAAAAGATTAAGATGAAGATGTTTTAAAAGAGGGAGTATTCTTGGTACGACGTCTACGTCTAATCATTGCATTTGTAAAACAAAGGCAAATGCTGCTCTTAGGTAGTCTTGCAGGAACTGCGACAGGGACACACATGACAAGGCAAGTTTCAATTTGTAGACTTGATTCGTGAGGAATATAGATTTGATTCGTAAGGAGTAGGAGGCAGCACATGCCGATCATACGACTCAGATTGATTGCATTTTCTTCAATTTTACTAGTGCTGATATATCTTCAAAAAAAGTTCGACAAATATTTATCCTGATCGCCTTATTTTGTTGTATTTGTAGTTATTGTTGTCCCACCCTATCTCTCTAATTTCAGATTCAGCATTGTCAGACAAGGGGACGGCTTTGACAGAGGGGATGACCAAGACGATTCCGATTGTGAGGTCTTCTTCTACAACCCGCGTGAAGCCATGGCTGAGAATACCGTGCCAAGTCTTTACTTATGAAGTGTTTTCACGTTACGCGAGATCATACACTTATCATGCAGAGGCAGGGTTAAGTAGATGAATACAACAAGTACTTTATCAAGTAGTGCCTTTGCTCCTGTTCATCATACAATCGAATTTGTGACTGAAAAACAAGTGCCTCCTAGTTTCACATGAAATAGTTGTGAGCGCCGCCAACTCCAGTGCTCATATTAACCCTACTTACTCGAAAACTGAAAATAGACGAGTGTCAAATGCAATAACCGAGTATCATCTGAGATTGTTATCTAGAAGATTACTCCCTTATTATACAAAGCACCCAGTTTAAAAGTGTGAGCAGCAGCTCTCTTGCAGTAGTTGCACTTCTAATCTCCATGCCCGTGATACTAACCGGAGCAGAGGGAAGGGGGGACGAGCGATTTGTGATCGGGCCATTCTACGACGAATCTTATCATTTCGATGCTGCGTTTGAAGACATCTTTCTACACTAGGGATTAACTCATGGGAATTGGTAGATAATGTAGAGACCATTTTCAAGGGGCGAAGGTTCTACGATGCGTCTCAGCGTGAATCATGTCTCTTAGTTCTAATATCGAGTAAATCCAGATGTTCATGCCGTGCTTGGTCTAATTACAAGGTTCGTGTCCTCGTCTGGAGAAGGCTGCTCTATTCTGAAGGTACCTCTACACCGAGTGGCCTCATAGATGCGAAACGCTATACAAGAGGCGCCATGACATGACAGCAGCGAGCTTTTCTTTGATTTCATACATCCGCTGATAGAACTAGGGAATAAAGTTACTAAAGCGTAATGCAATTCCTTACATTCACTCAAAGAACGCAAACAACAACACAGACATGAGAAAGGGAATAAAGATCCTCAACATGAGAATGAGCATCACTTGAGATATCGTAGTACAACTTTAGCAAAAGAGTTCTTCTTCTTTTTCTTACAGGAGTCAGAAGTCCTTCTTTCTATGATTTTGCAGTCATCTAGAGAAAAAAAATGCTCTAGTGCCCCATCCGACGAATGTGCTTGCTTCAGTATCAGTTTCTGTTACTACAATAGAATTCCTATAGCCCTGGATCGAACAACAAAAAGATCCTTGCGTCTGCGCCAGCATTTTCTTCATATATGGGCGCCGTGCTTGAATCTTTATCTTGATCTAGAAAGGAGAGCGTCGAGCGAAAAAGTTCAATTCCAACATTAGTAGTCACAGCATCTGAATAAAGGCTTCGACTTGGATATATTCTCCCTCAAAAGGCTCTCTTTCCCCCAAACCCATTGTCCCCGAAGTCCAATCCACAGCTTTCCCTTGAAGTGTTTTTGAATTCCGAAAAAATGCCATTTTCATATTTGTATGTATTCGGTATGATAAATGAGTGAGGCTGAGGTTCAGAGCAAGTCGTGCCTTTTGGTTTCCCTGTCTTGAACCACCTGTACATCTGACCCTGAGTAGCAACTCCTCAGAAGTACTCACTTTGACGCCTCATCATCCAACTAGAAGAAACATTTTTCTAATTATATTTATCTGGAACTCCGCTTCTAAACAACAGCAAAACAAAATGGCTCGTTTCAGCGACGTCGGTGCGCGCTGCGCTTTTCCGGGATGTGGTATGCACGACATGTTACCCTTTCACTGTGATCGGTGTGGACTGCCTTTTTGTCTGGAACATCGTAGGGAATCCGATCACAACTGCACTGCCCCCAGTCCATCCCGACGAGTGATCGTGTGTCCAATATGCCGACTCACTGTGGAATGCCTACCCGGAGAAGATGTGAACGAAACGTGGCTTCGGCATGCGAACAGTGGGAAATGTGTGAGGAAAGTCGTGACAGTGACGGAAAATAATTGCTCTTCTCCGGACCACCCGAAGGTGAAGCGTTGCGCTGCGCCAGGCTGTAATAAAAAGTTGAACGCAGTCACCAGCCATCACTGTCCAAAATGCCTTCACACAGTGTGCACAGCGCATAGGTAGTACTTCGAGTCGTGTACTATGGAACTACATTCTAGTTGCACAAATTAGCCTTACAATGTAGTTCTTCGTAGGAAGATGGTACAATGTAGTAGTTCTTCATCATCTGGTTGATGTAAGTTCATCTAATACTATTGTCTATGTCCTCTGCTTGTGCTTGTCTATGTCTGCTGATATTAACTGCTCCATCAATGATCCATACTAGGTTCGAAGACGACCACGATTGTAAGAATTATCGTCGTGCCCGGACTGCGCAACGTGATCGCGCAAAGCCACCCCAACAAGTACCAGTCACTAGAAACACTGCACCTCCAGCTTTCGCGTGCTGCGCATCACCAAGATGTGGTAAAGCACCTACTGGAGGTAGTACTACTACAACTAATACGACTGGTGGCGGACGAGCAGGAGTCCCGAAAGCAGGCCATCAACCACGTGGTGTACCTTTCACTCCTGCACCACGTGTAGCAGCAGCTGGTGGAGGAGGGTCAACATCATCTTCTTCTTCACGAAGAAATTCTACAACCAGTACTGCGTCTAGTGCGATACCATCAACAACATTTAGTAATCAACAATACTTCCAACAAGAAGAACAAGAAGAAAACAAGATCTTTTATGATCAAGATCAGCCCTTATTTAATGGACCAAGCTCGTCCTCCTCGTCTCGCCCTGCTCTGGCATCACAAGGAGATAGGCAAGAACTAAGTGGAGGGAAGGAGAGATCGTATCGTGCGAACGGCAATCCACTAGGAAGCGTTCTGAGGAGAAAGGACAAACCAACGATAAACTGTGCCGCATGTTCTCTAACGAACCCTAAGGAGGCACCAGTATGCGAAGCGTGCGGAACTAAATTGCACAAATCAAAGGAAAAGTGTGCTATTATGTAAGTAGGAGAATCTTTTTCTTATTTATCATGTTAGTCTCGGTGGTCCTGTGCTAATGCGAGCACCTACCCCCTTCTCTTCAACTTGCTCGCCACCTCGAGCTTGGGGGTGGGACGCCATGGGCTGTAACATCTGCAGGGTAGCTAGTGGTTTACTTAGCTCTACTTTAAACTGTAACTTACTCTTCTTCGTCCTTCGCCTTGCTTCTGACCCGTACTATGAGAGATGAGAGTGAGCGTGTCTGCTCTGGCCTGCTACATGAACTTCCTCAACAAGAACTCAAAATCAGGGACTTCGACGGACAACTCCCTACACTACATTTACTACTTTTGTCAAACACGACAACCTTCATCACCTTGTTGAACTTGATGATATCAATCCATAATCACGTCCCGCTTCATACTTAATGACGCCATAGTATACATCTCATAGTCACTGCCCTACATGAACATTTCGTCCTTGACCTTGTATCAATGCTCCAAAGAAAGCGTTTGTGCAACATCATGAGCTACATCCATTGTATGAAAAACTTGGCTACATCATTATCCATCATACTGTATCTATGTTTTTGTGAGCGCCTCGCAAAGAAAGGTTTTCTTTCATTGCCACTGGGGAAACAACGCACCAAGGGAATTCACGATGATCTTCGCGCATGTAACAGAAGGCAGGATATCGTGCTTGATGAAGCAAAAGCAATCGTAGGATTGTCTAGAATGTGTTCGATACAACTAGAAGTATGGCAGTATTAGGTAGAAGATGAAACGTGATGAGCATCAAGAAAGAAAGAAGTCAATGGCTCGCCGACTAGAAACTCCAACAGGGAGCAAGTGCCAGAATCTGTATGCCATGAAAGAGGGATCAAATGCAGCATGGATCATGTCTCACCTTTACCACAAGGTTCCAGAAAACTAAGGTGACTCCGTCAAAGAAAAATTTTCGCAAGCTTCGTCAGGGAAGCGATTGTTATGTTCTGTTATGATGAGGAAACTTGTACTTGATGTTGTAGGTATGTCAAAGATATACCCGAAAATCCTATTGTTGGTTTCATGATCTCATACTCATTGTTCTATTCGCAAACAACCTCGCAATTCGCAAATCAGTAGCTTAATTCTTCGTTTTCTAGCTACCATCCAAGATCAAGAAAATGTGCGGTCGTTGTGCGGCAATCGCGGAGAAGGGGTGCGTGGAGAAGATAGCTGGCACCAAAAAATGGCGTCGCAACGGCGATAAGGTTTCCACGAAGTACAATCTTTCACCCTACGATAAGAGCGTGTGTGTACCAGTCATTCACGCCGCGGAGGCCAGTACTGAAAAGAAGAGTATTGCTAGCGCGTCCGGGACGAGTGCTATGGGAGTTGCTCCTTCGACGACCTCGACGACCTCTGCTTCAATCGTCCCTCCTGCAGTAGAGACTGACTCGTCTTTCTCGCTTTCCGGAATGCGCTGGGGTATGGTTCCCAGTTTCGCCAAGGAAGAGAAGCAGCAATTCACTTTTAACAGTCGCATCGAGACCTTGGATAGCTCGCCAATGTGGAAAAGATGTCTAAAGGTCTCTAATCGCTGCATTATCGTAGTCCAAGGCTTCTATGAGTGGGGTAAGCAGAAAAAACCACGCCTCGTGCAGATGGCCAAAGGGTATCAGGGATTTTCTCTCGCGGCTAGTGAAGAAGATGGTCAACAAGATCATAAAAACGCTGGCGCTCAACGTGGAACGACAGAGACGTTCAAAGAAGTCAACAAAGGAAGAAACTTCCCGATGTTGATGTGTGGCATCTACGATCGTTGGGCTGGACCCGGATATTCTGTTAAGGATCGTATAAAAAAAGTTCATAGTATTAGTAAAATAGCTAGGATATTTATAATTCTGTTAAGGATCGTTTGAAAAAAACATAGTAAAAGCCGGAGATTCTGTTAAGGATCATTTGAAAAAAGTAACATTTAGTAATAGTTAAGATGAGTAGACTCTCACGCCTCCACGTCCACTTCGACTTCACTGACTCAATTCAGATGCGTGATTTTTTTTTTCCACATGATAGCGAGGTGGCGAAGTCGACATGTAACACCTCCGTACTAGAAGTAGTACGTAAAAAGAAGAGATTGTTCACCATAAAGTGGCTATGTCATCAATGAAGTAGACCGCCTCTAATCCCCAACCACTAGAATCGACTTCGATTATCACGATGGCAACGCCAAAGGAGTCAGGGTTAGCCAGCATTCACGATCGCATTCCCTTGTTGCTGCTTGATGCAGACAGCGCACGACAATGGCTCTCAGATGGCACCACACCGATCAAGCAGTTGTTGAACAAGCTGGAAACGAATTCTCACAAGGCCAGATTAGACATCTTTGAGGTGGACAAGAAAGTCGGCAATGCGCGAAACGAGTCGGCGGATTGCATTACGCCATTGGCGGATTATCAGAAACAGCAATACATGAAGAATTTTGGACGGTTTTTGGTGAAGAAAGAACCAGCTGCGAATGTGAAGAAGGAGGAGGCGAAAGGGCAGCAAGCGAGTGTTGAGGAAACCAAGACCACGACTGCCGCAAGTGGAAGTACGACCAGCAGCACTACCACTACAGGAAGTTCAGCAGCAGGGTCGTCTATTGAAAATAAACAGGTAGAAGAGGAGCCAGCAATGAAACGACAGAAAATCGACGAACAATGAAAACCCTAAGACTGACGAACTCTGAAAGAGGTGCGTCATCAATGAAGAATCTTCCAAATCGCACGACTTCAAAAATGTGATAGCAAAAGTTCTACGGCAACATGCCCTTTTTTCATGATTTAGCCATCAACGTCATAGAAACACCATCGCCCATGGAGAATACTTACAACCCATTAATGTCATGATATCCATCAACTGTCATAGACTTCTTGTGCTTCTCTCTCATTCAATGAGACTGATGTGACCTTTGTTGATCACATGACAGTTCTCCCTGCGCAAAGTTCTTTAAGCAGAAGCATGGTTGTTACTGATTTCGGTTTTCCATCATAAATGATGAAGAAGGCGTTAGCGATTAAAGGAAAGGCGTAAGTTTCCACAGTCATAAAATCAGACCTTCGGCGTGCACACACTCACGTTCGTCTCATGCTAATATTTTATAGTGCACTGACTGTGAAGACCTTGATGTTTTGTATTGATCATTCAACGCGATCGCGATGTATGATTTCAGTCACCTTACCAGGGACAAGGCCGAAAACACGACTAGGACCAGCATCGCGGTTGAAAATTAACTACCTGTGATTTCTCAATCAATCTGTGTTGAAATTAATCAAATGAACTAACCAAATGTCGCTAATTATGTGGATTATCTTCCTATCGTGAACTTAAAGCAAAACCATGTTGTACCTCAACACCGCGCTCTTTGGTGCACCCTCTTCAAATGGAGAAGATGAGGTCGTGCGCCACACACTCCGACGCACGCAGTTGGAAGTACGAGATGACTTCGATCAGGAGGCTGAATTTCACTTCACCTTGGACGTTTTTCGATTTGACGGTGTGGAGACGCAGCGTTATTCTTCTGGTGCATCAGCACAGAAAGATGAGGAGAAAAGCGAGTTACCCTCTTCATCCGATACACCGGAGGAGCAGAAAAGCGCACCCGTCCCTGAAGAGCCAGAGACCGAAGACGAAGACACTCTTCACGTAACCCTCCTAGTGTCCGGTTTCGCATTCTTAGACGCCAGAGGTTTGCTGAATTACCTTTTCTATCGCAAGCACAATGAATTCGCTAGAGAGTTGGCTCACTCGAGAAAGCAGACGGTGATCAAAGTTGAAGGAGGGGTGCCAATGCGACAGACTGGAGTTCTCGATTTCGCTCTGCTTGTGTGGAGCTACGTGTTTGCGGCTCCTTTTTGCAACCTCACCAAAGGATTAGTCGCACTTTCGAGTTACCTGCTGCCCTGTTTTACCTTCTGCTCGACCAGGTTTGAGATCAAGAACCAGTTTGATCCTGTTTTCTATCTTGGATTCTCTGACGTCATCCTTTTCGTGGCTAGCATCCTCGAGTACCTGCCGATCATCATCTTCCTACTGACAAAGCCACGAGATGCAGAGGACCTGTTTTGGTGTTACGCTTTTGTCCTGGGCATGTACAACATTTGCTGCGTGGACGAGCCGTGGACGTGGTCTTCTGGTCCTGTGGAGGAGGAGACTCAGGACGCCATCAGTCCCTCTACCACCTCTTGGGGATCAAGCTTGATTCCGCCAGCGACAACGTTTGTGATTTTCATGTGTGTCTATTTTCAGATCGCGTGCTACTATCGTCACAACGTGCCCACCGATTCGACGCAAGCAATCAAAGCGGCAATCGAGTGGATCCGAGAGCATGAGTCTGGAAGTTGGAATGAAGGCCAAAAGTGGTTAGATGAGGATGATAGTCATGACGAAAGCCAGGCTAGTAATGGCAAGAATGACATGCATGTCCTCTCAAGAGACGGGCATCGTCCTAAAACTATAGTCGTACATTTGGTCGGCTACGGTTCCGGAGCGACGTTGCTTGCGACGTATGCCTTACGAGAAAGCCTCAGCAACTTGTTTCTAGAAGACCCCAGTGTATCCAACACTGTGATTCTCGTAGAACCTATGCTGGACTTGGAAGCGTTGGCTGATCATTCGTTATCGGCGTTGTTGGACACAGAAGCTTATTTCGGTGTAAATTTGGCGATGATAGCGTCTCAACGCCTTCGAAAGAACCGGATTCAGGTTCATCAGAATCATTGGATCTTTCAGCAAACTACAGAATTCTTCACAACTGTACGACAATTCTTCACAACTGTACAACGAGAAGTTGATAGACACATGCCGCCTTCTTGGTTTCTGTCATGGCTGAGGAAGCGGGGAGGACAAAGTCGAGGCAACGATGGGACGGAAAAGGCGAGCATTTTCGCAGATATTGCAAAACTTTTGGTACAGTGCATAGTTGCAACTCTCGATGAAACAATCCATGCATGTTGTGTGGTTGAAGAATCTTGCACAAAAAAGCTGCGGATGAAAACAACTGGAGAGAAGCAGAAGATGAAGGCGGCCGTTACGGAGAGTGATGAGCATGAGGACACTTGGAAAACGCCGACGAACATTGGAGAGAACCGAGCATCATCTTCGACGAACGTTGGAGAGAACGACGCTTCATCTTCGACGAACGTTGGAGAGAACCGAGCATCATCTTCGACGAACGTTGGAGAGAACGACGCTTCATCTTCGACGAACGTTGGAGAGAACCGAGCATCATCTTCTACGAACGTTGGAGAGAACGACGCTTCACCTTCTTCTACGAACGTTGGAGAGAACGGCGCTTCACCTTCTTCTACGAATGTTGGAGGGAAAGGCCCGACGTCGGTCCGTGAAGCCTATGAAGATGTTGTGGCAGCAGCAGCGGATCTGATTCGTATTCTAGCTAGCATTGTTTCCTACGTAGCAGATTCGATACGGCATAACATGTTTGTACACAATGCAGAGTACGTCTTCTTGTTGGAGCTGCACAAAAATTGGGATAGCAGTAGTCCTTGTGAAGCGCCTACTTGTCGAGTAGAGCAAGATGATGAAGACCGAGACGATGAACGCGAACAGAGCGCTTCTACCTCCCTCTTCCAACCATCGCACTTGAATCCTGAGTCCGACTTTCCGTGGCACATTGTTTTTGCCAGAGGTCGCTACTATTTGCTTGATTTTACCGCACGCTTCTGGGAGTACCATTTGTCTTGTGCGATGGGCGCCCAATGGATGAAAGAAAATCCGATGCGCATCGTTAACGCCTTAGTGATGAAACCAGAGTGGCATCGGAAAATTGTGGGCAATTTGCACGCGGGAAGTGGAGAATTGAATAAGGAATTCCCTGTCAAAAAGTTAAGCAGTAACTGGCGGAAATGGGAAAAGGAGAGGAAAAAGAGGTGGCAAAGTGCAAAAAGTGGCACCAACGCAACTGGCTGGACCAACCCAAATAGCGCAAAAAACTGGAAATGGGACTATGATGAGAAAAAATGGGTTTGGCTCGGGCAAAACAAGGAGAGGACCAGCATCACTGGAACCTCTACTGATCCCGAGACAGCCACAGCACAAGCTGATGATGATGAAGCAGATAAAAAAGACAGCAAAACGGATAATACGGATTACTCACGCTACTACGCCGACTGCAACAATCCTGACGCTTTTGTGCCGAGCAAAGAAAGCATCACGAAAAAAGGCCATGAGATAGTCGGTCTAAAGTTTCATATCTACGAACCGAGTAGAACCAGAAGTGCAGGTATCTATACCTCTTCATCGAGGAGATCTTTTTCGAATATTTCCTTGAAAAACTCCGGAGAAATCTTCAAGCGACGACTCGGACACTTGCACCCGCAGTTAGGCGAAGACTGCAAAATACAGTCATTCAGAAGTACTCATGGGCTTTTACGAACTATTGAGAGGGATGCGAAGGGTTCGTCTTTGTGAATGAAAAACGTAAACAACAATGAACTCAAATTCGAAAACCAGCATAGAAATAGTAAGCAGTAGTTTGAGACGTTTCCCTACTCATTCGTCAGACAGTTCCCATTCCATGACGTTGATCTAGTACTTTTTAGTGACATTATTTTTTGAAAGTTACGATTTGAGTGCCCAGGAGTTTCGATTGAGGACTGATATCGAGTAGGACGCGAAGATTCATTGGTTTGATCCTGCACTCTACAAAATACAAGTGACGACTTTCAATTTTTTGCATTGGCGCTGAAGAGGTCGCACAAGCTTCCTGACACCCCCATTTACCTTACCATGGAGACGGTCAGCGAAAACGCCAACGGATGCGAATACTGTAGGAAAATGAAAGTGGAACATCAAACCTTCTGGAGATGGATCATTCTTTTGGTCACAATATGAGCTTTGAAGGTAGCATCATGTAGCTCTAGGTTATAGCGACATCTATCTTTGGAATCCGAATAAAAAGGGAAAATGATTGACTGCAGATGAGAGTCGAGAAAGCAAGGGAGGGAAACTAGAAGACAACGCTTCAAGAGGGGATACACTAGTACCTGTTACAGAGACTAGCTGCTAACTGACAAAAAACTTTTTTACGAAATGTCGGAGTCTTCCTTGCTTTTCAACGTCTTACTGTTCCTCGCAGGGTCAGTGACGTACTCGCTGCTCAGTTTCCTTCCAAACCTTGCGAAACTAGGCCAGAAGCAGATAGCCTTTGATGCAGCGAGCGTCGTCTTCTTCGCAGAACTGGCGAAGCTGTTCCTCAGTTTGGGGTTCTTGTACAGGGAAGAATTGAGTAACTCTTCGGACGAGAAGTCAGCAGCCGGTGATGCTGAAAAAAGCAAGATGAAGAATGCCTCAAAACCATCAGCCAACAAGAACACGCTTGCGGCGTTTTCTCGTCTCCTCTTCCAACGCCTGGCAACGAGAAGGATGGGCGAAGAAATCCTAGGCTTCATGATTCCTGCGATCCTGTACGCGATAAACAACAACCTGGACACGCTCTTGTGCAGCCATATGGACGGCGTAACTCAACAGGTCTTACTACAAAACAAAATCATGGTGACATCTGTGCTATACTGGGTTGTCTTCCGCAGAGTCCTAGATTTCAGGCAATGGTTTGCGCTTGGTATACTGACTTGCGGAAGCGCGATTGCAGTCGCAGGAAACGATGCAGCAAGACTATTGGTCTTTTACGCTGGGTCAGCGTCCTCAAAACTGTCAGGCAGCCTCGCTGATGAAGAGCTAGTAGTTGTAGCAGATTCTGGAGCAAGTGGAATTTTCAGGGGTATCACTGGAGGAGCCATGAGTACTAGCTCTTCAACCACGACAACAACATTTTGTACAACTCGCGGGCTCATGCTCACCCTTGTGTACTGCATCTGCAGTGCTAGCGCAAGCATCTATTGCGAGTACGTCTATACAAGAGATGCAGGGCAAAGCGTTCATGTTGCTTCGGTAGCAATGTACACGGGAGGATTGTTGGTGAATTACTCTTATGGCAAGTATATGAACATTCTTATTATACCCACTAAAATAATTACACCATGCCTCTTCTAATCCCCCATACTTTGTCACGCCTCTTCTAATGGCCAATGTTTTGTCACTCTGCGGGAAGAATTCAAGGCATCGGCTTTGACGGATGGAACATTTTTACCGTCTTCGATTGCTGTAACAAGGCTTTGCTTGGACTGACTCTGGGATACGTAATGCGGTATCTGGGAAACTTGCACAAGCTGTTCATGTTCGGTGCGAGCATGTTCGTCTTATGAGAAATTTCGATACTTTTTAGGCTCCCTTTAACGATATTCATCGGAATTACTATTAGTTCGTTGATGGTTTCCAACTGTGGTACACACATTAGACCCGCTTCTGGCGCCGACTTTGTTTTTGTTCTCTTCTCTAATTTCCTCTGCCTTCCTCGGTATGCTCTCCAAGCGCTTGCTACCAGACCACACAGGCGTCCACTGGGAGCCGGCCGGGGGAAAAATCGTAGGAATGATGCTCGTTGTCTGCAGTCTCCTCCTCTTCAATTGGAAAGATTTGAGACAGGTGCTCTTTGCAGGTCGTAGTAGGACTTCGGGAAAAGTAGGTAAGAGTAACACTGCAGAAACTGAGGCAATGACCTCTACCACGCAGGATAAAGGAAAAAGGTCACAAAGCAGATCAAGGAGTAGGACGCGGAGTAGACAGACATCCTTCTCGCCAAGGAAATTACGTCAAAGATCGCGGACAGATAAAAATAAAGGCGTCATCGGCAAGAAAGAGAGATCATAATGTGAAAAGGACGCATAAACCAAAACCTCAACAGGCATGTTTGTTCCAATTTTTTACTGGCATGCATAGGAGACAAACACGAGTGCCTCACCTGTGCGACCACTTGTTCTGTTGCCCCGCGACTTGCGATGCCACATTGTTCTGATGAACGTGAAGGAACATTGCCCACAGCCAATGTCTAAGAGGTGTTGAGCGGGAGTGATTTCTTCTGACACAGCAATATGGTGCGTAAAAGTTAAAGTTTTTACTCAATAGAACTCAGAATTACGTCCACTAGATGGAGATACCATTACCAAGCATATTTAATATTTAATCTCCCTACTTATCACCGGTAAACAGACGACTTTTAGTTCATACAAGAATATAATTAACCGACGTTGTTCTCTTGAAAAAAATTAATATGGTCGAAAAGAAGAAGGCAGCCCGTAATAAGGCAGGCGGTGAACAAGCGCAGGTGCTGAACGCAAATATGCAAGAAGCCTCATCGACTTCACCGAAGCAAGAGGGCTCTTCTGGTGCGACCATGAGTGCTGCTTCCACTACCACGACTACTAGTTCTGCTTCTACTAGTGGTAACTTCTTCACCAACAAGATCCTTACTCCCGATTTTTTCCAAAAAACATGGGAGAAAGAGCCGAAATTTTGGAAACGAGGAGAGCTAGGAGGAGAAAACTTCTTTCCCGATTATTTCACGGTGGACCGGTTCGTGAAAATGATTTCGCCAGATGTTAGATGTTACAAGAATGACGACCCGAACGTGCCTAGTAGTGGAGATCCGGTGCGGGCTTATCTTATGACTGTTAACTTGGTTGTGCGTTTTCTTTTTAACCGCGTAGAGCTAGAGAAAAATGATCTGGGAGGAATGTATATTGACGCAAAACATCTGGACAGGCTCACTCTATACGATGCGATGGGGGGACAACTTGTAAAGAGTTCCCACGCCTGGGGCCAATTAGATACAATGGCCGAAGCACGAGCACGCCGGCGAGGCGGATAGCATTACAGCGCGGCGCGTGACGTAGTCGCTCAGGCGGGCGGCCATGCCTTTGGTCGCTTTCGTGCGGTGGTAGGGAGTGAGCACGGCGACGGGAATTCTGAGAGCGGTCTCCCCCGCATCTCGGAAGCCCTCGGGGACTTTCCCCGGCACGCTTTCGTGCGGGACAGGAGCGGACTAGTCACCACCGTGCGCATCACGAGGCGCGGGACGGGTCGCCCCTGGCAGGGTTGCTTTCACTTTATGACGAAGATAAAGAGAGCCCGCCACCTGTCTACGATACCACCACACGAGACGAAGTGACAACCTGGGAGGCCCGCCGCACGTTGTCACCCCTTCGAGAAACAAGGACCGGCGAAGGGTGTGGCCCATGAGGGGAGGCAACCGGGAAAAGCTTACGAGGGCGTGGAATTTTTTGGCGAGGAATTGCACCGCTGGCGATGATCTGCATCGGCGGAATTTCTTGCGACTCGAGCCCCCACCGGAGGCGCCTCTGCGTCATGGGCAGGCGCTAAGCATAGGCCCGACATGCAGCAGGAGAGCGCGCAGGCATCCCAGTCCCACTCCCACTGGCTGAAACGTTATAAGGGGTTCGCCTGCTCCAGTGTGGGATGGTTTGGGCGGCCTCTGGTCTGTGTTTGCGTACAGCTTTCAGGCTTTCAAATTTTCGAAGAATTTACCAGACGAGCGGGGGGGGGCACCGTGCAGCGCAGTGCGCAAGTCTCGGCCGCGTCTGTAAGCTTCTGGATTGCAATCTTGTGGCGCAGTGATGTTTTCCAAGGGCATGGCGAGCGCCTTGGCGGCTTTCTCTACAGTGATGGGAGTGCTGAAGGTGCAACATCTTCGCGGGCAAGTCTGGCCGCTGTCGATAATATACGCCACGGCGCAAGTGATTGAGGTGGCTGCAATACTTTGCAGGCCCGCGCCCTGGGGTTGTGGCAAAGCGGCTGCGACCGTAGAGCCGGCGGCGGGCCTCGCTGTGGTTGTTCGTTTTGGAAGTCTCGTCGCTGGTTTGGGGGTTTCGCTCTGCAACAACAACGGTGGCGCTTGAGCTTGTGCTGCGGTTAAGATCTAAGCGAGAAGCCTCAGCAGGTGGCCCAGCAGCATGCCAGGCTCAGCCTGGCGCGTTGCTGTTATTCTTGCTCGCGCGAGCACCCGCCCCCCCGCTTGGTGCTTTTGCATCGAAAGGCTTAGGGTGTAGGGCGCCGTGGGTTGAAGCAGCCACGTAACGGGGTGTGGGTGGCTACTTTCTTGATTTGAAATTATATCGCCTAAAGTATATCTATAATTCATCTAATGTTTTAATCTTCTCGCTACGTTTATCTCGTCTTGTTTCTACAACTCCTCTTCGCTGGCCGCCCTTTGGGGTGTGGAAGTGAGACGTCTAGTTTCCTTTGTGGCTTGATGCCCACCTTCCTTCTCAAGCAGTAGGATCACGTTCAACCAAGGATAGCCCCGCAGGGAAAACTAATAGATACAAATACTTGGCATGGTGCTACACATTCATATACACAAATGCGTATGTAGATTTCAGTTCCGGATACACCTTGTGTGAGAACGAGGTAAAGGCATCCTATCCTATGTATCCTAATATCCTATCCCATCGGTATCCTATCCTATCCTATCCTATCCTTCATCGTTTGTAAGTAGAAGTACTACGGGTGTCTCCTCTAATCGCCTCTCCGGTTGCTCCCTCGTCCACAATCAAGCTGACCGCTTAGACGCGAAACTGCTTCAATTTTGCCAGCAACTTGGATCCAGCTTCTTTGCACACGTTTTTTGCGTGTATTATTTGACACCACCAGAAGCACAGGCAGTCCGCGCACACTCGGACGATCAGGATGTCTTCGTCTTGCAAGTTTGGGGTAAGAAGACGTGGAGATTATGGGCAGCGGATCCATTGCTGATCTACACTGAGGAAATGCTGGGGAAACAAGAACCAATACCAAGGGAGAAGTATATGACGAGCGAAAGGTACTACAGTGGGGTTCTCCGATACGACCTTGAAAATGAAGACGTCGCTTCATCGATTTCTTGTCACAGATTTATCCTTCCTTCCTGATACAAATACACGCATCCTCCAATCTACTAAAGTTGTAAGGACTGAGATCACTACTCTATTAATCCACCAACACTGCTGCATCCGGGAGGAGCCGTTTTTTGTAGGGAATAAAGTAAAAAAATCCTTCTACCCTACTACATCACCGACTAGCCTTCAAATCCAGGTACCTCCAAACCGTGACGGTAGAAGCCGGCGACGTCTTGTACCTCCCAAGGGGTGTCATCCACGAAGCCGAGACCGGTGAGGAGTCCTCTCTGCACTTCACAATCACTGTCCCTAGTTGTGATTACTGTTGGGCAGCTTTGCTTTCGCACTACCTCGATCAGAAACGACCTAGTTTAGCAGGAGAGAAGAGTCTTCCACTAGAAGTCGACAACTTCCTCTTAACTGGAGACACAGAAAGAGATGAGGAATTACTAGCAGCACCAGCTTGCACGAATACGATTAGCGCAATGATCTACGCTGAGGACGATGAAGATGTGATCCAGCATGGGAGGCCTTCCAAGTTTTCCCAGTCTGAGATTTCAAAAGCACGGATTCGAGAGCAATTTGACAAGCCTCTACAACATTGGGTAACACAGATATCGGAAAACTTCTCGTTGCAAGAAGTTTTAGATGCTTATTCTGCGAAGATGAACCGAATCAATAGTGAACAGCAAGAGAAAGCCTCCCAAATATTGGGGAATGCCATTTCGACTAGTTCTTGTACAGTAGAATATGCTGCCGAGAAGGACAAGAGTGCTGTAGCCGCGGTCGACCAGTGCACTCCGTCAACATCTTCTTCGAGCTCCACAGCCACATCGAGTAAAAAGAAGAGGAACAAGCAAAATAAGCAACCGGCTGAATTATCAACAGGAACTGATAGCAGTGGTACTAGTGGCACATCAACATCAGCATCTACATCCGGAACAACAGGACAATCTTCATGTTGTGCTGCTGGCACCTGCAGTTCTGCGAGACCGACATCACCGACTAGTCCTCAGCAGCAACTTTATCCCTATGTCAACCCACGCATTCCCGACACTCTGTTTTCGGAATTGCGCATAAAGTTCACCCCAGGAATTCGTTTCCGCAGAGTACAGGGCACGACAGTGCAATTCGAGCGGGTCGGGACAGATCAAACAATGACTATGGACGTGCAGCCACAAGCTGTGACGCTATTGGAGCAGATATACAGCCATACAGGGAACTCGAGCAAGAAGATCTGCGACTTGGATGATAACGGGGAGGAATTTGAGAAGTTCTGCATTCTGCAGATTTTCATTCAAAAGCAGTGTCTGGTGTTGGCGTGACACGCCGGAATTATTTTTAAGGATTATTACAACAATCTCTATCTCAATCTTGTCGTCAACCGACATCACCGACGTGGGGGTCTTCCGCTAATTTTTTCAAGACGTGAAACAAAGCTCTGAAGATGAAATGACGATGTAGTCTGCATTATTGTTGCAACAAGGGGACGCTACACCGCATATGGTTGCGCTTATCTACTGGTACCTCTAGTTGTTTCTTTCTGTCTGTAGTCTAGTGCGACAAGAGAAAATGATGTGCCGAGCATAGTTCGGAGAGCCGAGAGTACGGAGAGTGAGTGAAATGGGCGTCAAGATTCCCAAGCTAGAATTTGCGTCATTATTGCATGGTATTGCCTTGACTAGCAACAAAAATCCGATATCTCTACTGGGTAGTTCTTCTGGCAACTTCAGGCAGCAGCCATGTTGCCACCGATCAGTGCTCCTTTTTATCATGATGTTCGGAAAAACGAGAGGAGCAGGTCAACTGGTTTCTCTCCTTATTCAACTAGTTCTTGACATCAACTTGTACTTGTTTAAGTATCTGGAAAATCTTGACAACTTTCTTGACGGTCAGACCAATCAACATGGAAGGCATGTCTTTGCACTCGCAGCTGCCACAGCTGGGCTATCCCCACCAAATCCAGACCTCTGTCCCGCTATCATTCGCCAAGTACCATGGGAGCACTGGAAGCTTTTACATGCTTACTTCGATGCACCTGACATCTTTGGGGACATCGTCGTTGGCGAACCAAAGCCATGGAAAGAGTTGGAGCTTGGGCTCGTTAGAAAAATCCCATTATTGGAAATCGAGGCGAAGGCGGAGATGCTGGAGCAGAAGAGTGGGATGAAGGGGACGTCGAGTGAGCAGGTACTCAACATCGGGGCGACTGCAGATGACGTAGAAGTTGGGAGCGGTGAAAGTGAGGATCGACATCAAGATGATGTAGGTGACAACAGCAAGAGCAAGCCTTTCACCCGCATTACCCGCTTTGATGCCTCCACGCTACTCCGATTCCGTAATTCAGCCTATTTCCAAGACCTAACACAAACAACTCTTTTTGGCTCTACCTTAGCCGAGTTGGACTTCGTTTTCAGGAATGAGACCTTGATCAATACCTTTTGGCGATTAGCCGCATCAGCGGACACGAGATTTTACGCGTATGAGATTCAACGCCTCAAGGGGACAGAGCAGCAGACAGCCGAAAAGCACACGCCGACAAGAATAGCGAGGAAACATCGGGTACCAGGAGAATCTCTCGCTCGGCAGCAACAGGAGGAACTAGATCTAGATGCAGACTCCTCTCTACCAGAACGGCTTTCGCGAGAAGCACAAGAAAGGGCAGTCGCAAGCTTCGCTAGGGAGGATGTGAGTTCTGTTGAAGATTTGAGTTTCGTCGAAAAAGTGTTGATTCAAGAACAAGATCATGATCAGGCTCAAGGTGCAACACAATGGGATGCGCGCCAACGTGGAGGTGGAACCCGTGCTTGCGTTTGGAAACTCTACATCTTAATCCAACTTCTAGCTTCGAGAAACCTCCGTGACCCTCGGCGGGATCAGAGTCAGCTGTTTTTGACGAACAGTTGGGCTGATTTTCTGGCTATCACCAGTGGCGATTTCATCTGGGCCAGCATTGACGCAGCTGAGGATAGGTTTCTAAGCTTCTTGGGACGTCGGTTGCGGTGGGGAGCTGCTGCGCATCTAATATTGTTTTTATGGTTCTTTCACCTCTACCTCTAGCATACCTTCATGATATTGGTGTCCCCTTATTAACAAGTGCAGCTAGAGTGATCAAGAAGTGCAACATGTCACTCAATATAGTACATAACTCAATTTTCCACCATCCTCTAATTGCAGCCGAATTAGTCACCGATGGGCGCGCCTCCCTAGATCGTCAGCAAGCCAAAGGGTCCATCCACAAACAAGGGTCAAATGTGACGGAAGAACATCCTAGACGGTGTATGGAGCTCCTCACAGCCGACCGATTCGCATCCATGCAACATGCTTCCTACGCCGCTTTGGATGTCACACATACACGACTACGCTGCAGCAACTACGCCAGTTGGATTGGCGGACATCCGGAACGATTTGGGAGATTGTTTCTAGACAGGAGGTACCGCACACACAGAGGTCATACGAATTTTCATAGCTCCATGCTAGGAGACACGGGTCAGCGTGAGATGGTCCAATATGTGTATCCTCCGCGTGGCAAATACCATTTACATCGCGATGACTATACGAATCTGAACTGGGCAAAAGCAGATCGTGCGAGGACGATTAATAGGATATTTTGGGGTTCATCTTCTGGTTCGAAAAGTACATCTTCAAAAGAGCCCACCTCATCATCAACAAGTTCAACCTCTTCTACCTGGAAAGCTCTGATCGATCAAGCAAGTCCCGGAGGCGATCCTGACTACGCTTGGACTATCAACTACGTTGTAGCCGTTGTGTTGCGTGCAGAGATCCACTGGGGCTTGTGGGCTGAATGCGTTACAAGGGCGATTGACGTGCTGGAAACGGTGTTTCTAAAGAAATCCTTTTATCCGACGCCTGAGCAGTCGGACAATAAAAACATCAATGAACAACTGTCCTTGAAAAAGACGAAAGTGACGCAGTATGTCCGGCGAATAGAACCTCCATCTTCTAGAAGAAGCAGCGATGCTGCTCCAAGCAGTCCTCCTTCACCTATCGTCTGGCGCGAAACCAAATTTGACTACGCTTTCCTACGCTATTCTCTGGACCGTCTAGAGACTCTATCAGACGATCTAGGCTCTTTGTACGAACGAGTCTGGAACTTCTCGTACCGAAAGTCGGTAAAACTGCTGTTCCACGCACGCGCACGATTACGGGAGTTGTTGCAAGTGAGCATACGATATTGGAATCCAGTAAAGGTGAGGGAATTCTACAAGGATGAGGTAACTGGGCGAGGAACTCTCGCAACCACCGATCCAGCAAGTGACGCAATCGCAAAACTTGCATCAGAGCAAATAATGGCCTCTAGTATGGAGGGCAAATACGTTGACCCAAAATTTTCGTTGGAAAAGGAAGAGCCCGAGTACAATGTGTGGAAGAGGACAAAGGAGATGCGCGAAGCGGCTTTAGCAGAAATACTTTTAAATGATCATGATCGACCGCGTTCAAGAAAAGGCCGCCATCCCAACCTCCAACCTTCAGAAGATCTCCGACTTCCTTCTGTCACTCCAGCTGTACGAAGACCTCTAGGTGAGCTTGCTGCAGCAAAGCAGTATACGAAAGAGGAGTCGCGGAGATCTCTCACACGTAGTTGGGATTTGTGGAATGCCAATAGCGATTTCTTGTTCCTCGGATCGCCGTTGGTCAATTTTGCTGAGGATAACAATTATGCAATGTCGAATGGTAGTTGATGTTGATGCTGAACTTAATAGAGTCAACTCGTCTGGGAAATCTTAGGCAGCTCGCCGAATAGATTCAAATCATCTTGGTTCAATAGAGTTGGATTACTTGACTCTTTTGTATTTTTGTTTCCTAGTTAGGTGCGCATGCGCTCCACCGATAGTATAAGTGAGGTTGAAGTTGTCCTTGTTAGACTTGTTAGACTGCTACTTCCATACTGGACGGCCTCACAAGTGCAAGTGGATACTAATAAATAGCTACAAAAGAGGTGCCATGACATGGCATATACTCTGAACAGTGATACCGGATTGGGGAAATATGTTGATGCAGTCTTGGCTTCATCTTCTATTCCTTGCTCTAATAACAAGACTCCATCCTAGCGCGTATCTTCGACAACATTGGCGCTACGAATAGGATCTTCGTGGAGATTGGGGTTGGTAGCGGTCACGAGTGCAATACGCGATACTGGAGGACAGTGAGAGGTTGGGACGGGGTAATGCTCGACGTCTTGCACGAGCATCGAGGAATTGGGTTGGAGTTGCAGCTGATAGATGAGACAAATTTAGTGGAGATTTTGCGAGCCGTTGGGAGAGGTGGTAGTAGTAGTGATGACACTTCTGTTGCGGAAAACAGTGGAAAACTAGCAAAGAAAGCAGTACTACAAGCATCAGGCAACTTAAGAACACTACCGGAGGACAGCAACGTACAAGAAGTCGACATCACCGACCTCCCCTCAGTAGCAGTGCCTATACCCTACGAGTTTGACCTGTTATCCATCGACGTGGATGGTCGCGACTGGCATTTCCTAAGGGCAATTTTGTTAGCTGGTTATCGCCCAAGAGTCCTTGTGGTTGAGCGTTACGACGTTTTTGGAATGGATCAAAGGAGGTATGCAAAGAGCACTACTAGTGCTGGTCCCACAACACCAGGAGAGTCATCTTCAGGGTCTTCTCCTGGCACAACAAGTAAACCCAGCAGAAGTACTCATCTCTTCCAACGCGGTATGTCAGCAGCTTTGTGGGTCGAAAGTGTAGGAAGCAGCGTGCAAGCTTTGATAGACCTCTGCTATGCCTTTGGTTACGATGCGGTATACTACGGATGGGTGGACATCATCTTTGTGCGGCGTAGCAGTCACTTGAGTGTACCGCAGATGTTGAGGAATGGGCCACGGAAGGACATCGCTGGGGGTACAGACGCATCTCAAAAGGACAAGGACATAAACATTAACGAGGACGAAACCAAAAAAATCTCTCTCGACGGCGTCGTTCATTGGATCGAAGCCTCTGCTTCAACTTCTTGGCCTGACACTCAGGTTTCCAGCCTTTGGCAGATACAAGTAGCGGACAAGACTAGCTGGCAAGCAACTTCATTTCCGTTCATGCTGGCTGCGCCTCTGAGTACACCTGTAGAGCTCATTTTGACTGCATTTGAAGATGAATTCGGAGAACGGCTGAAAAAAATCGAGGACTTGAAAGATCGAGGATTTGAAAGCCTACAAGGAACTCACGCGGCTGCGAGGACTATCAGTGTACTTTCCTCTGGGGATTTGCAGTTTCTACCTCAGGCAATCCGGAATACTTTGCAGCTCGACGAGCAGGGTTCAATACCGCAGGGGCCTCTTATCGACGATGAAGCGTCTTCTTCTACTTCGCCCTCAGCCATTACTCCAGCTGCACGCGCTATCTTCGCCACTTCCAATCCCGAAAACAACAACAACAACCTAGAAGAGCTAGTGCGCTTCGAGGCACACAATCTAACCTACGTCGTCCGACCTCGACATCTTTTCCTGAACGATGTCAAAACGCTCTGCTTGGCGTACTTCGACACAGTACGCATTTTTCGTCTTAGACGGCCTGAGCATCACAAGCATGCACCTTGTGATCTTCCCCAACGCGACGTTCCTGAAGACAGACGATCGGAAATGTGGCCCTCGGATCAGGTCTTTTCCTTTCAGGAGTTGAGGGATCCGAATGTGGTTATCTGATGACAGCAAACCAAAGTTGGGAATGGCATTTTGATCTTCCTTTTTTGAAATTAAGTACTCGTGCAAGTCACTTTTTACTCTGATCTCTTTCCTTTCGGTATCATTTCTCAATTTCAACAAAAGTGACTGTGGCATAGACGCCATGGTGGTCAACATTGCAATGGTTCAATACGACCCGCAAAGTCTCAAACAAACTTTTAGACGAATTCCATTGAGCATCAACAGGCACATGACTCTGAGATGCCATTTCAATGACCTGAATGATGATTGTCGTGTATTCTTCTATCTCGGGCGCAACTACTCAGCAACGATTGTCAATCTGAATCGGCAGACAGCCACATACTGATCACGATCTTCATGCTCAAGAAGATCATCTTGTGTCTTGATTGTCCTTGAAAAATTTTGAAGCTACACTTCGTCAATCAATTTTGATGCAGGCACTCTTTTACTGCGAGATCATGTTGTAAGTACCAGGAGTCAGTATACTAGAAGAAGTTGATGCTTGACTGTGCGTATGACAAGTGGTCACACCTTCCACTTTAACATCAAGTACAACAAGAAATCGCACTACTTTCGGATACTTAAGCAAAAGCGAAAAAAAAATGAAGTTCCTCAATGGTGGTGACCTGTCGTTTTTCGACTTGGAGAAACTTATGTTTGAAGGCGGCCTCAAAAAGAGTGGTGCTGGTCAAAAAAGAAGGCGAGTAGACCCAAAAATCCTGCAACCACCTCCAGCCGCTGCACCTCCCAGTTCCAGTTCAAGAGGGGGCTTCCCCTACGGCCCTGGTCCAGCCCCCTTACCAGGAGGCCCGCCACATCACGGACATCAACAGAACCAACATCGCCAACTCTTCTCAACAGGAGATAGGTCCGCAACAGGCGGCTCCTCTAGATCAAAATTCGAACTCACGGCAGTGGTCAGTAATGTACCAAAGCATGCGCAGATGGAGGACTTGTTTCAGTTTTTCAACGACAAGTGTGGCCGCGTAGTGGATATCAAGTTCGTGCCTGGAAATCTGACGATAGCTTGTGTCCAATTCGCCGAACAAAAAGCGATGGATAAAGCAGTAAGCGGGTTAGGGAATCCGGTAATTGCGGGATCAGAAGTGAAAATTCGTCCAAGTCTCGAGATCAAAGAAGAAATGGCGCACCGACCGAAAAGACAAGTATTCGGTGAGCAGGGTGGAGGCGAGAAGAGTCGGATGTGTCGCGTGACCGGTTTCGCAAACTTGCAGCAAGTGAATAAGGAGGATGTACTGCTTTTATCTGCTTGATCATTTTTTTTTGTTTTTGTTACCTGGAGGTCATTAATCTAAATTAGATTTATTCTACTCAGTCATAGCATCTGTCACTGTCGGTGAATGGCAATAAATATAATTTGAAACTACATCTACTGCGTCCTGCGTCATCAATCGTTAATAAGCATCATCCTCTCACCCCCACATCACAGATCCACCGTATGTTCGTTAAGTACGGTGATATAGAGCAGATTATCACGAGACTCGATGGGATGGAAGTCGTCTACAGAACTGGCGCCAACGCCTCTCAGGCTGTACAAGCGATGAACGGCTTCATTTTCCGGGGAGACGAATTGAAGGTTAGTCAAAATGACATAGTTCCTATTGCAAGGCCGCAAGATCTGCCTCAGGGTATGCGAGGGACATAGTTGTGCCGATTTTTGTGCAGCTGCGAGATATGTCCCATCACTTTCCCCCCCCGCCCCCGAACCAAACCCAAAACAACACCTTATTACTTTTCCCTAGAGTATAGTGCTCTGCACGAAAGATTTCAATCTGAAGACACAAAAGTTGTATCTGCATCTGGTTGTGGTTCACGTGTTCATGATGGAATCTAGTAAGTCGACTAAGTCCTGGAAGGTGAGAGAGACGAGAGAGAGAAAGATCTATCCGTAGACGGAGCGCATCTCTTGTTTGTGTACAGTAAGTGTAAAACCTGGTGATCAGCTGCGACAGCGAGTGTAAAACTGGAACATTACGAGGCGTACACCAAGGATAATCTGTTAGGTGTGACTTCGGTCCTTCACCTTGATTCACCCATCTCTGTCAGAAAACGCTTTGCATCGGTCACCGCCTTGGAGTAGCAGAAAAAATTAGTAGAAAACTGTAGTAGCCATGCATTTGCATGCTTGCTCGATAGGCGATCTCAACCTATCAATCTGATTGAAAAGATAAACTCCACTAGGACTAATTTCTATTCCCTGGTATCCTCTAGAAGTCGATTTTCAATGGAGAAAGATTTTTGAATCTATACTGAGTTTGAAGCATCTAGACATGGGAGTAGGCAAGTCTTCGTCTGCATCACCGGCTTCCGCTAGTGCTAGTGGCCATGCCAACTCAAAAAATCAACTGGAAGACGACAAAAGCAAACCTCTAAACTTTGGCCATGCTCTTCTTTCCGAGTACAGTTTTCCACCCGCCTATCGTAATTTGAATCACGGGTCCTGGGGTGCTGTGCCTGTTTACGTTCAGAAAGCTCAGTCAGAGAAGAAACAGATTTTAGAGAGCAATCCGGAGTCGGTGTTTCGCTATCCGTTCGATGCTCCGCCTAGTCTTCGTGGGGGCAAGGGCGAACGACGTTTCACTTTTGGTGAAGAGGATGAGGATGAAGAGACTCCTGAACCCCCTGGCGAGCACCACATCTCTGCGTGGATAAAAGACGGTCTACAAGCCTTCGGATCTGTTATAGGCTTAACAACGGAGCATCATTTGAAGCACGCAACGCTTGTCCTGAACGCAACGCATGCTGCCAATGCGGTGATCAAGACGATACTGACATCTTCAAACCACGTGTTAAATAAGTCAGCGGACATCTTCGTCGAGACCCAGGAGTTAGTGCAGAACAATTATAGTCATCATCATCCCCTGATCAAATTGATCTTGTCAAGGGAGGAGAGGGAGTCAAAGAAGAACAACAAGGAAGCAGCACAGCACAACGAGGATCATCATGTCCTCTATTTTGATCTCATCTATGGTTCGTTGCGTGAAACGTTTGAACGCATGACGCCAAAAAAGTCGTGTCATCATGTCGTACCTTTGACGCGATTGCTTTTGCAGGAGTGCAGTGAGGTAGAAGAGGGTCTAGTGATGCGTTCGCAACAAAGGTGGGTTTCTGGACAGCTTGCAGAGGGAGAAGAGAGATCAAATTCACCGCTGAAACGATACTTCATCGGTGCACCGTTAAAGCACCGCATTCTGCAAGCCACCCGCACCGTCTTAGAGCGTGCACGCAGAAAAAGGATACGCATCAGACTAGCCAACTTCGATCACGTTAGTTGTTTCCCATCTATCGTTCTGCCGATTCAGGAACTAGCAAAAATGTGCAAAAAAGAATTCGGCGTGGATTTCGTCATGATAGACGGGGCACATGCACCTGGGATGGTGGACTTAGACTTAGGAAGGTTGTTGAAGATCAGTGACGAGGACGTCAGTACAACTGGTGTTGTAGCAACAACTGAAACTACTACATTTAAGGCTCAGCTTTCAATGGTCATGGGGGTTGGTCACTGAGATCGAAGAGGCGACCCCTTGAGAGAACAGGGGAAAACGAAGGGAAAGGGGAGAGCTTTGAAGGGGGTCCCTTCCGTTCAGAGTCAGTGACCATCGAAGGCTGAGCTTTAATACATCTACAACAACATCAACACCTACAATAACAGACACAATACGATACTCACCTTCAACATCTGACATCGATTTCTACTTCTGCAACGCACACAAGTGGCTCTCTACGCCTAGATCATGTGCCTTGCTCTGCGTGTCTCCTACTATGCTGTCGCAGGAACTACAGCTTCAGGATCCTATTGCAGCTGACGCAATTCCTGTCTTTGACAAAGAACATTTTCCACTACAGCGCGAATTTTCATGGCGCGGCACTTGTGATCCTACACCCTTTGCGGCTTTATCAGCTGCAGTACACTGGAGACGTCAAGTATTGAATCGTTCTGAACACGAAATCAGACTGTATCAACACAACTTGGCAATAGAGGGGTTGAAGATTCTGAAGAAGGCATGGAAAACGGAGACGATACCGAGGATTGAGGATACCAGGATACTAGATGAAGAACAAATTGGCTGTTTGTTCAATGTGCGCTTACCCTGGTCGAGGAAGAAGTTCTTTAGTGCTACTACTACCACTCCTTCAAAGGAGAACAACAACCAAAACGTAAGCGACCATCAAGAAGAGGACAACATGGTCGACCCTCGTGATTACAATTTAGGCCGTCGATTGCGCGATGACTATGGGACATGGGTGCCATATGCGGCTCTCAATGATGGGAAAGAGGATCAGTGGTGGGTGCGCGTGTCAGCCGCGATGTACAATGACGTATCAGATTTTGAGTTTCTCGCAAAGGCGGTGTTGGAAATCTTGGAACTGGCACCTGCGCCTGGGGATGAGGGGAAATAGAACTGCATATTCCTGCTCAAACAAGAACAGGCGATGCATAAACGAACGCCTGCTCTTTTCTCTGTGACAATATTAAACTTCAGCTTGTTCTTCAAAATACTTCCCTGAGACGAGCAGGCACGCAGGGAAGTGTGGTTCAAGAACCTTTAAACACCTCCCACCATCGACGGGGAGGAGGAGATCATCTGTAACATTCAATGATCACGCTTCAACTGGGTACCGTAGCCCTGAGCCCTGGAACATATACGAAAAATTTTAATTTTCCCGTCTAATTTTCTGTCCCATGCGTAAAACGAGAACCGCATCTGCAGGACAAACAGCGACTCATACTCACTTATACTTGTACTTAGACGAGATATTAACATAAGTACTCCTCAGCATTTCTCTGCATGTGCCCTTGACGGTTGCTACAACAACTTGTTTTATGGATAACAACATCGACATAAAGACAGGAGACCCAACTTCTTCTGTCTTACAACTACAGATGAAGACGGACCGACACGAATACATGTCCACCTGATGGAGCGGTCTTCTTGGCCATCTCCACAACTCTCGGTAAGGGTATAACTGCTCAGTTTTTCACTGAAGAAATGAAAGTAGAACTCTGTAGGCTCTTCTGGCGACACGTCAGCAAAGAACATCAAACATCGGGGACTTTCCATGGAATCATGGATACAGCCTTTCTAAGGCATACCCGCCCTTTCTAAGGCATACCCGCAAGTGCATCTTGGTTCTTCTTCTGTTCAGTCTGCCTCCTCACGTCAAATGTGATTGATAGATTAAAGTAGCGTGAACGAGAGTTGTTATCTTCAATGAAGAACATCAACATCCCTCGTTCGGGGTGATGCGCTGTACAAGGTTTCCTGGTCCTACCTAAAAAAAAATAGTGGGCGTTTCCTTCATCCAGCCTATAAAAATGTAGGAAAGGATCACCTTCACGACTAGTACAGCGACAGTGTGGTTCTACATTCCTACTTCTCCTACTTAGTACATGCTGCATATCCCTATCCTGCTCCTGAGAAGTGTGTGGCTGTACATGCATTGCCTATTCCTGTTAAACGAAAAACTGAAAGAAGAAGAACCAAGTATCCCAGAGAGTAATCTCCATCTCAGATACTCACTTATTGTTTTCGTTAAGTACTTTATTTTGGCTATTCATCGAGTATCCTGTTCCTGTTCAGTAAATAAAATTACGATGACCAACATACCACTTTTCTCGCCACCTGTGATGTCTCATCTTGAAAGTTAGAACAACTTAGATGAGTTTCATTGTTTTTATGGTCCTTCATGATAACCTCGACCTCCAGCAGTCTTTTATAATAATCCAGAGAGCAAATATAATACAATTTCTCAGGCCAGTTGATCATGATGGGCGGGCTGCAACAAGTTATTAGGTATGGAGAAGCTGAAAACAAACAGCCACTCATTCTGCGCGATCCTCATCCTTTTTGTTTAATAAAAGACTTAAAAATCTTTGGCCTTCCTGCTAGGTCAAAACCATTATACTTCTAAACTTATACATAGGGTTACAACACACAGTTAACTCATGCATGATCATCTCAACGGCAATATCATGGGGTGTATTGAAATCGATGAGGAGTAGCCTGGTGTGTTGGGGAGTTTAATAACGCCTTCCCCCATTATGACTGAGTAGGTACTCCTTCCTTGGAGCTACAAGTAGCTGAGAAGAAGCTTGGACAGTTGTTCTTGGACTGAACAATTATAGAAATAAAGTTGTCTCCCAGATGTGGACGATCTTTTAGTCCTGGCCTTGCCCAGCACCTTCTGCATGTTTTCGGTCTGGCTCTTTCCACCGCCTGAGTGAACAATTATGAAACAGAAATCCATTCCCCTTCGCATACTTCCCCACCATCTCCACCTTCCCGAGCTGCAACCTCTCGACCAACCGAGTCAACGAGCGACTTCTTTTTCCTGCAGACGAAGAGGTCATCGTTATTCTTTTTTATCCAGGCTGCCAAGGATTCTATTGGAGCAACCGTTCTGCCTCGGGCCTCGGCACGCTCCACGTTTGCAGCGTGCGCCGTCTCGAGTACAGCTTCGGAAGAGAAATTCATGAGGAGTGTGCAATCTCCAAAAGAAGAACTCCAACTCTGCGTCTTCAAAGTTTCCGGAGTCGTTCCAGAACTCGTTGACCATGCTTCCACCTCTGCCAATACCATTCCTGCTTGTCGAAGACGCTGTTCGACATCTTGTGGACGATCGAATTGCTCCAAAAAAGGAATGCCGCCTACTGGTGCAACGACGTTATCTTTGTTGATGCGATCCGCAACAACAAGCGACTCGAAGATCGCCACCGGATGTAGCTTCCGCACTTGAGAATTATACAACAAGGCCTTAGGAAGCTGGAAGATGTGGATCTCCTCTCCTAGCCATTTTTTTGCTTCTACTGCGCCTGCAGCAGCATAATACAAATTGGCGACAGTTTCCACAATCTGCTTCTTGGTGAGAGATGTTGATGAGGAGGAGACTCCTGGTGCATCAGTAGCTTGAGCCGTGCGAGTTTTCCTGTCATCTCGCTCTTTCACCTGGAATCTCCACGAAGCATCGAAATGAGGTAAGTGCCCATGATAATGCTCATTAGAAGTCCACGAATCAACACCATCTATTTGCCATTTATATTCTTGGTAAGGAACAAGAGCATCCTTTTCAAACTTCCGATCCTTGCCCAACCTCGACGTGTTGTTATCCGCAAAATAGGACAAAAACCGCACTATTTTGTCGACAAAACAGAAACCGGTGAACAAGTCAACTGCGTCGGAGCTCGAACCCGCTTCTTCAACAGGAGCATCTGTTTGATGTGCTCGTGGTGCATGTACGTCGTTTTGAGCGCCTTCCTGTGTGACCACCTCTCCATGTTCGTGTTCCACCTTTACGAAGTCTCCTTCAGCTACTACACCAGTCGAAGCTTGCTGAAGCAGGCGTCCTGCTTCTACGCGCGCGAAGGCCGCTTCTAGCGGAGGGGAAGGACTTCTTCTTCTATCAGGAGTGCTGGCTGCATTCGAATTCGCGGAAGAAGCAACTGATGAAAATGCTCTATCAGCATTTTGGAGCACCATGTTCCACTGCATCGTTTCGTGTCTTTTACCTTGGTCATCCTTATGGCCGCTTTGAAAGATCAACTCGGTCTGCAGTAGTCGTGTGGAAGGTTTTAGTGCTGGTAAGATCAGCGCTCGCTCTACAAGTAATGCGCCAATCGCGTACAAACGCCGAGGTAAGTAGACATTCTGACTCACGTCCTGCTCGTTCGACGTGTGAGAAGCGATAGCGGAATCAATGATCTCATCCAATAAGGGAGCTAGCAGATTCTTCAGCAGCGCAGTAGTAGATGAGGTTGACGTAGAAGAAGATAAAGATGTACTCGGAGGAGCAACTGTTAAGGCGGTAAAGACACGGCTATCTTTTTCTTCGAGGTCGGACACCGACCACTGCGCGGACTGCTCTCGATGTGGAGCAGCATCTCGATGTGGCATGGCATCCTGCACCTTGAGCACGTCGATGAGCAATTCTTTCATCAATGTTCTTGAGAATCCTGGTGGTACTCCGAGGCCCACGAACAATCTTTCCTTAATTTCCTCTGCTTCTGCTGTAATCGTAGGCGTCTCGGAGGTCTGGATCTCGTGTGGCGTTGCTTTATCGATTTTGTGAACCTGCAGGAGTTCCCGGAAGATATCCCAGGCAGCACGCGGCAGTGGTTTATATGCCAAACCAGCCGAAGCCGAACCCAGTCCCAGAGTGTCGGTTTCCATTTTATCAAACAAATTGCTGACGTTTTTTTCGATCTGCTTTCTCTTCTCCTCGAGGTCTTTTTCCATTTTCTTCGTCCTCTGTTCCTTCTGCCCGTCCGCGGCCATCGTTGCGAAAGGGTTTGCTTGCACCTGCTGACTCTGCAGTAGCTCCTGATTTTCCTGTGTCCTGTAGATGTAGTTCTTGTACACAGTATAAACGGTACGAGTGAGCAGCGCTCTCACAAGACTGGGTACGACAAAACGGTCTAGAACTTGCAGAGGGTACATCTGATCCGTGGCGAGCACTAGGTCAGATTCGATATTCAGTTGCAGCGCCGAAAGCAAACCTGTCAACTCGCACCAGGTCGAAAAACCAAAGTAATTCTTCATCTCACCACGCGCGTCTGTTTCGGGAAGGTTCAGTACTTTTTGAATGCCCTTATCCCATGCGGTATACGCCTTCTCCCATTTCCAGCTCACATCACCTCCATTGACATTTTTGTGCATCTTCACCTTTGTCCATGGGGCGTCATTATAGCTGTCATAGTTCGGAATCTTCAAGTGCCCCGCTATTCCCTGACGAAGAGGTAATAGTTCACCAGACGCCGCAGTACCAGTTGTAGCAGCAGAAGGCGCATGGGCGACAAAAGCGGCAACTTGTCCGTAGTTACTCCTACTCGGCATATGCGAAGCGTCCACCGCGATAATTGTGGTCCTCCCCTCGTATTTCTCGCGTTCCTCTTCTCCTTGTTCACGAGTTCGGGTGTTTTCCACCCTGCCACGTAGAGGGGTTTTCCAGTGCTGATTCTCTGGTACCTCTTTGTTGTTCATATTATTCAAAATATTCTGGTGAATTTGCATCCTGCCGTCTGGCGTGTGCCACCACCAATGGTGACTGCGGGTGCCAGACGATCCCGTGACAATCCTCAAGGGTCCCGACGCTTCTGTAATACTATGACCTTGTAATGATCCTGGTTGTGTACTATGTGCTGGAAGATGTGGTTGTGAATTCCCCAAGGTCAAGGGTCCTGGTCCTGCTGATACTTGTGTTCCAGCACGCCTCGAGGCGGTAGATCCTGCTGGAGGAGAGTCCGGAGCTGGGGCTGCTGTAGTAATTCTGTCATCAACGCCTTGACCTTTTACTTGTGCTGGATCAATGGGAAATGCCTTTACGACGTCGTGCAGCAGGCTCTTTTTTCCTGCTGGTGGAGCACGACCACCCGAGGACGTTGCTACTCCTCCACCCGTAATTGTTACTCCGCCTACTTCTCCTGCTCCTGCAGCTGGTGAGGATGATTCTGTTTGTCTTTGTTGTTGTTCTGGTCGCACCTCCGATGCCGATGGGGATGGATCATCCACTGCTCCACGAGGACCTAAATAAGGTCGGAAAGACGTTGAAAGGGTTTGCTGAGTCCTCACTGCTGATTCCGCAGCGACGACTCCTGCGTTCGTCGTCGCCTCCTCCACCGCGTCGCCTCCTGCTGTGTTCGTCGCCTCCTGATGCACTGGAACGATGACGTCCTTCTTGACGACTACCAATAGGTTTACGAAAATCTTGTCTGGTATATTCATCTGATCTATTTTCGGAAGTAGATCGTTGAAAAACTGTAGTTTATGATCCACCGTCTTCATGTACTCATCCACCTCCTCCGTCTGGCCTTCTCGTGATGAAAATGGAAAATAGATGTCCGGATCATAAAGCGGATTTTTACCATTGATGGAATGAAGCAAGATATCGGCTTCATATTCGCCCGTTCTGGTACTGCTCGGAGTTTCAAATTCTCTCGCATACGTCTCAAGAGCACTTGCACCAGGCGACCCGGCAACGGCGACATGAACGTGAGATCCATCCCTTGGGTCTTTGTAGCTCTTCACCCGCAGGTAATACTCGTCACCCCCTGGTAATTTCTTCGGCAGTTGAGAGGAATCCAAGGTAAGCCCCATTGCAGTAAGAGCTCCTGGCTTCGGCCTCGATGACGTTCTTGACGTCAGCCCTTGCACGTCAAGTGCATCTTGCTTGAAAAACTCTCCAGGTCTTGTATGTTGAAGAGTACACGTGTATTGGACATACTGATAATGATTAATAAACTCAACATTAGCACCACGCACCTCCTGTGGCTGACCGATAATGGCCACAAGTAGCAATGCAGATCCTCTAAACATCTTCATCATGGTACTTCTAGTTAGTAATTAGGGCTTAGGGTTCCTTAGGCCTTTTTTTGATATTTTTTTGTCGAATTATTGGCTCTTTGCTTCTCTGTTAATTCTGAGCGTTTTTCTTTAGATCACATGCAGGTTTATCTTCGAGCTCGGACATCCTCTAGATCTAGAAGTACAAGTATCTATTTATTAGTTCTCCATGAAGTTCTTGTTAAGTAATAGCAATAGATTGCAAGAGGAGGTCGTGGGTTAGCGTTAGCTGTCTTAGCTAGAAGTTAAAAGATCTTCATTCAAGTGGATCAGATTAGGAAATGCAGCAATCCAAATGAGTTCAACCTTTCCTAGAAGAAGATCAGGTAGGTGAGAGTTCCTATTCTAGAAGGAGATGATGTAGAAGCGGTAGAAGAAGGACAAGTACTTTTATTCCTATTAAAAATAGGTAGCAATCAACATAGAAGAAGATCTGTGGCAGTTGATGTAGTAGTTGTTGAAAAGGAGGGAAGAGTACTTCAGTTGTGAAGCTCTTCTTATCCTTTGATGGACGAAAGGGAACCAAAACAAGCCAAAACAGCGAAACAAGTCAAAACAAGTCAAAATACGGAAAACAAGTCAAAACTTTAAGATTAAGTAAAAGCAGCGAAACACAAACACCTGACTGCGACTGATAGAATTTTCGAATTTCAAAGCAGTCCTCCGCTATTCTTGAACAGCACTTTTATGTATGAATAGGATCATGAGCATGATAAGCATAAGCCCTCGTCCGCTATTTATGAATAGGATCCATATCATTTTTCATGATCTAAATTTTTCCACATTTATGAACAGGTACAGGATCCGAGTCATGATCTCAATAATCTATGGCTGGATCTTCTCTCTCGTTTTTCTTGATCGTCTTGAGAGAGCGTCTTTCGATGCTTTCTCCTGGAAATCTTGATCATCTCGTCAAATTTTTATTGCTCCAGATCTTTTCTTGATCATTCTCTTTTGAGGAATTTTGATCTTGTGTTGTGATCATGAGGTTGATTTCAAAAATAAGATCCGACATTGATCTAGTAGAACTTGCTTCTCGATCTTCTTGATCTGCTCTCTTAATATTGCCTGACAAATGAGCGCCCTCGGGTGCAGCAACACATCCCGATGCTATACAACTTGTGGCCAACAAGAAGTATAAATGCACCTCCGTTGTCTGGCTAAGACAACCCGCACAACTACAGAGATCCTTGACAGAAAGTTTTGTTTTGATTTCACTTCGGTTCTCGTAATTACTCTCGTTTGTTCAGACTTGGAACACCATACATAGATGCTTTCTTAATATTGCCTGAAAAATGTGCGGCGTTAGTGGTGCCGAAAACTCCACCAGCAGCTGACAAGACGGGACTCATGACTAAGAGTGCTTACCCAGCATTTCTTTGCGACAGGAGGAAGCTTTCCACGGTGGCGTGGCTTCCTTTCTGAGATTTGAATTTACTGTACCCACGCTCGTCGGTGACGTGACGTAACAGCTCTAAGATTGATTGTGAAATATCAAAATCCGTGATATGAATATGATCTTTTTCTTTATCCTGTTGTACTATTTGTATTGCTATTTCTTTGAAAGTTCAAGATCAAGACGTAGGTCCTGTCGCTGCTCTTGAAGTGGCACGTTCATGTTATTGCTTACACGTACGGCATCCACGCACGCAAGCATTCTGTAGAGAGGAACCCGCGGAAGGCCTCACAAACAGCACGTGACCAGGGAAATATGAGTGCCATAACCTGTTGTCTTTACAGACCCCAGGATGATAAACATCTCAGGGGCGATATGACTCATCAAACGACTATGATGTTGACTTAAGTTAGTAATCGATTCGGGGAGAAGATGAAAAGTCTCGCCTCTCCCCTCTTCTACCTTCACCCTCTACAACTCTCTGAATAATCACCCGCATCTGCACCAGTTCCCTTTACAATTCTCAGTAGTCACCCGTATCTGCAGGAAGTGAAGCGAGACGCTCGACTGGATACGAAATTTGCCAATTTGGGTCCCGACGGTGCTTGAAACCAGCCAATTGGGGGAAGAAGGCGAGGATTAGAGGAAAAAGTTGAATAGTACAAGTTCGATACTTACGTCTATCATCTTTTTCTAGTAGCTCGCACTTCTAGTTCTAGTACCAGTAGTAGAGGACAGTTGGAATCGACCTGCTTAGTCGCGAGGTACAACAATGCAGCATCGTACAAAAAGGGACGTCGATAAATTAATTACAATTAGTAGTTTGTTGTTGTAGTCGGAATCGGATATGAATCCAGGGTGACCATCAAGACCATAACAAAACGAGACACAGAGCGAAACGACCTTCCGCCGAAAAATTCTTGAAGTCGTATTCCGCTTTGCTAGCGTCAAACAGGTACTCCTGGTTCACTATGAGGTTAATCAGCAGATACATCGTGACAGTGACATTAATAATTAGAATTTCCACCAATCCATCTTCTGCAACTGCATCTGCAGCAAGAGCATCGTGGTACCCGCTTTGTTTCCCACGAGAAACAACAAACGGGACCAAGTTACTTCATGCTTTCAGAAATGGGTTGGATTTTGGAAGATGGATTCATTAGGACTGACATTTGTTGTCTAGCCTTAAGATAATGATGGCGGGTAAAGGCGGCCCCGTGATGCCTGGCACGCCCATTGGCGATTGCCGAAAAATCTTCATATACGCCAGGAAAACGAACAAGTTCAGGAAGGTTGGGAAGACCTGATATGGGCGCAAAATGATAACAGTGTCAGTATGAACGAGACCGTGTCAGTTTGTCTTTAGGTAAAGCAAAAGGTATAGAGAATGAACAATTTCAGATATCCTTCCAGCTACTCTATTCTTCATCTCCACTCCTCACACGACAAGTTTTAACCACAAGTATTCAAAACGACGACAAAAAAAAGAAAAAATACTGCAAGTTCCGGAACCAGACGTAATGCGAGACCTAAGCAGAGGAGTCCCAAGCCCCAGGCTAACACACCGACAACGAAGAGCATGTGCGCGCAAAGGGCTGCTGCAACTCCAAACTGAGCGGAGTTCAGGTCAATCACCTTTCGCACATGCGGCATTGAAAATTAGAAGAGGAAGGCTTAGTGCTTTCTTCGAGAGGGAAAAGGACGATATTGATTTGTTAATGACTGACCAGATCCATGTCACATGTCTTTGTCTCCGATCTGACCTACCAAATCACCATCATCGTGATACTACAATGACTAAGAATGAGGTAAGTATACAACTCCTACTTCTAGCTCAGAGTAATTTATATGTAAGGTTTGCCAGCTCGCATGCCATGGAGCTGCATGGAGCTAAAGAGAGCGCTTCTAGCGTCCGTTAGAGATCTGCGCTCCATGCACTCCATGCGCCATGCGTGCTATAAGCTGTTCTGCTAGCTGTTACTGTTTCCTCAGAGGTCTTTGCCATAATCAAAAGCTTGAATTGGAATCTCTCTACATTTCATGAGGAAGGCGATACCGATGATCATCACGGCACAACTGATCGGCATAGCGCCATCGTTGAGGCCAGAGGCCTCTGCCAGTTCGGAATGACCCATCTTGATTTCTCTCTTGGATGGTGGTTTCAGTCTACTCTGCTTTTTGTTTGACTTGGATGAGACGAGCTAGAAGTTTACTTTTTCTGGCTGATTTTTCTGTTGATAGGGTGATCTGCTCCTTTGAGTTCGATTTTAGAGGCAATCATCGAAAGAGTAGCCAAGCAAATAAAAATTTTGCAAAATAATAACTCGAGATCCCCCCGGAAGTGTCAACATCTAGAGTCGATCGCAATTCGTCTTTTTTCCTTTTTCGCTCGTCCTGATTTGGTCTCATCCGGCACACAGACACATCATTCTGTTCAGCAGTTTTTTCGTTTTTAGCTCTCTCCCATGACGCGACAACGAGCAGCAAGTTAAATTAAGCCGCGAATTTTTATTCTCTCGGTTTTGTATTCTCTCGGTTTTGAAGGCCATGGCTGCTTGAAATCAACTAGAACTAAGTTGTTGCACCTGCTGTATCAGGTTGTACCCTGTCCTGTCAAAAAACAAAAATGAAGATGCGCAACTATATATAAACAAGTGAATTGATGCGTCGGTCTCATCTTCACTATCAAAGTCCTCCCCGTAGCCATGATACAATCCTCACGCTCACCCTCTCCCCTCCATCAGTTCTACAAGCGCGTCCTTCTTCTTATCACCACTACTTCCATGATCTGGAATCTGCAGCATCCTCGCATTATCCCGTCGTCCACCTTCTTCGAGTTCCAAAATCGTTACTTCTAGTCTCTTTTCCAATCTTTTCGGATAATCTTGAGGTGCCAAAACGTTTCTGACCAGAAAGAGTGCCTCACGGGAAAGCTTCGCGCTTTGATACAAGTCTGCCCTCCTAGCCAAGTCTGTGGCCACCTTTTTGAGAACTTTCGGCTCCGAACGCGACACTCGCATGTACGCGTCAAGACACCAAAAGAGTGACTGGAGGGATAGCTTCTTTCTTTTGCCTCTACTTCTGGAGGTCGTGGAAGATTTTTGCTTCTTCTTTTCGGAAATACTGCTAAGCTCTGATACTGATGCGCCGGGGCTCGTCGTTTCTTCAGAAGAAGTCTCAACGTCGTCCTTCAAACTTTTATCCTCGTCTTCCGCCTCCGTTTTCCCACCTTCCATGTCCTCTTGTTCCTCCTCCAACATCTCCAGAGCTGCTGTCTTTTCCAAGTGCTTCAAAAATTCAGCACTATTGCTACCAGCCTTGATCATAGTATCTTTTTCCACATCTAGGCCATAGTGCCAGGCCAACTTTGCGGTCAGAGTATCAAACAGGCTCTCGTGTGCCATGCCTAGCAGCGCGTAAGCATGCGCTATCCGTATAGTCTGCGATATGGAAGCATAAGCAGGCCTTTGTTCCAGTAGTTTCGGAGCGTTTTGAAACAGAACGCCATGTGGAATATTCGTGATTAGAAAAGGCTGGTGCAGTAGTGCTGCTGCTGCCATTTTTAATGTCAATGTGAGTCTAATAATATGTTGTAAATGTTGTTGATTTTAGTCCCAGCCAAGATCAAGTGGAACGCCCATGATCATAGCTGTAAGGACGAGACTAAAAACTACCTAGTACTGACCAGGCTCACACTAGACACTGCCACCATCACCAGTCAACACTTTCACCCGCGTCTTAACTGTTGTGCAAAACTTGTACACGCAAGCATCAATGTCTGCGCATCCAGGTTCGGACCACGCAGAGCTAAAATGTCTCCAATATGCCGAAACAGCACGTCAATCCTATAGTCCCTACGACTTGAACTTGAGAATCCTCCTGTAGCTGCAGACGCAGAGCTTCCTCCATCATTCGCGCCTACTTGGCTTTGACCAGATGAGAAAATTTGTCGCGCAACCTCTAGCTCTCCACCTCCCTGTCCGTCTTGGTCATTTCCGCCCCCTTGTAACGCGACCCTTCCATGCTCAGCACCAAGACCCCATTCTGAATACGTCCTTAAGATCTGCGCCAGGACATACGGACTCCATTTTTTCCGTTGGTGTGGCAGTTTCTGTGGTAACGTTTCCAGAAAATGCTCGAACAAAGCACCAACATTGGCAGATACTCCACTCGAAGTCAGTCCTCCTGGAGGTCTGGGGGATAAGCCATCTTGCAACTGACTTTTCATCTTCTTGCCTCCTCCCCCTCCTGAGGTTATCTGCTGCATGGAGGTACAACTAGCATCATCCCTGTTTCCTCTTCCCACCTGTGCCTTCTCTGCATACGCCAGCCTCGCTTCCACGTAAAATGGGGATTTATGCAATGCAACTAGCAGTCTCGCCAGGTTGTGGTGTCCAAAGTCCTTCCGCTTGTCCCATAATTCATCGGTGAAAACACGCCAGAGGAAGTGATTCTCGTAGAGATGCAAAAGGCTGAAGGCTTCGGCTAAGATGACCAAAGATGGCGCAGTCAAGAAGGATAGGTTCCGACAGACTTCTTGTCCGAGAACTGACATCAAATCTGGATCATTATACCGCAATCGCGCAAGGCCATCGACGATCGCCACGATCGAACGCGCATGGTTAGAGCGCCGAGCGCGGTCTTTGGATTAGAAATGTGTCACAACAAGGATTAGAAATGTGGTTACTTACATCTTTTAAGCCGCTTACAGATTTACCGCGGTCGTTCGCCGGTAAAGGCAGAAAGAGTGGTGAATCTTGCGTCACAATGCATTTTTGAAAAATTGGCAACAGCCCCTCTCACAGAATTGAGCATCTAAAAACAAGATAAGATTTAACTGCAAAAAAGCGTGCTCGGCTCATAATGTTGTCCCAGCAAAGGATTCGTGAAATTAAAGGCTTCACCTCCACCCTTCGTTCTCGTACTCGCAAAGACGTCCTTGCGCGCGCTGGATCCTAGCTGGACTTGCTGTGAGATTTGCTTTCTCAAAACCTCTAGAACCTTCAGCATGGACTCTGCCACAGTTGTTGTAGAAGAACTTAAGAAGGATGTAGTTATTGTGCTAGGTGCTGACGGCGCGCTCTTAGAAGTAGTAGATAAAGACTTCGGTCCACTTTTCTTGTTAGCATCAACTGCCATTCTAGAGGCAAGTGACCCACTCCCGCTGCTCTTCAACTTCGCTATCCCTTTTTTGCCAGCTCTTATTGTTCTGCTTTTTGCTCTCGCTTGATGAGCCTTCGGAGGCAGCATTTGTTTCCCCCAAAAGTGTGCAAAAACTTGCAAAGTGCGTCCTAGTCGTTCTACATCCAGCTCATGGGACCTTTTCGCCACCTCTCTGGCCGCTAAACGTAGGAGTAATGGCTTCTCTACGTCGAGTCAACGATTAGCGGAGAAGATCACGGCGAGAGTCTGAGTTGTATTAGGCGCTAAATAATCATACTCAGTAAGGAGAATGCCTGAGGTTAAAGTACATAGATATGAAAATGAAGTTATTTCAGAAATTTAGACTTAGAGTGTGTCACCATAATCCGATACGCCTCCAACAGCTTACAAAGATCCGCGGTGCCAAAACGCCCCAGATTCGCAGATGCTTCCTGTCCCAAAACGTCCAGTAATCGTCGATCTCGGTACTTCAACAGGGCAAAGCTGAAGACTATATTCGCCACATGCGCAGGTTCCAATGGTGGTGTTCCGCGAGAAGAGGAGCAAGAGGAGGGGTGGTATGAAAAAGGGAAAAGTAGGATGGTCTTGCTTTCCCTGGAGTTCTTGGCACGACCACAGTGGTACCTTGATACGTGAATTGGTCCCTAGCTGAAACTCTATAAATGAAGATCAGCATCACGATCCTTATGAAATATCGGGTGGGTTAGGTTAGGGAATCACGTAGTTGGTTCGGAATCCCTCAACAACCTCACGTAGTAGTTGGCTGTGCTCATTATGATTATACGGGGCAGGGATCACGCGGCGTCAAAGAGAATTCTTTTGGCCCGTTATTTAATTCGTTTACTCAACAATGTCAATGTCTCCATGGTCTTGCCAGCCTTACTCAACATCCAAGACAGCCGAAAAAAACAATCAAAAAAAAAGACGATCAGCATCACAATCCCCATGTAATAAATAGCGGAATGCAAAACATAATCCAAGAAACATAATGTTGCTCCCGCGAATTCCTGTGCCCTCAGCGAAATAGCGCGCCACAAAGCGAGGTCCCGACGCTGTTCTTGTACACAGCGACGCGCATATCTTCCCAATCCATCTGGGGTCATACGAGCAAGCAAGGACCTCGTCTCGCTACTGACTTCCTGATAGGCCTGAGTCGCCGGTCCACGACTTGATAATCTTCTAGTCCGGTTGAAATTGCTGCGTTGATCAGGTATAGTCGATGTCGAAGCGGGAGTTGATGCAGATGCCGAGGTGGAAGTACCATCATCTCTGCTTTCCGGCCCATTGGCTGCAGCCCCATCTGCTCCTGGTATCCACGCGTCATCTCTGCCCTCCTCTGTCCGCAACACGGCTTTCTTGTTGAACCGCCCTCGTCGTCGACCTACGGCCCGCCAGGCGGGCATCGAAGGACGCAGCATCTTGTTTCCGTCAGCGTATAAAAATTAGTAGATACACCATTCGCTCTCTTCATCTTCTCTCTCTCACAGCTTTACGAAGATGGGATCAGTCGGATCTTCTCAGCCAGAACCTTCATCACGATCCTTCAGCAAGTAGAACTGCGATCCCCCATCAAGTCAGATCTTGTGCAAATGATCCTGATCTATTTGACAAGGGTGCATGATTGCTTCATCTCCTCTCGTGAACATTTCCTGCGGACGATAGAACACAACGACTACACTAGCTACGTGTATCTCAAGGAAGACGCTCGTCCTTGCATTAACGCCACACTGTCGTCGAAATTGAATTTGTACCTGCAATGGATAAAGGAGTTGCACTAGTTCCAATGCCAATCGTCGTTCATTTGTACTTTCAGGAAGAGGTTTTCAACGTCGGTGCAATATTTTGTGGGTCACCAGTGAGCCCGCGTCTGGCGTAGCAATTTCAATTTGATTTAATTTCATCTACTTTTGCATAATCGTCACGACAAGTTCTACTTAGCTATACCGAATACTGGGAATAATCACAAGTTTTCACCGGAAAGAGGTTAAGTACTATCTCCTATTTCGAAGATCAAGACTCTAGAGCTCATTCACAGCTCAAAAGCTGTTCTCGACAGGAATACTGGGATAATTGAGTTTCGAGTGCTACAGTGCTCGTCTACAGATCTATGTCCTGTATGATTTCTTAGGCGGGGAAATACTTAGAAGAAAAACACGTTGTACATACTGATACTTGTTCGAGAATACGTTGTTCCATGTGTCGTCCGATTTCAAGTTCTGGTGCAGAAGACGAGCAAAGCTCAGTTCATCATATTTCTTAATCTCGAAAATATTTTGTTTTCAGCAGGTGAGCAGCCCGAGTCCGACGAGCTCAAAGCACATCACTATATCACACTGCTTACTACTTATAATATAATTCACCTCAACTTCTTCTAGTACGTTCGCTTAATACACACCGCATCCACCTTCTGAGTGAATTCGCCTTTGACTCGCGGGATTCGTTTGGTTTCGAGTCCCTCTGTCGGGTCCGCTTTTACCAGCTCCTTCTTGTAGACCGAGACATAGGGATCTCTCAGCTTTTCCCAGTTCTTGCGCGTTGACATAGCGATCTTGCTTGGAGCCAGGTGTCTGGACACCTGTTTAAGGAGGTCTAGTGGAGCCTGGAGGTGGAGAAGGAAGATGTAGTCTTTTTTCATAATTATAATTATTCGATAAACTGAAATAAGCGAGTAACTACTTAGAATAAGCGAGATACTGAAACAAGAGCAATGTAATGAGAATGACTCTGTTATTTCAGTTGGCTACTCGGCTATTTTGAGTTTTCGATTAATCATTTCTAGTACCATAAGAATTGTTCAGATGAAGTTGAGTGAATCAATCATGACAATGAAGCTCCGGTACTAGAACCCAGCCTGAAATTACCTCGATCGGATGCGATCCCTCATAGAACTTCTCGCAGTGATATGGGTTTTTCAGGCTCCCCTTAGCCGTCTCCGGATCCTGGTAAAAATACTGCGCGCTCGTGATGTAAGCTTTTTGACGGAGGCCTTTCTTAGAATTTCCTAGAAAGATTGGTGAAGTACTAAGAGAAACAAACGTGAGACCGTGGCTACGTTTCTGCTAAGTTCTTTCCAACTCATATTAGGAGTAACGTAAATCCATCCTCAGCAGCATCTTGGGCTCCCGCTAGTTCCCTTTAAAGAAAACGGAAGGAACAAGATGCTTCTGAGTATCCCCTTAGTTTTTCGTTCCTCTATTAGAGACTAAATTCTTTCCGACTCATAACCCTTGTTGTCCGCACATCACCACTGTGTCCGAACAACAGCGATGCTTCCATTCCGCCTGCATGATAGACCGGTTTCTCTCCACTTGCACGAATAGACTCAACATCGGAGCCTGAGCCCACGCTTGAGTTGTATCGGGCTTTAGATGTTCCTTATTCTTCTGCCTCTAATAGAAGTACTGTTGTAAGGAGAATGTTGACGAGGATGATAAGGTCTAGGACGACGGAAATTGAGGAACTACACGTACACAGGAAGATATGTTGACTGCTCAATTATACTTCTAGTATGTACTTGAGAGTTGTATGTACTTGAGTGATCGACTGACTGATTGCTTGATTGATTGACTGACTGACTGATTCCTTGATTGATTGATTGATGTACCCACTCGAGGGGTGTAAACTGGTAGAGCGCAGTATCTAAGAGGTCGTATAGTAGAGATTGACATTCTTGACATCTTTAAAGAGGTACATCTAAGTACATGTTCATCCAATAATAAGCTATCTGTCAGTCCATCATGTAGTTGTTCATCCAACAATTATTTACTAAATAAGCTATGTATAGGTGTTCATCCAAGTTTCGTCCAAGTTGCTATTTTGTAAAGCTATCTCAATTATTTACTAGATAAGCTATCTGTCAGTCCATAACAGAATCAAATCCCTGTTGCTTGTGATATGACATCACAAGTCGCGGGTCTTGATACGCTGAGTGAGTGATGGATTCCGGTGTTGGGAAGTTGAGCTTACCCTTGTCGACAAGCTCCCGACCGAAATTGTCTTCATTGAAGTTGTGAATCAATACTCCTTGTCGAAAATCCGTCATTTTGTCTTTTCGTTTTTGTCTGTCACAAACTTTTACCAACAAGTTGCTACTTACTCCCTACTGTTGTGGTTTGGGATTGGGTATCAATGCTTGATGATGATGTTATAATTTTGTTTGTTCTGTCTGCTCGCCATATTTCAGATAGGATCAGAACATTAGACTTGAAAAAGCATTGACTTCAAGCACGGGCTCAAAGTTGGAAGTAGTGGACGAGGTGTATTCAGTTGGCTTTGAGATCAACAGAGGTATTGAACGACATTGCGATTGACCGTCACCGAGGCAACGACACAGATGACGACTAGGGCGTCGAGGTAGCAATGTAGTGGTCAGATTGAGTTCCCTCTCCGTTGTAACTAGACCTTACACGACTGCACTCGCTCTATCGCCGAATTCAAAACCGATCGCGGTCGATAACTAGCATGAGCTGCGCCTTCTCTCACGAGAAATTGAAACACATACACAGCTTAGGAAACTCTTGTACTATAAGGGCGACAACGACCCATTCCTTGATGCGTTTTGCGATTCACCTCTGAGGCCCGCAACTGTATCTGTAAGCCTTGCATGCAATTGTGAATATTTGTTTTGCAACTTCACACGTCAAATATTCTTGCTTCAGAGGCGCAAGGCGGTTATGCGTGGAGGAGCAGGAGAGTCCTTCTTTGAAAGAAGGCTCTACCTCTGCTAGCGCGAGTAGTAATAAAATCTACCTAGATATAAGTTTCATTGATCATGAATTATCCATGCTCAACACCTCCCTGCTGATGTCACATAAAGCTATCTGTACTAGATTGTGACTTGGTTTTTTTCTTCTTCTTCGCTTTTTCGATCGCAGCACTAGCAGACGAGTGACTGCTGTGGCCCATATCACTTGCTGAAATTGAAGACACTGATGCCGAGCCGCTAGAAGACGAAGATTTCTTCTTTTTCTTTCCTTCATTAGCCTTGCTGTTCAAAGTCATGGCAACTGCTTCATCGTCGATAGAAGTTGAGTAAGCGTGCTCACCCGTAGCAAGGTTGTAGTCGTCCATCCTGGAAGACATTTTTTCACCCCCTGGTGATGGGGATGAGAACTCTTGCCCCTTGGAGTTATTGGGCTTTTTAGGCGAAGAAGATGCTGCACCCGGTTTCTTCATACTGCGAATGATGTCCGGACCATAGCAAAGCCCCACACCTAATGCCACGACTGCGATTCCTGCGATCACTACAATCGCCCAACGCGGAAAACCACTCATGTCCGTGTCCTCAGATTTCTCGTAGGTACCACCAAAATCAGCTGTATTACTGTCCGCTTGCGCAGAGGCCGCAAATTGGCGTAAAACTTCCTGACGGAAAGCGGTGTAGTCTAGAACTTTCGCAGAAAACGCGGTTTCAAACTGCAACACAGGAGTTTGTGACGAGGCACTTGAAGTTGCTAGAATTTCCGTGACTGCACCAAAACTACGGTCGGGAACAGTTATTCCTGCTGTTGTGCCGGACCGAAGTGTTCCAACAGTGTTATCCATACCTCCTGAAGCAGTAGAGGTTGAGCTTGCCGTTCCAGGAGAAGAAGATGTGACCCCAACAACCGGCAATTCAAACACATCACACAATGCCTGAAATGGCGGAATCAGTAGCAACTCTGACAATTCCACGGCTTTCCGCAACATCGCTGGTCCATTCGCAGTAGAGTCGTAGGTCACACTGGTTGTAACCAAAGCTACAAACCTGGTTTCGAAACCACTAGTGGCAGTTGGCTGATCAGCAACAGTTGCGAACGTGACACTAGAAATCTCACTCCAGTCGAGGGATAGCGTTGTGGTTGTACTACTAGAGGAACTCCCAGTTCCAGAGGAACCAGAAGATCCACTACCAGATGCACTGTTGTCTTTGTTAGCCACAGTCAAAACACCTTGCATATTTCTCCTGGTCATCAAGCTGGCGAAAATGCTGGCCAATTGATTGTTCAAGTTGAAAGCGCCACTTGTTGATTGAGCCAAGTCAACCACAACAGTCGGAAAAAGGTGATGCGGGCCGTTGCCTGAGAGCGGAAAATCGCTCGCACTGGCAACAGGGGTCATCACGATCGTGTTCGAACTGGAGGCATTTGGATCCGTATCGACTGAGAGTAGTTGTGAACTCACAGAAGCAGGCACAGAAACTTGAGAGGCGACAGCACTGCTTGTAAGGGTTTGGAGGGCAGTCTGCGTGGTCTGAGCATCAGATGAGCTAGGGCCGGAAGCGACGTAGACACTGAAGTCAACGTCGATTTTGACGGCAGCCTGCAAGTGGCGGGAAGCAGAAGCCGTGACCGTTTCAGAAGATAGTGCAAGCGGAAATTCTGGCATCGACATCAATTCCAAATCCGAGAAATCCATATCCATGTAGTTCTTCAGTCCAGACATCTCCACTTCGGTGAGTCCTCTCAAACGCCCACTCGCCACACTGACCGACAGCACTTTCACATTATCAACCGCTACTCCAGCGGCGGCTGCGATGCCATTACGCAAAGAGGTTCGAAAATCTGCATCGGAAATAATGGTTTGCACATTACTGCTCGCCGATAGCTGGAACAGGACAGACGTACTCGTCTGCATAGCGACACCCGCAGGAATCGTTGTGGTCGTTGTCGTCGTGGTCGGGGAAGGAGTCGCTGCCGGTGAAGGTGGTGGAGTGGCTGTCGGTGTTGGCGTCGGGGAAGGAGTCGTTGCCGGTGAAGGTGCCGGCGCGGGACTTGCTGCTTGTACCGAGGCGTATCTCAAAGTGAGCGCACAACCGCTGCTCCATCCTGAATCCGGCGGGTACAGTTGCGTTGATGCAACTTCAGATGCAAACAAACGACTTCGACTGCGGCCACTGTTGAACACTACCTCGTAGCTGATCACCCATTTTGACGTTCCACCAGTAACCACGCGCTCCACAGCCCTCGTCGACGTGGTCGATGAACACAGGCTGTCGGAACTGGATGGCGCAACACTCGTGCATTTCCGATAAATGGGAGAGCCGCCAGCTTCACTACACGAACCACCGCCACCGCAGACTGCGGAATACTCCCCGTTGGCTGCCCAAGAAGAACAACCGCTGACGGCGACGCGAGTAACAACGAGCCCGTTTTGCGTCAACAGCATACGGCGAATGTCGCGACTGAAAAAAACAGTCTCAAACTCTGCGAGATGACGCTTGATTGCGATGCTGTAAGTGTTCTTTGATGCTGCGGGACTTGTGGTCGTCCTTGCGGTAGCAGATTCCGTGGCTTGTTCCGCGTCCGTCTCCTCCCAAAATAACGCAGTGAACACGGTCCTCAACATTTCCTGAAAAAAACGCAAATCACTAGCCATTATCTGCGGTCTGTAGGGCGATAGCAATGCAACGTCCATATGCGGAGAACGCTCCGTAGGATCTTGATGGAGATCAAAAGCCACATAGTGTCTGGTAGGATAATGGTGTGCATCAGCTAGCATCTTCCAACGGCCGTCGCAACTGATGTAAGCTCTCGTGGTATCGTCGAAGACTGAACGGAAGAAGAGACCAGACGTAGAAGAAGTACTTCTAGGATCTTCTTGATGCACTTCCGAGAATTGATGATCATCATGTCCCAAAAATTCAACGCCGCCACAAGATCCTCCTTGAAACAGACTCGTTGCATGTTGGATCAAATCACTACGAATGTTTTGTGAAGCGATGCGCAGGCCTGCTTCTTCCAAAATCGTAGGATGAAGGTCAGCGAGGGAGAAGATGGCACTACCTTGCTCATGCAGCTGCTTTCTAGAAGGAGCCCAAGAACCACTTCCACTTCTAAGCCCATTCCCCCAAACAACAATCGGCACTCTCAATGCTTCATTAAACAAGGACGGACCGTGTCGCCATTCGCGATGTTCTCCGAACATCTCACCATGATCGCCAATGAGGAAAAACTTACTAGTAGAGGTACCACGTGGTCTAGTATTAGTAGAGGTTGAAGATGAAGAAGTTCTCTTGCTGCTGGTCATGGTGGTAGTCCTCTGTTGTATCTGTTCAAAATCAGCTGCAACCTTCGCAATATCCCGAATGATCCCCTTCTCATACTCGATTCCCTGTCGATACCTGTCCCACTTTCCATGGTGCCACTTCGCGTGCGAATCGAGCAGAAAGATGAAGGCGAAAGTTTTGTCTCCTTGAAGATGTGCTTTTGATGTGGATGTGCTGGATGAAGACGCTGTAGTGGAAGCAAGGACGAAGTCTCGATATCGTTGCACAACCCGTCTTGCCAGTTCTGGAGAAGCGAAAGTGTTGTCCAACATTTTTTCGTTTCCAGTTCCAGCGAGTAGTGTCTCTCTTCCAACAACGTGATCAAAGCCTAAATCAGCTAGTAGTTCCTCTGAGAGGACATGGTTTGCGTGTTCCCCGGTTGACAGGAGCATGGTTCGGAACCTCTTCTTCGATCGCAGTAGGTGTGGCAAACAAGTGTTGATCTTATCGCTAGTGACCACTTCCCGCCATTCTGCGAAGGAGAAACCGGCTTCAGCCGGACGACCACACAAGAATTGGAGTGCACTCTTCAACGTGTTTGGGAAAGCGGCGTAAGCGTCGAGAGTGAGGAAGACGGGACGGATGGTTGAACTTTCTGAAGGAGAAGAAGAAGCAGATGATGCACTTGACGAGGCAGAAGAAGACGATGCGGTAGAAGAAGTTGAGAGGTCAAACATCCTTGTGACCTCATCTTTAAGAAACACTTCTTCGAAAGCATCAGACCGCAACGACTCCACGATGAAGAAGACGTAGTGCTCGTCTTGTTTCTCTTGCTCTTCTTCTTGCAACTCCCTCCTCGTGTCGATTTCTTCGATTTCCACTGGCGCAAAAGCACCAGATGAAGCACCTCCTTGACTACTACCACCAGCAAGGCTTCGACCAAAAAGTCCGCCTAGTAGACTCTCCCCAGTTCCATCCTCGCCATCTTTCTCCTGAGCTGTTGTACTAGCAACCAGCAGTTGTCTCCGTACAAGTGGTTTTCCAGTATTTTCGACATCCATGTGAGCGGGAATGCTGTCGTCACTCCACGAAAGTAGGCTTTTTTCCTGAGAAGTGCGCAATGGAAGAGCCTGTAAAATGCGTATGACAAGAGATTCACGAAAGAGTTGGGCAGAGGAGGTTGGGAACATGTTGCCAAATTGATGTGCGTTGCTAGTCTCTCCGGAAAAGGGAAGCAATAGAAAGACGAGTGCTGCTGCTGCTACAGAAGCACCCAGCAGTAGAGTCTTGGCAATGAAGGAAAGAGTGCGCGTGAACGTACGTGTTGGTTGTGACGGAGATGAGGCAGATGTGGGGGTCGTGCTTTCCGTGACAACATGATCCAGATTTATGTCATCTGTAGGTAGTTCGTGTGGAGTCCCTTTTTGAGTTGTTCGCCGATTCGCACTCCCCGTCGTGCTGCTTAAAGACATCGACAACGACACCAACAGCACCACCGCACACACCACCTGCGCCATCGCAGACGTCACAATTTCCTCGCACCATTGGTGTAGGTAGAAGCCACTCCTAGCATATTCTGCGCCCAGAAAGATCTTGATGAAACTAGGGAAGTGCATTTTGCGGCCAAGGTATTGGAGATGGACGAAGTCCAAGATGGCGAGAGAGACGAAGCACAGAGCGATCGTGTTCTCCAGAAGGAGGTGGATGCGGTTCTTGCGGACTTGATGATATTGGCGAGGATGTTGAGTAGGTTCTTGAGAGTTGACTATCGTGTAGGTGTCGTACCAAGAAGTCCTTACCAATTTTTTGCTATCCTTCGGAAGAGCAGCTGCCACCACCCGTTTCAGCACCATCCTGACCACCACACCACATACCTCCACGACGCTGCTCACCAACGTCGCCACCAGAGTAGCAAACCCAAAAATGAGCGCATTGTTCAACACAAAGCTACCCACAACGACACTGAAAGACGAGGAGCTCTGAATCTGATGAGAACTGGATGAATTATTGACAATCATCCCAGTGGCCAGAGTGAAAGCTGTCAAAAGAACCAATCCCGCATGCTGCTGGAGAAAAGAACGCAGACGGGACGAGGACTTCTTAAAGACCGACATCTCGTGCTTCATTTTGATGTTCATGTTCTTGGAGAAAGTGTCTTGTTGTAGAGAAGCTGTCATGATTTTTGTTCTTTGATCTCAAGGCGACAATGTTGGAAAAAGTGATGATGAAGTTGAAGAGCATAAACTGTAGTTAAGGATCTTAAAGGAGACGTACAATGCGACACCTTCGTTCTCAAAATATGGGAAGAGAGAACGAAAGGTGTCGTCAAGAAATCTATTCAGGACAATGCTGCACCGAATCTTGTTTCATTTATGTGGAAGAACTGGAAACCTATTTATTATCTCGATACTGGCTGCAAACGAAAAGAGAATTAGGTAATTATGATAACACATCACATAAAAATGTGATTAGCAACAAAGCACTAGCCCTTCTATCTTGTCCATAGGAGCTGCACACGCGGACGCGAACAAGAATGAGAACTTCAATTATAGACTGCTAAAAAGCACGAGGCAAGCATGCCAGATTCATTGAACTAAAGAGATGAAAAGTGAGAGAAAAAGGGGTGATAAATACTTTTTCCAAAGCGTAATAGAAAATAAATGAGTTGGGGGACAGGAAACGGTCTGCACCGAATTGCCCTCCTGTAAGTGTAGTCAGATCAGATTCTGACAGGAAGAGAAGATTGTCTTACAACAGTTACAGATTTTTACAGCTAGAGACTTCTTAGCCCATTAGCTCTCGTGCTTCTTACACACCACAAATTACTAGAACAAGCAGCAGCACTCCCACTCGTACTCGTTCCCTCGTCGGTTACAGAAATCTTCGACAAAATGAATAGCTTGCGCATAAATAATCTACCTTCCCTCGTTGTTCAGCGAATCACACAATTTGTACACGCAGTCACAAAGATTTTCTTATACTTTTTTCTCGCTTCTCTCGTTATCTTAGTATGGTCCTCTTCTTGACTAAGAATATGAGTACTAAAATGAATACTGTCGAAAGCGGATCTCTGAGAGTCACGAATCCTTGATTCTGAAGATGAAATTCTTTTTCTTTATCATTAATCTACGATACTGTTCTTGTGAATGAATCGAATTTAGGACAGGTTGCAAATTTTTGTTTTCCTTGTTTGCTGAAGATTGACAGACATCCAGGATAAGAGGGTTTGGGAAGGGTGAGACCTGTTGAAAGGTGGTTTAGAAGAGAGGAGGTGGAGAGTAGGCACCAGGTAGTTGGAGTGATAGAGATGAGGATAGAAACGAACCGAAGGAGCCCTATCAAGCTTCTTCAAGGCTGCAGATTTACCGTTTCTTTCGTGGACTAGAGGCCCACCGCAACTTGAAGCATACATAGGAATAATCATAACGTCAAAATCAGAAAAACGCAGAATCATAATACTTAAATTAAAAGTAGGACTAATGAATCCAACAAATGAGCCACGACTAAAATCGAAATCGGTTCCGAATGAAGTTCCTGTTCCAGTATAGAATAGAAGACTTAAACATGATTTAGCATTATAAAAATCCTCCAAAATCGAACTATAACTGACTGTCTAAGCTGTTGCAGTAGAATCTTCAGAATCGCAGTTTACACGAAGTAGAATTCATCAGAATTTCACTTCCTCCTGATCAAAGAGGAATTGTGTGAAATCCTCTTCTTCCTCCAGTTCAACTTCGCCCCGACGCCTCAGGCGCTCTTCGGCACAGAGACCGTCCTCGCATATTGTCTCTTCAAACGCGATTTCACCGTGTCTCCTAGTCACTTCTAACCGTGCCAGTCTTTCGTACTTGGAAAACAAAGGGACCGCAGGCCATCCACGCTGTAAGCGCTCCTCCTTGGACCAAAACATCCTGTTGGGTTGGGTTGGAGAGAGTGTCAATTTGAAGTTGAAGTGAGGATCACTCAACGACAGCAACGACTTTCTTTGTGATGAAAAGATCAAACGTAAAAACGGACTCACAAGTTCAAGGAGTAGCGGCTCCAGAAGTCGCTATGTCCCCAGAAATCGGGGGAGGACTCAGCTCGCTGAGTGCCGCCCGCACAACCACAGCAGAGCAGTGGCTGGTTGCAGCATGGAAGAACGGCGGCGCCTAGGTAGCCTCAAAAAAAAGCAACTGAACTCCCGTCAGGCTTGGCGGCGCCAATCGTCGGGGCACTTTTATCGACCACACCCGGAGCACGCTCCTCCTCCGGTTGGTCTTCAGTCGAAGAGAAAGCCGGCGCGCCGTTGCGCTTCTTTTCTGGTTCTTCTGGAAACAAATCCCCCGGCGCTCCACCCGTTTCCGGCGCAGATCGGGCAGGGAGTAAGTTGCCGACATGAGTGCGGCGCCCTCTTCTTGGTGGTTTCGTCTTGCTCTCTCCCTGGTGTTGTTTTGCTCATTCCCTCCCATGTCTCGAAACAAGGCCAACGCGTCGCCCTTCAGTTCATGCAAATCACCCCCACGAGCTTGCACCAGGTACCGCGGTGCCTCTGGATCAACTGAGAACTTCACGCCTTGCAGATATCGCCCGGCGGCGGAGGCATCCATCCGGAAACGAGCAGGCCGCGCGAACTTCGTCCGCGCCTTCAGTCAGGCCCTTCCAGACTTGGCCAGCACCAAGGACCAGGGCGATCTGCTTCTGCCGGTGCTCGAAGTCCTTGACAAGACTGCCCGCGCCAGTCTGCGCTTTCGTGGCCTCCTCGACAGCCTTCTCCAGGTCTTTCACCGTTGGAGCCTTCAAGCGCTCGCCTCTCTCAATTGCAAGGAAGCCCCACCCACTTGCTCCGCGCAAAGCGGAGCACGCGGCAAACTGCCTCCGGCGCAGGATTCCGCTCCCTCGAATTCAAGGCGCGGACGACCGCAGAGCGAGGAACGCAGTCACCACCAGCGGGGTGAGACGGCTGGCCACGCAGCTAAACACTTCCGCCATGCCGTTGCTTTGCGGATAGCCCACAGGGGTCCCGGCCGGGCTGATTCCTAGAAGCCAGCGCACGAAAAGCCACCGGGATTATACCACGAAACTGGCCACCGTTGTCCGTCCAAGTGAAACCGGAGCGGTCCATCTCCTGAAACAAGTGCCAGCCCCGTAACTGTGACCGCACGGCGACCGCATCCGCAGACTCGAGCCGCCAAGCCCAGACTTTGCGCAACGTATGACACACACAGAGGAGCACCGCCCGAGACTCGTAGCACTTGCCTCCCCGTGGCTTGGGTAGCTTCTTTTTGCACGTCTTCAAGCCGATCCCCCAAGCTTAGAGCCCCACTCCCAATAGCCCCCGACGCTGGCTGGGCCGAAAGCACGCAGGTGCGGCGCCTAATATGACACCAAACAGAATACCAAACGCGCCACCTAATACGCGACCTAATCCCCGACCTTATGCGCATGCTAATACGCTTACCCACATAGTGGAAAAAATCAGAATGATATTATATAAATATATGCAAGTACCTTCCATGCAAATGCGCCACCATCGGCTTCATGACTCCCAAATTGCGATCGTGGAGCAAAAAAGACCCAAAATGATCCAAATGGTAGTCGAAACTCCAGGCACCGCGATTGCCTACTTCCCTCACTCGTTCCTCCAACCGTACCCCATAAGTCGACTCTATGAATTGACCTTGCTTGCACTCTCGGGAGATCAATGCTTTGTAGGGTTCAGTGTGCACAATGTGCGTCGAATCGTACCAGAAGAAAAGAGGAATTAGATGCTCTCTGAGGTTGACTTGATCGCGCATCTCTTTGTATTGCTCCTCTAGAAGTTGAGAATCAGAGGAAGGAGAGTCGGATGTAGAAGACGTGACACCATTTTGGTGTTGCTCTGATGTGCTTGAGCTTGACGACGAAGATGTAGACGAAATAACTGTGGCTGCACCAAGTCCTCGCCCTCCCGAAAATTCTTTCCAGTCTCCTTTATGTTGTCTCTTCACTCCTCCGCGTGAAATCGCTTCTCCTTGATTCTCCGGATCTCCACCTCGAACACTCATTGTCGCGGGTGCTGGAATAACGCACTTGGATCCTCTTTTTGAAGAGCTTGCGTGTGTTGCCGCAGCTACTTCAGGGACTCGGGCCCACTCTCCATACCTGCCACGACTTCGATTGGGATAGTTCACGTTGGTTCTAGATTGGAAACCGACATAGCGGATTCTAGGCTCTTCCTCCATCATGCGGACAACATGACTAATATCAAGAGGCTCGACAAAAGCGCGATCGTGCTGGACGACCATCACGTATTGGGTGCGGACCTGAGAGTGAGAGAGGGAGGTGTGTGTGTCATTTTACTACTTCCGGAGCCAAGTTAAAAGCAGAGATGATTGCCTGAAACATCGTTGTATCTATTCCGGGAGCTACATTATCGATGATGATCATGATCAAAATCAAAAGCGACTCCTGTTAAAACCCAAGAAATCAAGAAAATCTATACCTCCTCCAAGCCTCTTTTCAAGGCATGCGCGAAAGACAGATGCTTCGGCAGAGGACCTATCACTGTCGTTTTCCGTTGCTGTTCTCCGGTGCAGTACTTCTCCCGAAGATTGTCGCAATATTGCGAGTATCTATCGAAATCTTCTTTTGTCACCCGGCCTCGTTTCCACACTACACGCTGTTTTCCTTTTCTTTTCTTGCTAGAGGAAGAAGTTCCACCTGGCGTTCCACTCTTGCTTTTGTTTTTGCTTGGGATCGATGTCTTCTTTGGAGTGGAAGAGCTCCTTGATGATGATGTTATCGGAGTAGTTGTTGCCTGTTGCTCTTCGGAGCCACTCTCTTCCTCGTCCTCGCTGTCTTCTTCGTCGTCATCACTGCCATCTTCATCAGAAGAGGTTGAAGAATTATCTTCTTCTTGACCGTCGGCGTCATCTTGTACTTGCTCGTCAGCATGATCTTGTACAACAACTTTTCCACTCGTCTTGTCAGCGTGGTCCGAGCGCCCCTCCAATGAGGCGGCTGTACTCGCAGCTTCCCCTTCGACTGCCTCTTCCTCCCCCGACGTGGTTGAAGCACTGATCTGGTATTGCCTTCTGCTTGAGCTGGGAGCACCGTCACCCCCCTCGCTCGAAGTTGTAGAGGCGCAAGAGGCAGCAGCGCGCGCTAATCCAGCACCGCAGCCAGTATTATCTGTCATTTTGTTGAGGGCCTCTGCATCGAGACCACCACCACCTCCACTACTGGCACAAGGAAAAGCATCCTCTGAAGAGGACTCTGTCTTGTTTTCGTGGTCTGATGTTACTGATGAACCTTTCTTGATACTATTTGCTTTTCCACCATCGTCCACAGGACAACTGTCATCATCCAGTACACAAGTACTTCCATCTGCCAATATCATCGTACTTTTCTGGCCATTATGGTTGGCTGGCCTTTCTATCCTCCTTATCGCGTCGCTTGGTATGATCCTGACGCCATCTGCTACAATGACCATCGGACATTTCTCCAACCCGGTACCGAAATCCATACTGCGGATCACGCCATCGACTAATGTAGTGGCTGGGTGCATGCCAATCGGCGACGTAACTAAAACTATCGTCAATACCTCCGACAAGTCGTTCCTTGGTATGTGCAGTTTTGGCCTCGGCAACAGATACTGCCGCAAATGCTCTCGCTCTTGGCCTTGTTTCACGGACAGCAGAAGCGGGGGTTCACACTCCGCTTGTTCAGCAGGTATTGAAATTGAAGATGAGCCGTTTAGCCTCTGTAGTTCTAGTTGGCTCTCTTTGTCCAGTCGTGACTGAACACACAGCAGACCATCTTTACTAAGAGGAGGCGGGGCTTTCCGCCCAGCTCGTCTTTTCCCTGAGCTACCTTTCTTCGAGCATATCACTCTCCTAGACGAGTAGATGTCGTAGTGCTTCGACGTCTGCCCAGGGTAATTTACGGCGCAAAAGGAAGTTGCATTCACAGTCGAAGAGCAGCTTATTCTATAGCTGCCTATGCCGTTGGTACTGCTAGAGGTTGAAGACGACCTCGTACCATTGCTCGTTTGCATGTCTCCTGAGCAGCTCAAACATCGCTGCTGCCCGTCTGATGTTGTTGAGTCTAGAGCGGTAGGATCTTCTACGTAGTTGGTTTCCGTCTCCGTGGTACTCGTCGCAGATGTCGCTAATGGAGAAGTACTAGATGAACTTGAAGACGAAGAGGTTGACGGCGTCTGCGTCTGACAGCCATAGGAGTTCCAGTAAGGAAGGGGGTAGTGGAACCTCCTTTCATCTCGCACAGCGTTTTCGTGCGCGGGCGCAAACATCTTGTTCGTATCGACTTGATGCAAGTTAAATTGTATCTCTAATGCTCAGTCGTAGCGCTGCCTCTCAGGGCATGAGTATGCCGTTCGAAGCGTGTTTCTGTAGAAACAGTGAAACTCGCATACGCACTAAGATTTCTAGAACCCGTCCTCACTCTTGAGACGTAACTACAGAGAAAGTAGAGCACACTCGGAGTTGGTGGAGAGAAGTAAATTCCACAACTCTGCCGTCACTCTCGTGCCTCGAAGGGTTGCAACCCATCTCAGGTCTGGAGTAAATTGAGATAATTTTGAAACTTGTGCAGCTGAACTTGATTTCGTGGTCATTGATTACACCTCGGATAATGCACTAGAAGGAGAGTGTTGCTGTCAGCGAGTACAAATAGCTAGTACAACTACAAACTGCTGTGATCGTCTACTTAGTCAAAGAACATTCCTGAAGCAAGTATCTTGCAGCTGAAAAGGACCGTCCGTGAGTTTTGGTTGAAGATCGTGGGTTGACATCTGGCCAGGCCTATTTTCATTTAATTTCGGAGGTGCAAAGGGATTTGAATTCGTAGCGTATTTATGATCCAGGCATTATTTGGTTTCAAAGTTCATGGGGATTCACTTTCACGGAACCTTTCGGAATTTTCTTACTAGATCACGACGTGCTTTCTTGATCCATCAGGTTATAGATGTAGTACTGTAGGAAATCACAAAAGCTTTCTTGAGTCTTTCGTTATCACATTGATGTTTTTTCTGGGAGTAAAAGAAAAAGAATGTGCTGTGAAGTAAAAATGGTTTTCTGTGCGTCATCTGTGGGCAAGTTCGTTATGCGACATAGTCAAGCTTTTCTGTGACCTACTATCTAACTTGTCGTTGTCATCCGTTGTTCGTTCTACTTTTTGTTCATCTGTAGCACTAGTTTGTCCTATCAGCTACAGCAAGTTCCTCCTATCGCAGCGGATGTCTATACAGCGAATTACCCGAACCCTCAGTAATGAGCAAAAATTTCTCATCTGGTGTTAGGCATAAACCGCTAATCTCTGGACCTGGCACGCTCATTATTGCGGTAACCTCACCTTCTGGATCGATGACGATGATCCTACCATTCTCTGTGTTATCCGCGAAGTCGAAATGTGCGACGAACAGGTCCCCAGTTGAAGAGACGGCGAGGGCTGCGGAGTGTGAAGATTCAACAATGATTGATCATGGCGGCAGAACTACAATCATGATGAACAAGCCTTGAAGATCCTCAAATAATACTGTAGATATACGAATACTTAACCACTCCTTGAGCTCGTTTAGTATGTATGGATCCCGAAGTAGAAAGAGGTTGTACCTGTCGGCCCAAATCTTCCACTCAACTGATGAAAGACTGTGCAGTGATAGACTCCAGGTGGGCTTTGGGTGAACCGCAGGACTCTGTTCATGTTCGTTTCCGCTACGTACAGCACTTTTTCGTCCTGTGTAAGCGCAATCCCACTTGGATATGCGAGGCACTGGTAGGCCAGCGGAATAAGCAGTTGCGTTGCTGGGTTGATGGCGAAAACACTGCCTTTGGGGTTACAAATTAGAAGTGAGATGAACATGAAAGTGAAAGGGGGGTGTCCGTGAAGTCCATGCTGTCGAACAAGAACCTCATTATGCGTTTGACTTTGATAGTACCGCCAAATTACTGGAACTTAACGCACTAGATCTACTAGATGCAACTGCATCAAGTAGAGCTACACCAAATTCATCAAGCAGTCTCAAGCATAACTGCACTGACGTCTCACCCAATGGCCCACTGTCGGTGAAGTACAGCAATCCCGATTGATGTCCCATGCACAATGAGTTCGGTCCCAGCAACGGTGCTGCTTCGTACTCCTTGACATAGGGTTCGATCTCCTGTCGTGCTGGACCGCCGTCTTCATCTCCTGTTCTTAGGATGCGGAAGATGGCTTGATGCGCACAGTCGCACACGAAAGCTACTCCTTGAGGATGGGAAAGGTCGAAGAGGAGGCCTAAAGGCTGACCACTCGAGTTGCCCCAACTCTCGACTTGAAATTCGGTGTCGCTTTCCGTGTTGCCGACGTAGGCAGAATGAAAGAGGGAATGGGAAAGCAAGCCTAGGAGTCATCTAAGCAGCCTTTGTTTCAGCAGAGTCATTTTTGCGACGACTTATCAACATACTTACAGCTCGAGTAGTGTGTGAAGACAAAAACAAATTTTTCGCCATAACGATAGATATCTCCATTTCTCGATATCGCAAAGAGGTCACCACCGGGTCCGAACGTGGGCGAAGTAATCGCGACTTCATGCCGCGCGACAACTTGTATCGCATGCGACATGGTTCTACTTGCAGACTAGAATTGCAATCTATTTCCAAGTAAGCTAGCTGCAACAGCTGTCTCAAGTGTTTTTTGAATTCGGTTTTGGATAATTCTACGGGAGATTGGACATGGAGGGGATGACGACAGCCACAAAGAGGAGCGACTTCCCGAGAACGACATTTTCTCATTATCATTTGCTTCTCATCTCTTGACGAGCGACAGGCGGGACCACGTCATGAAAAATACAGGCGACTCACGTGTTGATGTCGTCCCAGACCGACGAAACGCTGGGTGTTTGCAGTTTCAAAATTATAAGCACTACAATACGAGGACATTGATTCTTGCTACGAAATTGTTCGATAAAAACATGCTGAGAATCTTACGACGCTGTTCTGCAAAAGTCAGATGAATGCAGAGAATCAAGTACTAGGTTTTCTTCGTAAGTACACACTTTCTGTTTCATTCACTCATTCATTCTGTTCAGTTCTTTGACTGTCGTTCTAAACGATTGACTAAAGTATCATCAATTTGAGCTGCAAATGAATTAATCGAAAGTCTCAATTTTTTCTTTACAACCAAGTATAACAACTTTTAAGAACCAAGTTCCATGAATGCATTAAAATCAAAAAGATAAGATTTCGATAAAGAAAGATATTTCATCTTCAGACACGCTGTTCAGGTGCATGCTCAGAATAGTCATGACAAAAGCACGACTCAAAGAAGCCCAGACTGTGGCAAGAGCATAAATGCGCAATGACTGTTACCAAGTACGTAGCACTACACTTCCAAATCTAAAATGGGTTAGCGCTAGCGGAAAATTCAGTTGATGTAAATTAGAGTTACTTGTTGTTCGAAGTCGCCTCTTTTTCTTCCTACTTACACCAGAGCAGTAGGATGCGCCTGAACCTAGTACAGTTGAAAAGTAACAACATGAATGATTCATTTACTTACACTAGAAAGGTAGATGAGACTCTTCCTTGTCCCTTTTTTCTTGGAATGCTTACAGTGCTGCACTCCAATTTCGTATGACTCGGCGGCTGCACTAGTTGTAAACCAGTTTCTCGACTTATTCTTTAACAGAGGGTAATTCTGAACGAAAATGGACAACACTATTTGTACAACTGTGATTGCGTCGTTCGTCATCGTGACTATAATCATCTTCAGACGATAAAGTGCGATCGTCGAACGCACTCCGGTCACCCCTGCTACCCATGTGAAGGATGATATCCGTTTCCTCACTGATAACCGGTGTGCCTGTGCGAGTACTAGCTACATGGAGACTGTTGACATAATCTTCAGCGTCTTCATCGTTATATGAAACGAAAAAGTTGTGTACTCATCCTCAAGAAAGTAGGCACTTTCTAAGTAGGAACAGGAAGAAGGCTAGCACTTTCTGATCCTACTGAGTAGGGCTTCTTCCTGTTCCTACTTAGAAAGTGCCTACTTTCTTGAGAAGTATGAGTACACTTTTTCGTGTCATACGTTATCTAGGGTTTTTATTCGCACGTCGTGTGCGAACGCGGATTCCACGGCGTAAGTTTTGATGCTTCCCCTTCCCGCTCCTTCCGCTACTTTGTTACAACTACCTTGTAACTGTGAGAAAGCTTTTCCAACACTTTCACTTCTTTGTTCAGCTCCAGCCTCTAGGATCTCGTTACAACGCCTCCGTATTTGTCCATAGGCCCACTGCATGTGCACCAAGGACAGCAAAGCGACAGCAGCGCACATCCCAAACGTGAAAAACAAACCAACGAAATGCCTGGTGGTTAACTGCAAGCCTTCGGCTTCAGACATTTCTGCCGCTTCGCCTTCAAGCGGCAGCCCTGGGTCGTTCATCTCATTGCGCATAATACTTCCTGGTCGCGGCGTGTAGAGGTTGTAGTAGTGCGCAAATGCTCCTTCGTAGTGCAGCTGTAGGGAGAGGAGGGAATAGGCTGCCGCAATCCTTTTCGTCACCGGCGTTCCCACAGTCATACTAAACAAAGGCTTCCCCACCATCATGAAGCCTCTGTCCACCAGCGTCTGTTGGAAGTCCGCTCTATTAAAGCTCAGCACTCATTGGTCGCTGACTCTGAACGGAAGCGACCCCCTTCAAAATCAAAGCTCTCCCCTTTCCCTTCGTTTTCCCCTGTTCTCTCAAGGGGATGCCTCTTCGATCTCAGTGACTCCAATCTAAATGATGACCATTGAAAGTTGAGCCTTAACTCTAGCTTTCACGTCGTGATCCGGCACCACGGTTGCGTCACACAGACCATCCACAAATCCTTGCAGGGTTGATGAAGAACTTGGGAAAACCCTAGTGCGGAGTTGAGGATGTGACGCAAAGAGCTCTTGCTGGATTTGAGACGCTATGCAGACGGTTTGGCACTTCTGATTCTTCTGATTGTCATAGCACTCTTCGACCCTTTGAATGCCTCGGTGTCTCGCCTGCGAGATGAGCAGCATCGTCGCCAGATTCGCAGTATAGGAATTAATCGTGATCAGGAGTTTAGAGTGCCTCTAGGTACGATCAAATTCTGAACATCCTGAAGGTGAGATAGAAGTACTTACGCTTAACAAACAGGAGTAGAACCGCACTGACCTGAGACAAACCATGCACGACCATAATAATCAAAACCGCGTAGCTCAGCTTCAACAACCCTCCACCATATGTCGCTGTTCTCTGAGGAACGCTGCAAGTCCACAAGCCAAGAACAGACTCAAATACGTGGCTCTGCACACTTCCAGGATCCTCACGTCCGGGATCCCCACGTCCGCCAGAAGCGGTGCTCAAATACAACGATTCTTCCTCACTGTGGTCCTTGTAGTTGGTGTGACATTTGTTGATAGTACCTGAATGCTGATGGGCTACCGCTTTCTCGGAAGAAGGATCTGCATCTCCTGCTAAAGTACAACTACCTTCTTGTCCATGAGAAGGCTCAACATCTGCAAAAACTGGACTCTTTGTACTTTGAGGAAATAAAACAAATTCGTCCACTGTCCCATGTTTTACTTTGAGCTTCTTAGATGTCAGAGTGCGTTGAAGAAGATTCTTGTCGCTTGATCCTTCAGCAAAGCTTTTGTCGAGTGGTCCCTTGGTGGTAGTATCGTGATCACCAGGACTTCTATTCCCGAAAACACTTCCTGTGTCCTCTTCATCTGATGCTGACGACTTTCCTCCAACTGCTGCTCTTGTGTGTAACCTCAAAAACGGCAGCCGTGAAGTCTTTCTCGCCTTCGGCTCTTCAGAGGTGTTGCGTTGTAGCGAAGCGAGCCGCCCCAAGTCACTGGCCGAGCGTTGTAATCTTGCTAGACGTTGAGCAGCGGATGTGACTGACTGATTGTCTTTGCTACTGGAGCGCCTTGACGCGAAGACTCTTTTTTGGGAGTGGGTAGTTGATGTCTGTCCTACTACGCCCATGTAATTGACATCATGATCGTCCTCATCTTCTTGATTGATAACGATGTCACCAGCATGGTTGATCTCAGTCTGACCTGCTCTAGAACCTTTACTTATTCTCCCACTTCTCGACATGCCGACCTCTTCATGACCGGGAGGAGAGACCGCCTTATGCCTTCCTTCTCTATAAGAAGAAGCCCTCTCTGTATAATCATCGTCCACGTCAGACACAGCACTTTGATCTTCAGATGATGGTAAAGTTGCAAAAGTGCAAGTTCTAGAGATGCGATTCATCACCTTTCTGGCATCGTCCAGCCCACTATTCCCTGTTCGTCCCGGATGATTGATCACGTTATCCAACAACTTCAGCTCCGCTCTTGCTCTTCTGGTCTCCTCCTCTCCCTCGGACACTGCTTGAAGAGATGATAGACATCTTTCATCATCCATTGCAGCACGCTGGTCCTTAGAAGGATGTCCCGCACTATGTAGTTGGTCAACACGAACATCTTCAGTGTGCGCTGCCTCAGCTACCGGCACCTGCATCGCGAGCATTGCAGCAACATCTTTGATACGTGTCTGCGCTTCCTGTGCTAGTTCCCAACCGCCAGTCTCCACCGTCCAAATGAGCACACCAGCCACGACAGAAAGGAAAATTAAGATCCCCCAGAGGATTAGAGGAAGAGGAATCACTGCTTCACGCAGTCCTGGAAGATTCACTGAACATGAGTCCTAGTAGAAGTCCTAGTAGTTATTTCTATGGTTATAAGAGGAATCACTTCTTGACGCAGTCCTAGTTGTAGTTTTTATGGTTATACTGTAAGTAGAGAAATCTTCACTTCTTGAAGAGTCAGAATAACACGTATAATCAGGTGCAGAAAGAAAAAGTTGAGTTTCCATCCTACTCTCCAACCACGTGGTCCCCTACAACAACGTAGTAAAAGCTTAACAAAGACGGCGAAAAAGGTCGAAGAAAAGCGAACCACGCACTCGCATACCCCAGCCGCGGATCCAAGCTCAAGCCGTCATCGACGTTTTGCCTCACCAGCAAACGAAAATTGGACGTCAATACAGCAGCACTAAAGAGACTCATTTGCCGTCTATTGGGTGTTTCCCACGCTGCTGTAGGACAAACATCCACGTAGTTTTAGACGAGGTAGCCTCTTGGTGCTCGTCGTGGACCCCGCTTTTTCTGCAGCCTTTGTTCTCCCTTAGGAAAGGCATCCATAAAAAGCGGGAAGGGGAACAAAAGCACCTTTACCCTACCCTTAATAGTTCATCATCACGCTATGGGTGCACGCGTCCCACGCATTGTCAACGAGGCCAGCAGCTGAGGTATAGATTGCAGACGAGGAATCGTGTTCATGATCGTGTGAGTGTGTACCAGTATAATTCTCGTTCGCAGAACTCTGCATGCCAGTCCTCGTGCCACTCGTCGCCAAGGTCGCAGAGGATGACCACGTAATTCCCATCATACCATTTGTGTTTGTGTTCACCTTGTCGATGTCCATTAGCGATAAGGAATAGTCGTTCCTTGGCACGTACTGCAACAGAAAGCCTCCCCTTTGTGCCAACTCCTCAAAGAAACGATGCATCAGACCAGTCCATTGGCCCGTACTCGGATGTCGGTAGTGCCAGGGTTTGCTCTCCTTTGGGTAGGTGAAGCGCAATGTTCGGCCGCGCAAAACATCCACTGTCACAGCACGCCAAAAAGCGCTTTCTACGACTTCTAAGGAATTGCTCCTAGCCACGTCGCGCCTCGTTTCCAAGCAGGTATGATACGAGTAGTAGCGTCCCTGAAAGTACTCTGACGGAAAAAATTCTGCATTGGCGCAGTCAGTATTCGACACGTAGCACCACGCATCGTGACAATTGTATTCTTTGCTTCGATAAAAATGGAGGTTTACATGTAGACGGCGATGTATGATAGACAATGATTGAATGGATACAACAATTTCCAGTAATAAATGCGCTCTCAGGACGAGTGCTAGAGATTTTGAACAAACTCGAACTCTGATGTTGAAAATCATTTCTATAATCCCTACACCTAGCCTCCTCGTAAACGACTATCAATACCACCCTCCCTGCCCGCTCCACCATCGGCGTGGATTCCCGCAGTGACATCACAGTATGGCGGCAAACCTGTGTCGTGAATAGCACAGCGTTGGCCGTACGACTCTGGATAGAGGTAAACTCCACGAGCCGTCGGGACCATAAGGGTAGTCGCATTTAGTCGATAAGACATGTCAGAAGGAAATGCTTCAGCCTCGAGTTCTCCGATGCATTGGCAAGCCGGATTCGAATGCAAGGCGCTTGAAGGGTGAGGCAGGTGGAGAAGCAAGAGGAGGCACCCGGAGAGAATGTTCATGTTGCTCAAATGTTTGGTGGAGACGAAGAGGGACATTTTGATGATTGGGATTGGTCTGGGAGCGCTAGGAATTCAAATGGAACTGGAAGTAGGTCGCGAAGAGATGGGAGGTAAGTATCAGCGTGCTCTACTTGAGGTAACGATATAGTATCTCTACTAACACCTTAACCTAAATCATCTCTAAATATAAGAAATCATGATCGGAGAACTACATCACTGGTGTCGTAAGGTAAATATTTCCATGCTATTAAACCACCGAAATTAATATTATGAGTAGGGAATTGTAAATGAATTAAGGTGTCAAGAGAGCCTAATTCTGACAGAAGGACAACAAGGACGAGAACAAACGACAAGCAAAATAGTAGGAAGAGAACGAGAAGAGATGGGAAGTCATGCTATTAAGGACTTCAACTTGTTGGTATTGGTATTGGAAGACTCGTCGAAGCCGTCAGGTGGTGCGGTCTGAGATATTGGCTATTCGAGGTACACCGCTGCGAAACAATCGCAGTCCTATTTCGTCCCTAAGCAAATCAGGCTGCGAGAAACGTCCGTCGCTTTGCGGAAATGTTGATTTCTGACTCGTGTTCTTTTTCTGGAAATCTTATGCATGAATCACATCAACATCGACCAATCTCGTAATGTTCTCATTACAAATCAATCTCAACTTATTTTCCAAAACACTTTATAACAAAAATCTAAAGTTTCTATAATTCAATCGCAATAAATACTAGAATGAGGATGCTCAAATCAGTTACTTATGTACATGATGAATGGAACCCATAAGACCAAGGAATATGTAGAATGGATCGATAATTGTGCAAAAAAATCATCTGTCTAGCTCTCTATGTTCATAAAGTTGTCTGTGCATAAGAATAATTCTTTTCATTCGACCAAAATATAATCGCACTTCCATAATAGGTGGATACTAGTAGTTGTTTTACCAGTTTGTTAAAGGACCGCGTCCTCGTCTATATTGTCAACTTTTCATATGCTCCGAAGTAATGCTATGGCCACTTCTTCATGAAATTTCTGTTCAACATAATCGACCTCCTTGTCCACAAAACACTGTCTACCCAGAACATTCTTACCCCTACTCAAATCGCCCACCAATTGTGTGTTCCGTTTCCTCCACTCACATTCAATTGTGGCAATTTCAACTTGTCCTTAGCCATCGCATCCAATGCCTTCTTTGAGCCGTGACGCCTTGGAGACTTTGGTCTGGGTGAGCGTCTAGAAGAGTACCCGGGAATCGGTTGCATCAGAAACGTCCCATCTCTCGCCACACGTTCTTCAACTAGTTGTTGCACAAAAGGCTCGCCATGTAGAGCTGGTGCCGCGCGCTCCTTCACCCAATTCACGTTTTTCATGAGGACCTCGATAGCGGTGTCGGCACGGGCCTTAGACACGATGAAGAATATCATGACGATGGAAAAGGAAACGGAAAGAATTGATTCAAACTAAACTAAAATACAAATAGATGAAACACAAACAGCGGCCAGCCTTGTTGAAAGGCAGACCTCCTCCTCGAAAGTTACACTTACAACTTTCAAATTCTTTGTTCCATAACTCCCGTCGCCAACGCTGTCAATCCCGGATCGCGTACTTTCTTCACCAAAAACGTGGCTTTTTTAAACCGATGTTCGAAATTCTCAAGCACTACTTCTTGTAACCTTGTGAAATTCACGAAGATCTCCTGAGAACTGCCAGCAACACGTGAATCCATGTCCAATTCTGAGTCCTTGACGATGCAATCTTGTAGAATTCGCAAAACGTCCGCCTTTGTGTAAACGCAATGCTGGTTCTTGTCTAGTTTGTTGACTCTACTTTTGCTGTTGGATGATGTATCTTTGGTCGAAGAGGAAGATTTACCATCTAGTGGTCTCTTTTCCTTTCCTTTGCCACCTCCTTGATCTGCATGATTTTTTATTGAAGATGTAAAAGCGCCATGCCAAGCTTGTTGTTCGCTCATCAGGACCTGCTTTGGGCCATCATGATCGGTCTTATCTGAAGAAGATGGACCACATTTTTCCAGGATTACTTTTTTACCAGTTGCACCATGCTGAGGCTGAGACTGTATCTGCAAACTACCAGATGAAATGATGTCTTTCTCAGTCTCTGTATGCCATGCACGTGCAGCAACTGCAGCATCACCACGAGCTGCACCAAGATTGAGCTTAGGAACCACTGCGGCTGATGTTGTTGTTGCAGACTGGTGCTGGTCTTTATTTGAGGAAGATGATGCGCGATTAACATGATTAGTTAGTACTCTTGGACTCCCTGTCATCGAGTACGCGGCCTGACTCTTGATTTTCTTCCCAAAAGTAGCCGCATTCTCCCTTTCTGCCGCAGCGATCCTTTCCTTCAACGTCGGCACTCTAGGCGAACCGTTGTCGCTCATCAGTCCTCCACCACCTCTATGCAGGAAGTCATCCCTGTCTATGCTCGCTTCGTCTGTAGACGCGTCTCTCCCCAACGCTGCGATCGCATGAGCACGTGCCTCTCGCAACTTAGGGGCGTTTTTGTACTTCGCGCCCTGACCTCGTGGTCCACCTGCGGACTTGCGATGATCCATTTTAGATTGGAGATAAGGGTTTTTACCTCCTCCACTAGCTCGTTGACTTCCGTTGTTTCCCAACAGTTCACCAGCACACAGCAATGCGTGATCGTTTACTTTCGTCTGTGCTGCATCAAGCGGCCCAGTGGCGTACTCCGGCAGAAACTGCGAAATGCAGTTGATTTCGTTGGTGACCATGCTGCCGTAGGAGCCTTCATTGCGCCACGACGCGCGCCAACTGACGCTGCCATGTGGTGGTACGCAATGGGATTTACTCTCGCCAGGCTTTCCCTCCGGTGCTTGGCCAAAGTTGTGCAAATAGGGCTTGGGTATGGCGGAACTGTGTTCGGGAGTTAGAGACGAGAGTGTGAAGTTATCACAGAATCTCAAGTTATCACAGAAACTGTTGAAATACTCTTTCATCTAATCCATCGCGACATGCACACCATAACTGCAACCTCAATTGTCCCAGTTTCGCAACATCCACTGTGCCGAGAGTAAGCGACAACAAATCCTCGAAGCACCCAGTGTAGGACGGAAGTATTTTCTTCCATTTTCCGATATGCAGTTGTTGGTACATTGTGTGGATTTCTTGATTCGTCAGCTTTCGTTGCTGAATCGCTACTGCTCTTCTCTTCTGGATATCCGGCTGCTCTAGACTTGCTTCTAGCGAGGTAGAAGCTGTGTTGATGGTGTTATACGTTCTCGCTGCTGTATTTTCGTCGAAAGCAACGCTTTTTTGAGCGCCACCTGGACTAGTTGTACCTGGCTTGTTTGTGCTTGGACTTGCTGCTTTTTTCTCGTCATTTTTCATCTTACCTCCTGTGCCGGGCGATCCAGTTTTACTGCCTGTTCGTGTATTCTCATCTTTTTTACCTCCTCCTTTCTCTGGTACTGTTGAAGTATTTTTGCCCTTGTCCTGCTCACCCGCTGCACCCTGACCCACGCCTCCTCTAGCACTATTCAACTTCGATGTTCTTGCTGTATTCGACGTGGGAGATCCTCCGCACCTAGACGTTGACAACGCTGATCTAGTAGGAGAAACAGGACCGTCGTCTTTAGGGAAGAACCACCGCTCTTCTACTTCTTCCTTCCTCCTAACTCTGTTCAAACTCTCCTCCCATGCTCTCGCGTCTCCAAATGTGGTCGTCGCGTCTTTCACTACTCCGACTTCGTATTTCAACCTCCTACCAGGTCGAATGTCGTCCTCCCGCTGAATAGCCAAATCGCCAAGCAAACGTCGGTGCCTCGTTTCTTCTCTTTGCTTGCGCCTTGAAGGAGACGCGGAGGAAGTCAATTTGCTAGTTGTTGTTGTGCTAATATTACAAGCCCCAGAATTCTTTGCTGTCTTATCCACTCTTGCACCTCCGCTGCTGTCAGAACTAGTAGAATCGTCGTCAGAGCTAACTGTACTCGAAGAGGTTGCACTTGCAGAACCAGATCTACCACGTGGCGGCGGCCGAAAATGCTCTAATGATGCTTCTAAGGCTTCAAGCAATTCACGACGAAGGGACAGAATATATGGATCACCATGACTACTTTCTCCAGTACCGACATTATCCTCAGCAGGAGCAGCATCAAGAACAGGAGTCTGCTTCATCTCTCCTCTCGCCGATCCAAGAATCGCAGCTTCAATTTCTTCTATTTCTGCAAGACGTTTCTTCCATTCTGCTAGTTTGCGCTTGCGTTCGGCTCGTGCGCGCTTCTTATCAGGTCTGAAAGGATCGAATGCGAAGATGTCGACAACTGGCTTCTTGGCCTTGCTCGTGTGGGCAGTAGTTGAAGATGATGAAATAATTTTTTTTGCTTTTGTCAAAGGTTCTTTGCCCTCTTTGTCATTCCTTTCCTTCTCGTTCTTGTTGGCAGTAGATTGAAGATTATCATCATTCGCACTAGCTCTGAATGTCACTCCTTTCTTCTCATCTGGAAGAGCTGGTGTGAGTGCCTCCTGATCGACATCTCCTTGAACGTTGATGTGTTCAGGACTCTGTATTTCCTTGACGAGGTCCTTTCCCAAAGCTCTTCTGAGGTCCTCTCGTATCTGCTCCACCTGCCGACGCTGGATTTGGTTCTTAGAGACGGTAGCTAAGCCTCTAGTACAACGGAAGCAAGTAGACACGATTCCTGAGGAGGGAAAAAACAAGGATTCAAAAATCTTCGTGTTCCACGAATAAATTTCGACCACTCGTCGAAGTCCACAGGTTCACTTATACTTATCTTATATAATCCAGCATAATCTTCTTTTCCCTCGCCGCCTCCTTGATCCGCCTCGTCTCATTTACGGATTTCAGCCCACTTCCCGGAAGACAGATGCTTTGACATAAGAAACCATCAGGGCTCAAGGGTCCGAACATCGCAAGACAGTCTAATCGACCTACAGGACTCTCATCCGGGATCTGGGACTCGTAAAAACGCTTCGTGTCCTCTCGTCGACGGAAAGGAGTGAAGGGGGGTGAAAAGGTGGTCGAAGGGGGATCATGTTGTGCTTGTGATCTAAGTACTCGATGACGAGATGCATGTATGCTTCTTCTATGTGGTAGTCTGAATTTGATAACAGGGATTCTCTTCTTGTTTTCCGTATGATCAAAGTTAGGCTGTCAAATACCAGGGCCATTCAATGCAACTACTACCGTCTACTTCTCATCTTTTTTTTGTTAGTCTAAGCGCGCAGGTAGAGGAGGAAGGACGGCTATCATCATCATCATCATCATCATCATAACAAACTCTTTCTTTTCATTCTGCAATCTGACATCGGCTGCGGGAAAACAGAAGCGAAGGACATCGGTCAACTTCAGTAACGTTTCCGGTTGTCGATAGTTCTGTAACTGGTGTAGTTTGCCACGTCTAGGCGATCTCCCAACCGCCGGATGAGGCGGTCGGACAAGCTGAGCTGGTGAGGACATGTGCCTTTGCTAATTGCTTCTTGATCTTGTGGATGAGGAAGATGATAAAGTAAGAGGCTACAACATGGACGACGCGTGTTTGTTTTCAGAACAAAGCCTTCGTCTTTCGTTCGATACAATACAACTAATTATATCGCACAGAATTCAGTGCAGACTGCCGCACAATACTTTTCCCATATTTGTTTTCCTTCATCTTGATAGGCTTCGCTACTTGCTTTTTTCTGCACTGCAGTTTTGTCATACATCGCTCGTCACAACACAGATATGCTGTTGCGCCTCGCACCTTTCCTTGTCTCAGCTCCCAGCCTCGTCATCCGCTCCACACGGAAAAATCGCAAACAAGTTGCGCCGTTGCGGCAATTCTCACTGACAGATATCAAATGCACCTACAATACAAGTCGGTTCACAAACTAGTACAATGCCGAGTTAGAAGTTGGGCAGACGCATCATGTCCATGAATACAACAGAGTTGAGGCTGACTTGTGACTGTCTCTTTGGTCTTGTTTGTACCTTTGACGTTCTCCACAAGACAAGAGAGACGCAGCAGAAACCTATAATCTTCATGCCAGTTTCTTATGGGACATCAATTTCCGAGAAGGAGACAATCTATCATAACAAAGCAAGATGATCAGTATTTTTAGCATTACAGGACTATCATGACAAAAGAAAAAACTAGCATACTAGGTCTTGCCGGAGGCAAAACAAGAAACATCATCAAAATGAGAGCATATGCTCGTCCACGCATCACTCCTAGAAAATTGTCAGTCTTCCGGGTCCACAATCGGTAATGTGTAGGTTCCTCGTTAGTGTCGCTGTCACCTGTCGCTGTCCCCTTGAAAACCGGGGCACACCCATGGGGATTGAGGTGGAAAATTTACAATTAGCTACCTTGAGACTACGACTCTAGCACTGAAAACCTGCGATTTCTCTTGATCAAAAAAGGGAGATTTTCACTATCAACACTACCAAGGCAAAACGCGGAATCTCATGCGGATTCGACAAGATTGCGAGCTTCCAAAAGTTTCAACTTTTACAGAAAAAGAGAACCGAGCTTCTTATGCTGTCCAATTTTGGACAGGACTAGTACACGCGACGCCCCTTTTTCCCATGTTTTCAAGGGAGAACTACAGAAAAAGAGAACCGAGCTTCTTATACTGTCCAAATTTGGACAGGACTACACGCGACACCTCTTTTTCCCATGTTTTCAAGGGAGAAACTTCCGCTCTCATGAAGATGAATGTCGAACACGATCGAAGATCCTTCGACGCATGCCTTCTACCAGCGGACGAGAGACCAGCACCACATGGCGCGGCAGCATACCCGGCTAAGTGAGTACCTGCTAGGACTTACGAGAGAAAGTCCAGCGATAAAAAACTCAGAGAGCGAGAGGCAAAACCCTCAGTCGGCGACAGCTTGGAGAGATCGGGACCGCCTCAGCCTCGAGCAGGAGTTTGCTCTAGACATAAGCACAAGGCCGCTCAAGCAAAAGAGACCCACAGCAGAGCCCCTAGGCGTCATAGAAAGAATGGCCACAGCGACCCTCCGTCTTGGCTGAAACGAAATGCCAGAGGTCGACCACCCGCGAAGCAGAAAGCCGCGCCGCCTTGCAGGTGAGCGTAAGCAAGTAACGACGCCCAAGACACCAGCCAAGATAAAGCGAGGCGGAGGAGGAGCGTCGCAGCATGAACAGAGAAGCAGCCCAAATACATTAGAGCGAGTATGGCGCGACCTAATACTTGCCCGCTTCGCTTCTGTGTTCTTCCAGCCATAGAATCTAACCCGAGCGCACGCCGATAAGGCGCAGCAGAAGACGCTGCAAGGCATTCTAAAGCTCTAAAAGTTCCTGCGCAGATAGCTATCCAGATACTCAACATTTTTGCAGTGATGTGCTTGCGAAGCGAGGAACTTCAGCCGCCGATCTCACGCAAGAGGCTACCAGAGCAGATCGCTACACGCATAGCCATGCCCCTTGTCATGTCGCGCCACCTCTTAGTTAAGGCGTCACTTTTGAGGCCATTTAGCCTCTCTACTCGAATCCACTTCATCGAAAGAGTAAGAGGCACACGATGATCAGTAACAACAGCACTCGCCAATGATGTCCATACTGTTCCTGGGGTGAATTGACTCAGTTTCATGCGATAAAGTGCCTTCTTGTGATCGCATTGCTCTTGTGATAAAGTTCAAACTTTTCTTGTGATAAAGTTCAAACTGTTCTCGTGATAAGGACTGACTCTCAACCCCTTTGCTGTAGTGGCACAGCTGTCCAACGCAGATTCGTCTTTGTTAACATTCGAGCGAGCCCACCCCCTGCCCCTGTCCGGCTTCCGCTGGTTCACGCAAGTCGCTTCGCCTCCAAACTTCCGCAAACCAACGCGCACCACGCCCAGCCATCCGGTTGCTTCATGTTAGAAAGATCAGCGAATGTCTGTCACGAGCACAGTGAAAGTAAATGTAGACGCAGAGCGAGAACACCAAGCCACGGACGGACTCACTGGAAATACATAGCCGCTACGCTTACTGTTTAGAGTTCTAGCATCTTCACGCTGCCGTAGGTCGCACCCTCAACGACAAAGCGGGCCACTCATAACTTATCAGATGCGTCAGCGCTCTCGCCCTAGATGCACCAACCAACTGGAAACGCCTCCAATCTTGCCCGCCAGACTAATGGCTTCAGCGTCGGGGCGGTCAATCTCCACAGCAACGCGCTTCAATTATTTCAGGAGCGCCATCTTCGCCAAGTCCTTGTCGCCATCGTATCGCTTCAAGGAAAATTAGAGGCGTCTGCCAATGAGAGTCAGTCGTGAGTAGGATGGTTTCTCTTCAACATACACACAAGGACCAAGAGGCTGCGCTTGCTTCTCAGCCAGTCTATGGCCCTAAAAACCAACGACAAAAAGTCTAGACGTGCCCAAGTAGCCTGCAACCGTGCACCACCCAAAAGGCTAAGCAAGTAATCCAATCCACGCAAAGCTTAAGACCTTCTAACTGTATTACTGCCCTACGGCTCCACGGAGTCAAGTCATTAGTCAGAGACGAAAGGCTTCATATGACTACGTAGGTCGAGGATTCTACTGCAACTACTGCACTTCGTCGCTCTTATTTCAGCAAGAGAACAACGACTACCATCAAAGAATCCAGACACTAACGCAGACCGAAGCCAAACTCAAATAACTAAGCTTCGTCCTTTAGTACAACATAGCCAGGGCGCTATCCCTGATCAGGTAAACGAGAAGACGAACAAGAACGGTTAGAGGCAAGATGATGACATAACTATAAGGAAATAGATGAAAAAGGTCTAGCCGCTGCCGCAATAGGATGAGAAAGTGGGCGCTCTGAGCGAGGGCCAATAATTGTTAGACGTAGAGCAGTGCCAACACTAGAGCGGCCGCACTTGTCCAGCCCCTGCGTAAAAAAGAACGAGAGCCACAGCCTGGACCAGGAGGGAGTAAGTACATCAATCGCTTCTATGTCTATGTCTAGGCAATGGAGCACATTTCGCTTTTCCAGCATCCAAAGTTCTGCACTCGAACGGCAGCACGCGACTCGTGGCAAGGTGTTAAAGATGACTAAAGAAGCAGGAGGCTCCGCTACTTCATCAAGCCCGAAGTGGCTCCGGGCTATCTTAATTCTGAGCGACAACAACAAACCTCCCGAAATGGTCGCACGCTCGATTTCACAGTGGTGCTGCTTGAAGTTAATTGATGAAGCCGAGGCCGAGGGGCCAAACGATGCCAAAAAAGTGCATCACTACGACTACGAGCAAAAAAGCTAAAGAAATGACATAGCTTTATCATTCTGCGCGCGTCGCCGTGTGCCCAATCAAACACGTTACGGACATGAGGAAGATACTTGTCTTTTCTCTGCTCGATGTAAGCGCCGCCAGTTTTCGTCGATTCCTGCTCGCGATATTTTCGAGATGCATGACGAGCAGCAAGCCGCGGCTTGCTCTGCTGGACCTGGGTCATTAATCCAAGAACTTGCCTCGTAGCAACATTATCCGTGCCTTGCGTGCCGCCAGAACCTGCCGGCTTCCCATCAAGCCCTCCGCCTTGAGTTCCGACCTCATAATGTGCTTCGTCATCATCGAACAAGCCCCCACCTCCTCCATCAGCAACCAAGAACGAGCACGAAAGAAAGGTGGCGAGGAGATTGATAATGGCGAATAGAAGAAAGAAGAAAGGGGAACCGTCTAGGAGGGTGCTCCCATGTTGAAAGCCCCAGTAAGTAGCGCCTAACTGTTCAAAAAAGGACAATAGTAAATATATGCTCAGCGTTAAGTATCTATAAGGCTGAGACTACTAGGGCCCGGGGCCGGAGGTGCTTACGGTGCTACAAAAAACTCGCCACAGCTATAGAGTGCGTAGTATGTAATGGACAGCAGTACGTCAGAGCGACGGGCACACTCTACAACAAGCTGCGACAGGTGAACCGCAAAAACAGCCACACCTTGCCAAACAAGAACAGAGCGCCGCGGCCTAGTATTCTGAGTGCAATTAATTGCATGCGGATGGCTAAAAGCCATCAGAATCATGATCAGGCCAAAGCTAATTTGTAGATTTAGACATAGGCAGAAGATCAGACAAGCCGCGCCTTGCAACTCATATTTATAGTGCGCTCCTCTGAAAGACTGACCCGCCTGCTGCGCGTCTTCTCATCTTCAGCGTTACACTTAGACCCACGCATAAATTTTGCCCGCTTACACCTGGAGCCGGTGGCGGTTGATCCAGGAAAAGACTAAAGCCATCCCCATCAGTCGGCAGTAGGGCATGGTCTCCAAATTCCAGCCAGCATGTAAATTTCCGCGACCCTTAGAAGATTGCCACTACTACTACTACGGAGGAGGGAGAGGGACATCCTAACAGATGTAATCTCCTATAAGCTTGCGCAACTTAGATAGTCAAAAATCTTACTCCGCTAGAGATGAAAAAAGTAGAAGGGTCCCCATCACAAGACAGAGAGCCTTTATATGAATAAAACTCAAACACGGAAGGAACGACCTAGAAAATATTAGACACCACTGCCAGGCCTATCACCTCCACAACTCAACGCCAGCGCTAGCAACTCTAATGCTTACAGGTGGCAAAACAAAATAAACCCTACCAGGAGCAGGCATCCTCTACCCGTACACAACAAACGCAGCAGCTTGCGGCTAGCTGAGAAAACGAAAGGAAGCAATGGCCAGCAAGTGCAAGCGTAGAAAAGGCGCCTACTCTGAGTAGCTTAAGTAGTTCCATGATGTATACTCTTTGCCTTTCCTTAATGTTCTGCGCAAGCGTCTTGGGTGAGTATCAGGCTGCGAATCGGGCCGAAACAGAAGCCAGCCACTGACCCAATTCAAGTAAACGCCAGACTTGATCGAGCTCAGGCCGAACGTCTCGATTTTAGAAGTGGGGGCCTCGCTGATTATAAGTCAACGCCTAAGCTAACGACAGCAGCAAGGGCTTGCCTTGCTGAAGCCTTGCAGGCAATCACGGCGGTCTTCCGACTTCATGTCAGCCTTTGCCATAGCTTCCTCTCCCTCCTGCAAAGGTCCGTCTCCCTATTGCTCTCCGAAGAGCCGTCCGCAGGTCCTGGCATCCGTAAAGCCGCTGCCGAACTAACGGCAAGAAGCAGGCAAACACGTAGGGGACCCAGGTCGCGAGAGCGCTTCCGAGCACCTCGCGCGTGCCTTCATACTCGTCGGGGGCAGCACCGTCCGGCCTTGGCTCAAAGAGCTCCCGCAACGCTGGCGGCGCGCGAGCACCTTGCTCGGCGTCTGCAACCAGAAACGTCTCCACTCTGTTGCCACCTAGTCGGCCCAGTTCTTGCTGTCTTGGCACCTCTTCGCTGACGGTGTTGAGCAAGACTGCGGCTGCGCCTGTAGGTTGCTCAGCGCTCGCGACTGCGGCGCCACCAGCTGAGGATCCGGATGCGCCCGCATTTGTCGGCTGGCGGTTGAAGGTGGCTCCTGGGCGAACCACGAACCTCACGCGCCCTGCTGTGCGAGCCGCTTCCTGCGTGAAGTCGTCCATGGATATGCTCAAAGTTCCATGGGGCGCGTCCTCCATCATCGACCGGCACCGCAGGCGCCTCAACAAGAGAAACCAAGCCAGGCGAGCCATGCAGCGGCCTCGCTCGTTTGTGACTGATAGCCCCTCGCCCCTGCTCTTCGTTGTTGCTCGACTGGCCTCAACAAGCGGCGAGTACTCGCATGACCATTCCCAGCCTGTTGCTAAGCCGATTAGGTGTAAGCTGATGCAAGAACTGATCTGAAATTAATGCCGACTGGTGAGGTGGGTGTGGGCTGATTTCCTAGGTAGCGGCAACGACTAGGCGCAAGCTGAAACGCAGCCGGCTAAGACTGACACGACCGAAAAAAGACAACGCAAGCCGAGACCGAGAGCGACTAAGCAAGAAACACAATAAGCAATAACCACAGTCACCCCCTTGGCGCTTGCACACCACCCAACAACAACAAGAACGAAAACGAAAACAAAACGAGCAGAAAAAAGAACCGACAAGAGACACACCAGGAAGCGCGACTGCCCACGACGCTGGAGCCTACGATAGACAAGAACGAAGCCCGCCGCGATACAACTACAAGCACAACAACGAGAAAGAAGAAGAGCCGAGCCGCCCCGGTGGCATCCGCAGGCAGCGGCCTACCCTGCTGGCGGAGCAAATGGCACGACATTGCCCAGCCATCACACGACAGAGACAAAACAGCCCGAGACATAGGGCAGAACCAGCAAAAACCTCGAAGATGATCCAAAGACCCCAAACCAGAAAAAAACCAAACAAAAAGCACGAAAATACGGTGCTCCCAGCACCACGTCCCTGCGACGCTCTCGGTTTACGAGCTTCTGCGGCTGGTCCATGTCGCTGTCCATGTCGCTGTCGCCGCCGATGTCGATTTGCGAAATTTTCGTCAAGGGAGACTTGCGAAATCGCCGTCGGGTGACCATTTTCGCCATTATTTTCTGCCATTCTTCACCGCGTTGCCCCTTTCGGAACCGGAATGCTTCGTCTCGATGTCTCTCCGCTCAGATAACGCGGAGCGCCAAACTCGAAGAGGCTACTGTCTACAGCTGGCCGGCGCTGTCTCCTGCGGTCTAGCCACAGCGGGCAGAAAGAGCGCGACGCAAGCAGGCACATTTCTAGCGCTCCCGGCTCGCGAAACTTTTCAGCTCGGTCCTGTCGACCTCCGGCGAGTGTCTTCGAGAGTTTCCCGGCCAATCTGTGGGCCTGCGCGTCCGTAGTGTCCAGGAAGGAGTCACCTGCAGCGTCATCGCGCGCGCGTAACCGTGCGCACGTCGTTGCAGGCCGCCGCAATTGTAACGCCATAGCTAGGCCGCAATTGTTGGGCAATGAATGGCATCCGCTTCGTCACCACTGCCATCGATCACCAGCCGCGCGGCCGCCTCTCGGGCTCCGCTGGCGTTTTGCAGTTTGCACGCAGCCGGCCTCCCCGCGCGCCGCCTCGCGACGTCATGGCCTGCCGGGCGCCTATCGACTCACAGCTACAGGCACGACAAGCGTGCGCGCCGCCCCGCGGCGTCATGGCCTGCCGGGCATCTATCGAGTTGAAGCACAAGCGCGCCCACCTCTCCGCCGCGCGCTCCGCCTCTGCGCACGCATGGGCCCAGAGGCAGCTGCCTCTCGGCTCCCGCCCTTCCCCGCGGGCTCTCCCCTGCTGTCTTTCCCCAATCCTGGGAGGGATTGAAAGCCCTACAACCAGCGGGCAAAAGCTTGGGCCATCTCGCTGCGCGAGAATGGGCAGCAATCGCGACCCGCTTAACGCTGTCCCCCGGCGTATCGCTGTGGGCAAAGCGGTCGCCCTAAGGCTAAAGCTAAACCCAAAATATTGAACAAGCTGAAAAATACCCTCAGCCGTGTTCTCCTCGTGCAAGTCGCCCAACCGACGGCCCACACAATCGCCGACGACCTCCAACACAGAACAGAACTGACACACGATGGCGGAAGTCACTGCACACACGGCCGGACTCGTGTCAGCTAGTGCGCAAGTTTTCTGGTGCAACTTTGTATCCGAATGCGGATTCCAGTCGTTCGTCGCCCTCTTGCGGTGCATTGCCATGGAGAGGGAGACCCGAAGCGCTGCATCCGAGTCCGGTATTAGAGAATAAGGCGCACACTCTTACTCTTTCACACTGTTCGAAGGCGGTGAATTTAAAACAAGTAGCAAGCTATCCGCCTGCGTTTTGGAAGAGAGAACGGGAACAGAGATAGAATCGAGGACGGCAGTCCAACCCCAACGGTCTTGCTCTTGACCTATTTCGAAACAAGAGACGAAGCGAGACCACCCTCCCATAATGTAAGGCGTCGCGCTTTTCCACTGAATATGTCAGAGTGAGGCGCAAAACCCAGGAGCACGCCCACCCATTGGCGGAAAGCTTGCACTCTGCCAAAGAACAGGCCCTGATCTCTGTGCTTGAGGCCCTTGCTCTTCCATTGGCGACACCGTGGCGGAGGAAGGTACTGGAGAAAAACCTCACCGAGATGCTGGCACGTCGTAGGCCGGGGCACTGCTTCGCGATGCTTCTCTTCAGAATCTCCCTGCATGTATTTTAGAGCTCTTCAGAATCTCCCTGCACCTATTGACACTCGTCAACGTCCTGAGACTATACTACAGGACACCACTCAACAAGCGCCACCGAGATGAAAACGAGACGCGTCTAGCCTTAATTATTGCCGCCGCTGGCAGGCTTGTCAGTTATTTCCATGGCTGTGTCTCCCAAGCCGACCGGGGTCACCATTCTCCAACCGTTGCCAACCGTCTTCAAGTATTGAATGGCACAAGTGCGCGTCTCCTTGCGATTTTTCTCAATCTGCACAACAATTGAACCTCTCCACTTCAACACCGCCGCCACGTTCTCCATAGGGGCTTGCGCTTGGTCTCCACTACGAGGGTCCTGGACGTTCGGACTTTCCTCAAGGTGTTCACCTCCTGGCCCAGTGCTTTCATCATCAGAGAACGAATCTCCACCACCGCCGCCACCTCCTCTAGCCGCTAAAAGTATGAAAGTAAAGTCGGGGAGTGTGACAGTGACTATGACGCAATAGCTAGCGCGCCAGTTAACAAATAAACTCTGTTAATAGACGGAACGTCTGCGCTAGCAAGTAAGTCCCTTCTAGCCATAAGCCGACGCTGAGGAGCTTACACACAGTCAGCACAGCCGTACTCATGCACCTCAGCCATTTCCTATCTACATCAAAAAAGCTAGCGGTAGCTGTCTCCCCATCGTTTAACACCGCGGCGAAAAGCTATGCACTGACGCACCCGGTCACTTCTAGTGCTAGTGGTGGCTAGTAAGTATCTAACTCCATCACTGGAGACTTGCTCTCTTCCATAAGCATCTCCACGGCCTTCGCACCCTGGTCGAAAGGCCGCGCAGCGTTCCCCTTGCTCCCGGTGGAACTGGACGAGGAAGACGGTTCCTCATCGAGCAGCGCGCTTTCTAGCAATAGAGATCTTGCCCGAGCAATAAGTCGAGGATTCTGCGCGAGAAGGCGAAGCCCTTGCGCGCTCTCGTCAGTGTCGTCCGATTCGTCGCCACTAGATGGCGGGCTACTGAGTTTCTTCCTGTTTTTCTTCTTCTTCTTTTTAGTTTTCTTCTTTTTCTTGCTGGTATTCTTTGAGGGAAGAGGATGCCCGCCCCCATCGCTTGAACTAGAAGCAGACGAAGTCGCGTCGTGTAGTAGATCATCTTCCTGATCCTCCAGCGGAAGGAGTCTTTCCTTATTCTCAGCCCTTCTTCGGCGACGTCTGGCCCGTTTCATCTTGTCTCTCGGCGGCGGTTTGCCTTTCGTGATAGGCTTTCCCTTCCTCTTCTTGCTCATTTTGGAACCTTTTCCCATTTTGGGAGGCTGGCTGCTTCATGAAGCGCGTCAGCGTCTTGCTGCGTGAAGAAAGCGAAGGTCTCGCCGCAGAATCTGGGGCGGCTAGTAAGGTCAAGGCGTATGCACCTGACGGCGACAAGTTGCCAAGGAAAACGCTGAGAGGCTGCCAAGGCAAAAGCTACGGGGGAAATCGAACTCCTTTGAAATTCGCGACGCTCCATAGCAGCAGGAATCTACTTCGCCAGAGACTTCTTCCGAACGGCGACGGAATAGTACTGGTCGAGGGAGCTAGCCTCTCCGCTCAGTTTGTATTCTGGAGACTCCCGCGAAAACGAAACCGCAGAAGCAACAACAAAGCTGGCCAACGCGTGACACAGCACGCAAAGCCACAGAAAGACGAGGCGCAGCCTACATCCTTGGCGACGATACTTGCACGATGTTGGTCACTTGCCTGAAATGGGTCACGTTGCCCCTGTTGTTGCAGTTGCTACCTTCTTCGATATAACTCTAGAGAAGAGCACGACAATGCGCAGCATTGGTTACAGCAAACGACTACAATTACCAGCAAAGTTACAGATGCAAACTTTTCGATCGCCGTCGTGTGAGCAGAGACGCTACGAAATTACTCGAAGACGAATGAGCACGAAGCAGATCCATCCGAAAACTTGACGGAGCCCCGCTCTAGTAGCCTGTCGCTCCGGGATCTGATAAAAAGACACGCAGCGCCAGGCCCTTTGGCAGAAGTCTGGATATCTAAGAACGTCCAGCGTGCGGATAAAATTGACTGTCGCTAATGCGTCCGCTGACAGAAACGAAAAAAGGGCCTGCCTCTATCGCGGGCTGTAGTCTTGTTTATGCTGCATGGCGCCACTGTTTTCTGCATGGGTCAACTCTCACAGCAAGAAGCGAAGCGATCAGATCAAAGGCGTCCAAATTATGAAGATCTTGCTCTTAGTCATATACATTAAGATTTAGTGTTAGTCAGAAAAAAGCCCCGCAAGTCCTGGCGACGAAGGAGGCGACTGCCCCCAGTCCAACCTAACGACTAGACTGACATAGAATTTGCAAAGTGGATCGAATAAGCAAGCAAGCACTGAAAAAGTGGGCAGAGTAGTCGAAGTCCCGTATTGTAAAGCAGCCGCGCTCTAAATTATAGCGAATTAATAGGCAGAAATGGCGAACCTGACCTCCTTGCCACTTAGCTCTCGCTTTTTCCTCGTCACACATACGCGATCGAGCACGTCCCGGCTTCCTTTGGCAACTCAGCACCTCCGACAGCTCCGCCTCGGTCAAAGACAGCCAGTCGCCCTTGCGGTACATGAAGCGGAAGAGGACGGCAGACAAACAAGGATATCCACCGGCTGCCTTCTCCTTGCTCGAAGATATTCTGAAGACTGTCCTGCATCAGCGAAACCCGACGCGAAGTAGCAGCATGCGACTGAGATGCAGAATGCCTGAGCGTGAACATGAAGAGAATGGGTTCCGAAAACGAAGTTTCCGCGTTGTCAACTATCTATAGACCAATCTACGAAATAGGGTTGCCAGACTGTTGAACTTTGACTGTCCCCATCTAGTCCTCTCCCACAAAAGCACAAAGTAGCGGACTAGTGCCATACCATTGCGGATCGCTTTCAGGGTTTGCAGCTCCATTTTCGTCAAAGCCTGCGCATAGATCTTGTCCTTGATGGTCCCATAGTGGGCACCAATTGCCTCGGCCTCAGGCTCAGCAACCATCATTCTTTTTCTTCCTTACTCCAACTCCACCGAAGAGAAATATAAGCGAAATACGAGCGCGCTCGTAGTGATATTATACCTCACCGATTGCCTTACTTTTAGCCACAAAGCCTCTGGTCTTGTTTTTAGCTACAGCAACAGCTTGCCACTCCCAGTCTTGGCCTTAATTATCAACAAGGTGAAGCTTGCTACTCCACAGTCACAGGCTTGCCCTTGGATCGTTTGGCTTTGGATTATTTCAGAAAAAGAGGACAGGCGTGCAATCTTCTCAATGGCCATAGGCTCTGCTGGATCTGGATGCGCGTGGACATGTAGCCGCTAGCTCTAACTTGCTACCACACGCCTTGACGATATTAGCCTGCTACTTCACAGGCACAGACCGAGGCGCGTGAGCCTCTTCGTGGTGCATCATCATCATGCGCGTGAAGTAGTGCCTGTCTTGCTTCTTTGTGTGCTAGGTTGTTGATCAAAAGCCTACTGAACGCCTATGCTGCGCTCTGTAACTGCGAAGGAACGATCTGAAGTAGACACTGACTGCTGCACACTGTCAGAAAGTCAGTTTATTCCCTGGCAGTGCCGTGCGCACTCAACTCCGTATGGTGATGTGTCCTGATGCTAGTGTCTTGGCTATGTTAGTCAGCTGCTCACGTCGCTGCATTTACTTTCTCAGGATTTTGTTCTGTGAAGCAGGAGATCAGTTAACACGTTGAGGCGGAGGCTCTTCAAGGTTTTGCTCCTGGAGTGGGGCCATGTTCTTTGGATCAGACACTCTCCGCGAGTTTCTTTCAATTCAAAAGAGTTCCTTTTAATTCAAAAAGTAAAATAAAGCGCTTGCCTCTTCGTCCTGTCCAAAATTGGACAGGACTAGACTCTTGGACAAGGACAGCGTCAAATCTGAAGCGCTCGCCTCTTAGTCCTGTCCAAAATTGGACAAGACTAGACTCTTCACAGTAACCAGCACGGGCGTCCTCTTATCCTGCGACGCTTCCAGCGAAGCCAACTACCAAGGAAAGCACCACCAGCATCCGACGATTGAAACGTAAAGAAAAGCTTTTTAACTAGAAACCGAAGCGGATATCAAAGAGTAAGCACTTTTTTTTTAAACCAAAAAGATATAAAAGCGATCCCGTTTCTAGTCGTGGAACACACTGAGCAGGCGAGCCCAGAACGCTACCATTTCCAAGCTTTTTGCAGCCAAAACGCCTGAGGTTTTTGATTGTTGAAAGAGGGAAAAGTTTGATTTTCAATACGAAACCCCATGGGTGTACCCCGGTTTTCCAGGGGACAGCGACACCGGACAACGACACAATCGAAGCACCTACATAATGTTAAGGCGACTGTAAGATAAGAACTTATTTCACGATGTTCTATTTGCTGCAGCAAATCTAAACTATGTTGCCTTTTGAAATCTATTTTCAAACAAGAACGTCGAATGTAAAAATAGTGGATTTTAGGTTACGTTAATATGGATCCTTGACACTGAGCCCACCCAGAAAAATTTAAATTCTGTCTACAAATACTAGCTATCACGACTTAAAAGTTATATGGTTGTTTCTCACAGCACCCAAACTACATCACGCAGCGAATGGTTGAAACTTTCGGATTCGCTGGGACTGGGTGTAGCCGGCGCTTTTTCGTAGGACGCGTTCAGGTGTCCTGGACATCCTCACAATCGATCGCGAGTCGAAGAATACATCTGCTGAAGCTGTTCCAACCGGATGACCGGGAAGATCACCATCTGCTGTGCTAATTCCACCTAGGTCGTGATTCATCTGCTCAACATGATCAACAGTATTCTTAGAGGTAGGCTTTTTGTGTTCGTGGGTTCTCCCGTTTGTTATGGCTGTGCGTCCCCACGACCTAAGGGAGAGAGCCATAACAAACGGTAACAAAAGCACCTTTAACCTACCCTAATATTCGACGACGACGCTGATCTTCCCGCAGTTGTACTAGATGAGGATGTGGACGAAAGTGTTGCTTCAAAGAGAAGTCTCCTTGTTCTTACGTCCATTTCATCACTGTTTCTTGCGAATGGGTTTGGAGGCGGTGGTGGCACTGGCATCATACGGCCACCTGCTGTGACGATTCCACGACTCGTTGCTTCCTCCGCTTGTTGTGCATCTGCTTGTTCACGAGTAGTTATGGTCCGAATCCGATCGCCTGCTTCACCTAGAATAAGACGCTGCTGATGTTGTTGCGGAGCAGCAGACGTAGTGCTTGTTGTCGTTAAAGTAGTCCTAGCAAACCCAGCAACAGGTTGAAGCACACTACTTTCGCTGGCAAGAAAACTCGGCAAAAGTAACGGATTATAGCGTCCCCAAGAATCGTGCTGATGCTCCAAAATCCATGCACTTCCGACGTCAAGAAGTTTGTTGTACCAGACGTAACGGCCAGATTGAAAACGTATCGGCTGCATTTCACAGGCCAAACTTGCAGCTACTCCGGTTGCAGGCGTAATGTCGGATATCCAGTGTGCTCTACTCAACGGTCCAAATCGAACGTTGATCAAGTCCAAATTTTTTTCCAGTGGGAGGAGGATTAGAAAGAAAAAAAACGTTGATCAAGTCCAAATTTTTTTCCAGTGGGAGGAGGATTAGAAAGAAAAAGAACGTTGATCAAGTTCAAATTTTTTTCCAGTGGGAGGAGGATTAGAAAGACCAAATCAAAAGATAAAGAGTATCTACATAAAGTTGTTTCATCAAGCCATCACCATCATCACATCTCTGACAATAAGTGACACTCAATTGGTCTCACGAGCAACCTAGTCGTGGTGGTTGTTGTTGTTACGCAAGTTGCTAGAAAGAAACAATCGACAACACTTTGATTCTTTTTCTATCCCTAGGAATACTAAGTAGCCAACATCATAAGCCCAAGTCAGCGGCAAGTTCTTGCGGAACCGCAATTCCCTCAAGATTCATGTACGACCGTAGACTGCGAGCTGCATCTACAGCCCCTGAGGTTTCTTTCCACAGACGACGGTTTAAACGTATCCTAGGATATTCGATCCTGCCTTTCTGCTCCACTGCTAGACTTGGGATATCGATTTCATGCTCTAAGAGAGCTTTCTCTTTCAGGAACATTAAGCCGGCATTCGCTGAGAGATTCTCGGTAGCCGGACGGGGGGCGCAGATTAGAAGAGGACACTCACACTTGAAGGTGGCATAGAAGATCGACGATGACATGTAGTAACCTAACAGAACATCTATCATTCGTCGCACTATCTATCATTCCTCTGCAAATGAATAGCAGCGCAAACAAACTGATGACAGTGATCAACCAAAGATTAGCATTAACACAAGGAGATGAAGGTAAGCCAGTCATAAACCAAACAGGAATGAGAGATGGAGGTCCGGATTCAACCACTGGCGTCGAATCCGCTGAGCACGCGGACCAGACGCAACCAGAGAAGAGCTGCCAGAAGAACAAGCCTTCTCACACAAAAGTATGTCTTCCGCATACTCTGTCAGTAACGCATCGTACTCCCTTGGATTGTGAAGATACACAGTCCTTCGTGGGCTCTTCTCTACTCTAATAGCAGTACTAGAGGTCGGACTCTCAAGAAAACGGCTGTGCTGCTCTTCTGCGTCATCTTCGTCGGAATTACTCAATGTGCTCGAGAACCAGGGAGAAGAATCGGGCGAAAGGTGTAGTGGTGTACCTTTATTAGTTTCTGGTAATGAAAGTTGTTTGTCACTCCTACTTTGTGCTTGTTTTATTGAGTGGTTCCGTTGTAGATTTGATTGGCAGATTCTCGACTTCTACTAGTGCTCGTGGAGGAAGCAAGAGCAGTGATTGCAACGATCAACGTGGCGATCCATAGTTAGTTGTGTTTATTAGTGACTTCATCCCTATATATAATTAAGGATAAAAAAAACTAGAGAAGTACCACCGGCAAAGCCGCAATCGAGCGCTGGTTGCTCGCGCGAGCTAAGTGGGCTCCTGGCTGTGGGAGAACTGGCATGATCGCCAGAAGGCGAGCGCGAACAGAGTGCCATAGATGAACCAATCCACTCTTCGGAGTAATCCTTCTGCTCTGGTGCTGCACGACCAGCACAATTTGGCTGCCCCTTCCAGGAGCTCCATGCTCGTACTTCATTAATCTTGATGTCCTCTAGGTGACTGCGCAGCAGCACTTTTTGTATTCTCTCACTCAAAGCAGGCGCTTTGACGAAAGCCTTAAAGCTTTCAGACCAAAGAAACGGGGCTGGCCTGGCAAATCCAGGCTTCTCATGCTGAGCGTTAGGGATTCGCAGTGCGGTCAAAGAAATATGAGACCGCATCTCTCTCCAAAAATAGCGAAATTCTTCCTCGTGTTCTTTGCTCCCCTGATTCTGCTCAGGAGCGTCGACCGCGACTCCTTGCTCTGCACTTGAGCTTGACGAAGCTGCAGTTTCGAGTTGTTGTCGTTTTGCAGCAAGCTCACTAGAAGAGCTCGCTTCGTCACTGCGCTTCTCCAACATCTGCGAAAAAGTTCCTGTTTGCTGGTGTCCAGTTCTACTTCCATCCCCCACTAGTTGTTCTATATTTTCCATATCCCTATCGGACACGGAGACTCTGCTACTCGTCGCACTAGCACTGCTATTACCATCCACTTCATCCGCAGGAAGATCGACCTCTATGCGAGATCGCAAATCAACAGCATGAGCATCACCCTGCTCTTCTTCACGTTCTTCATTTAGTTCTAGTAGTGGTGCCCTCCCCCGCAATGTACTAGAACCAGTAGTCTCCGGTGCGGTCATCTTACTTTTGTATCTATCCCCACGCTCGTTGAAAACCGTCGTTCCTGGCCAACCGTTTCCCCAGAAGCGAAGTTGGGTATGCTGTTCTTGAGAGCCAGCTATTATCAATTCTAAATACGCTGGAAAGCCAATCTCGCGCACGAAAGCTGACCGCAACTGATTGGAAAGCAGGCTCTTCAAAAGCATATTTTTATCATGGTTATTTTGGCGGTCTTGTTGATTTATTGGGTCTTGATGTTGATTTGTTGCCTCTTGCTGGTCATCTTCTTGGACATGCTCGTGGCATGAGGATGCTAATTGGAGGAAGTGGTCCGGAACCGCAAATGCCTCATTGTCCCGCATATAGCCTGAGAAAAGTGATATGCTCGCACCTGGCGACACGCGGACAGGGGCGTAGCGATATGCCACATCTACTGGATCGGAACCTTCAGGATCATCTTCATCGCCGTCTCGTAATCCGTCCTTCACTTTCTCCATACTGCTCCTACTTCTCCGCAGAACTACTCTTCTTCCTTTCTCCTCTCTATAGGTCACCGTGACTGCACCAATCTGTACGTGGAACGAGTTGCGGCCTCCATATTCTCTCGATGGTACTAGCATGCGACGCAGCATTCGCAGTCGCTCCAGAAAGATCGCGACTGTATGAAAATGAAAAATGGGAAAGAACTTCCAAAAAGTAGGAGGAATTACAAACCAAGAAACAACGGCTAGAAACCAATTTTGTTCTTGAATTTGAGGAAAACCACCAGTAGTACGCACTAGTCTCAGTTTTTTTTAGGAAAACCAGCAGTAGTACGCACTAGTCTCAGTCTGTATTTGCTTCTCCTGAGTATGATCACAAGAAAAAGATGTAGGATACTCAACCCATGAAGATACTACTTTCTGTCTCATCCCATGATCGTCTGACGCTAGAAGTAATGACAGTCCGCGCTAGAAGTGATGCCGAACCCGCATCACTGACTTGTTGAGTGTAGGCGTGGGAGGAACAGATGTCTCCTTCTCTTAAGTATGTTTTTCCCTACTTTCTGTTGGTCCATCCCTTTCCGTACCGCGCGCTGAAGCAGCTGCTCTAAAAATAGTGGTTGCTCGAAAGCCATGGCCTATCGCTGCAATCGAATCTAACGCATCTTCGGTAGCTACGGCGCTTTCCTCTTGTAGACTTGTCACGGCTGATGTAGTTACAGGAATCGAAGAAGCAGAGGTATTGGTTATTTGCTCCTGTCTCTCCGTGCTCGAATTCTCCTGTAGTTGTCCAGCTCCAGATACTACGCTAGAAAATGTAGCTCTAGCTGCAGCATCATTCGTTGTACTAAGAAGTTCTCCACCAGTATCCGATGAGTGTACTGTTGCTCCATCCTCTACGTTTCCCGATGCGTCGCCTTGCTCCAGATGTCCTTCAGCTTCAGACGAAGAGTTGCCGCTTCCAATGGCAGAGAGCTGGCTAACGATACTTCCGAGGCTGCTAGCTCTTGATGGAAAACGACTCAAGGGGTCGCCAAAAGAGACTCCATTTCTTGTTGTAGTAGTACTACTAGAAGTGCTTCTCTGCGAAGTCCTGTGACGTAGTTCTTGCTCCACAACTCGACGTAGTTTGCTCCGTATTTTCGGTGATCTGTCATCACCATTTCTAGTATTAGAGCTTACAACAATTCATCTTGGAAGTCATCTTTGACGTATTTCCCCCTTGAAAACGGTCTCAGGATGCCTCATTAGATGAATTACGGCAAGTCTTAACAGTACAGAAATCCTCTTCCAAGTTTCGGTACACTCTACCATACGCGCCACTGGTTCGCAAGACGGCATGGACACAGTCTCGAAACTCGTTATGTCTGTTCTGCAGAGATGAAACCGTATAAGCGTGACCCGCCTGCGCTCGGATAGCTTCTCTGTAGCTTGGGTCCCCGAGAAGAGATGAAGCGTGGAAGTGGATCAAGGTGCGAGGATCATAAGAGTCACACTCTAGCTTGGACTGCTGAGCTGCATACAAATTACAATACAATTATAATCTCGCACATTTTTTTTTGTATCGCGGGCGAGTTCCGATATATCCAAACCTACCTGCGTATTGTGAAGGACAAAGTTCGGTGAAGACTGCCATAACGTCTAGGTCTAGCAGATGAAGCTCATGCTATTAGCTTCCCAACTACAAAAGTTAATGATGAAGCTTGTTCGTGATGATACTCATCTACCTAACCCACAAAGGAAGGACTTTCTTATAGAGCAACGTCGTTACTCCGTTTACTTCAGCAACTCATAGCTTCTCTTCCGGGCTTATTCGAATCGAGAGCTGTACGATGTCGAACTGGTTTGGAATCTTTGGCGGTTCCAGAAACGGCTGCAAATACTGTTTTACAACGACGTCGGGCACTGTATTCGTCTCGCTAGCCTGAACAGGAACACCGTGTTCTTCTTCTAAGGAGTTGCTGTTGAAGAGACCTCGATACAGGCTATCGACTGCATCTTTTTCTATAGCTTGCGCTTGTCGCTCCAGCTCCCTTGTTTCCGAAGATTTGACCGCACCCAAGCGGCGGTCTACAGAGCGTGAGATCCCTCGCACTGGGTGGCGATGATCAACAACCACTGTTGAATCCCTCCACCAACTACGGTGGCTCGCTAGAGCATTCAACCCAGAAAGATGTGCCAAAAGAAGATGAAGGCGCATCATGCTGGGAAGTCTCGCTGAAGCGGCACGGCAGTACTTTGCCTGGCATGAGCGGAAAGCGCAGACTAGTTTCTTCATTTTTCGTGGTCGTTAGTCGTACGCAATCAGTGAAGTTGTAAGTAGTAAATTCAGCAACTCTTGGCTGGTGTGTCGATACAACCGTCCCTTGTGAAAAAGAATAATCTTGTGACAATCGTGAATACGGATCATCAGTAAGAAATTTTGCCCAAGTACTAGGGGAAGTATCCTACATACAATGAGGCATAGTGGGTAGTTGTACGCATATTATAGGAAAGTAACCGGAAAAACTGAGTAGTTCCGCTAGCACACAAGAACCATCCTAACGAAATCCAAGTCACAAATCCACGAAGCAACGAAATGCATGCAGCATCAACATGTCGCCAAGTGGCAAAATGAGCAGGATCGATATACCCTCAAGAAAACGAGGTTAGAAACCGCCACGAGACCTTGGGGGCAGCCAAAATCGACCGGTGTGCAGCAGCAAGAAAGACAGAAGATGAACGGAGTCCTAAACTTGGCTGTAGATCATGAGATTCTCAGCGTAGAACACCAAACAGGCACAACAGTAGTACTAGGGGTAGTTGTGCGAGGAGATGTTCCACGCTCTTTCCCGTAGCAACAGTACGCCTACCCGAGACGACAATGCGCCTTCAACTTTGCATGGCTTGGCCACGGAATATGATTGGTACATTTTCTTCTAATTCGCGACACGTGTTGTTAGTCGTCATCTCTCATCCAGTCATGGCGTGCTTTTCTCTTTCCACAATTTAGATTTTTTAGATTTTAGACATCGTCACGAGGATCATGTGTCCACCGCCTTATCGCCCTAGTCCACCCCTTCGCGTTGTTTCTGTATCATTCATTTTTATGCCTGTAACATGTTTACAACAACGGTTTGCAATTGCATGTACAAACACTACATAGTGACCCACATGCTATGATATCTAAATTTCACGGTTCACTTCTAAATATCATTCTGTTGTACTGCTAAAATCTACTTCTAGGAACATCGCTTCTACATTATAATTGACGTGCACTATGATCTTCCAGCCACTGATGTTAAACGTGTCACACAAACAAACGTAAGAAAACTTAAACTGTAGCGTTGAAAATGGTATCTCTCACTCGAAAAATTGTGCTGTTTTCTTTTCCTTGTTCACAGAAATGTGTCTATCACGAATGCGAAAAAGACTCAACCCTCAAAACTTCGAAAACATCATCAACGCAAATAATAACAAAACTGATTTCTTGACAATTCTTTGACGACATCCATTGTTCTATTCTGGTATTTCTGAAAAATCTAAACATGCAATCAGTGAGTTTGAAATGTTCATTCTATTTTCAATACAAATGATGTTAGTCTCTCTGAGTGAAACGCACAACAGCCACAAAAGACCTAAGTCCCATGCGGTAGAGAACTCCTGCCCTATCCTAAATCCTAGCTGGATCAACCCCTTTTCATCCTAGCTGCATCTACAAAGAATCAACTGAACCCTCCGAATGATCCACTACCATGAACTAACCTTCAGTCAAGATCAGACACCTAGAAGTTAAGAGTCATTCTACGACCAAAAAGATCAGACCTGTAAGTGATCGAGAGTCAATCTACGACCAAAAATGAGATCAGATCTAGTTGGACCCAGTTAAGAGTCTCAGATCTAGTTTCCTTGTGGAGCAGGGGCTGGTCCATTCTGTGTCGACGACGTGGGCGGAGCAGGGGCTGGTCCATTCTGTGTCGACGACGTGGGCGGAGCAGGGGCTGGTCCATTCTGTGTCGACGACGTGGGCGGAGCAGGGGCTCGTCCATTCTGTGTCGACGACGTGGTTTCCTGAGGCATGTCGCCAATCAGACCCTCCATACCGCCATGCCCACTGCTACTACTAGTGTCGCTGCTAATGCCACTGTCCGTGGTATCAGCGAGACCTCCAGTGCCGTCATCCGTGGTAAAAATGTCCTGTAGTATTAGATTTTTGGAGGCGTACGCATAGTTGGTGCTACTAGAGTAGGAGGTCTTGGAGGTGGGGATGGTAAAAGAAGGTATGGGGGTAAAGATTTTCGTGTCCTTTCTTTAAGGAGTGTGTGGAGGTACAGAGGTGGAGGTAGAGTTAGGAGTTCGTGGAGGTGAAGGTAGAGGTAGGACTTCTTTGAGGTTCTAGACCTAAAGGAGAGGTTCTTGCATGTGGTACTTCTAGAACAATTGGAATGTGGAATCCCTCCTGCATCTTCAACATCTAAATTGTAATACTTTCTAACTTCTTCAACATCTAAATTGTATAATACTTTCTGGATATAGGTCGTCTCGGCTGGATCTTCGACACAGTGACTGGCTCTTACGCAAGTCGTTTTGCCGTCTGACGAGGTAATTTCCGTACAGGTTGGGTCGCTTCGTAAAGGGGATTAGAAGTGGAATACACGAGGAATGATGATAACGCTCATGCTGTGTGTTTTCTAGACCACGGCGATCAATAACTGGTAAGCGTGAGAGACACGCCGGGAATTTATTACGAGAGAAGATCTAGTTACCATACATCACGGTGACAAGAAATATCAACTGGAACACTAATTTGCTCATCATGTGGATTTAAACGGGTGAGAGCAAGTTGACTACGCTATCGACATCTTGAGCAATATGTGATTGTTACATATTACGTAGTCGCCATAAAAGTAGACACGGCCCTTCGGGAAGGTAATACTGGCGCCGCTCGCGCTGGTCTTCGTCACCGCATCATTCATGTAGACAAATCCGCCGCAGTCCGGCTCTGGATAGCACTCGTTTGCAGCGATTTGCGTCAGCTTGTCTTGACCTGAGAGGGTAGAGCATCACGTAGAAGAAGTAGAAAAAAAATGATAGCAATGAACCAACTGGTGTTCAAATGAACAAATAGAAGAAAAGCATGTCAATAATAGCGATCAGTCAAGAACTGCCGAACTGCTACTGCTCAGCGAAGGATACTAAAAACTCTAGATCCAGTTCATCACAAAAATAACTCCCGACTCCAATAGAATGAGTTGTAAATGTCATTATTATTCGTACTGCTCAGCGGTTGGTTTGCCACCGTATCTGTCGGCATCAAATAGGATCGTTTCGTTGCATTTCCTATCGTATTCAAATTGAGCTGAATGGTGATGAACCCGTTCGTGCAGTCCTGCTTCTTAAACTCGATGAACGTCTTCATCAGGTCTTTGGTGCCTGGATGAAATTGTGATTGATGGAAGTTAGTGAAGGTCATCATCGTTCTGAGATCTCGGATAGTACCCAATAATAATGATAACTGACGCGAGTTGGCTTGAATAACAGCGCAATGGAGGGTATGATGTAAAAGTCATGTGGAAAAGAAGTGTAGTGTGTGTTTGTGATGTGTTCCGTCCTCTACTGGTGAGCGTGATGAGAAATGTGTAGTTGTAATGTGTGTATGTGAAGATGACAAAATGTAGGTCGCTTTACCGGTGAGCGTGGTAGATTTTCGGTGCGCAATTTGCAGTGCCGACGCGGCAGCCGCACCAGTCATCCACAAACGGACTCCCATCTCTTTTGAGAGCTTTTGATTGATGGTTGGTTTACTTCAAGTTCTTATACTCTGCACAAGGACGAAGATCACTTCTTTGCGTTGCAGCCAGCGACTTTGTGGCTGATTTGAAACGCTACGGAATTTTGCCAACAATGATAGTGGTGCGGGTGATAGTGATGATGATGATGATGATGGTGGGCAAACGCAAAGGAAGGTTGGCACTACTTGGGACTGCTTCCAATGAGCAGTGTGCTTCGCCTCATCATCACTGGATCTTGGGAAGGCGCTCTGTAAGTTTTAGATGGTTCTGTTCGGGATTTTTTCCAACAATCTGCTATTTTTCCTGAAGTCCGCTTATCGCAACACTCCTGGATCACCCAAATCATGATGGAAACAAGCACCCCTGCCCCACGTTCTACACCGAGTCGCACACCTTCTACAGTTTGTTCGCAACCGAATTCAAATAGTATTCTCGTTCTGTTCCCGTCAAAAAAAATCAGAAGCCAGTCCCCGCTATTAGTACGCACACCACGGGCACAATCATATTTTTAGAGTTTCTCATCTTTTCTACATCACTTTCAAAGTTATTCTGTGACGCAAACGCCATTCTTGTGTGTATCTCAAGTCACATTTCTTGGAAATGCATGAAAAGATCTTCGTAGTTACTGTCTCACAAAATCGCTATGTAGTAGGCTGCTTTTGAAATGATAACTTCTGTAGAACGAAAATATTTAGATTTTTTAGAATGTAGTTTAGCAACAGTTGAATCTTCTACTTGACTGTAACAACAAGAAATAAACGAAATGAACAGAACTTTAGAAAGAAGATCTTCGAAACTACATCTTTATGACGTTCCCTATCATTGCAATTCTACATGATAATATCATTATTGTGTTGAAAAAGACTCGTTACCTCTAAATACCATACTTGTTAGATGTTCATTTTCAAAATTCTTCATGTCAGAAACATATGTTGGGTAGTATTTCTCTCATCCTCTTTATAGCCCTAGCTTTAACAAACACGTATGATCTTCAACAGTTACATTTTGACTCCTGTGGTACATTTTTTGTCAGTACATCTAGTCCGCCACCATCGCGTTCTATTCACATCCACTAGTACCACCTCCACGCCACCTCATTCCACAGCCCCCAGCAGAGAGCTCCCTCTCCACGAATCTCCAACCATGGATCGAATCAGGCTCGACCTCCTACTCCTCCAGAGGCTGGCTCGAACTCCTTCTACTCCTCTTCCATTCATTGCCCCTTGATGAAGGTAAGTAGAACAAGATGAGGACCTACTTAATCCCCTTCCAGATCTACCTGGTCTTCCTCTCGTCCAGCAGAGGTAAATCCGGGTCTCACATCCACTAGTAGAGGTTTACAAACTAGTCGAGTTACCCGACGGAGTGGCAGCCGTCGTACCGGTGACCGTCACCGTGTCTGCCTGACCCATCATGGCTTCGTCGACCGTGATGATATCCTGTGATATAGAGGTTTTAGAAAATTTAGATTCTTACATGAAAGAAGTTCTAGGAAAAAAATATGTTCATCATGGATTTTCTAAAATCAAATTTCAAAAGAGATTAAGAAACTCTGTTCACCTACGACCACATTTTCTACAAAAAGAATACAAACTCCGAATAGTACCTTTTGGATGTAAGTAGTCTCCGTGGCATCCTCCACACAGTGACTGGCGCGGACACAACTCGTCTTATTGGTTGCCGGGTCGATCTGGGTGCACGACGCGTCACTTCGCAGGAAGTACATACGCTTAGAGCAGGTGCGCGTCCGCGTGCGGGAGGTCGATCTTCTATGTATTACTTCTAAAAGCGTTATGATCGTTGATAGGTCGTGGTTGTGGTATCAGGTTATCATTCACAGCGTTTTCGGGGATGGGTGTGGATTGGATCACTCTGCGATCGTCCCCGAAACTAGAAGAAGGACAAGAATCTAGATAATTCAAAAGTTTAAACTTTGCTTCTGAAACTATTCTCTTGTAGATTTACATTTACAAACTTCTGTACATCATCATCATCATCATAACTTCTCCGGCTGCTACATCCCTTGTCAGCGTTCCAGCCGGGGTCTTGAAGGTTTTTCCTTGCATATCTTGCAGGAAGTAGCCACATTAGAGGGTAATAGCTCTAAGCAAACTCTATCATGCTACGCCATTCTCCACGAGTCGATAAACAAGAATTCTAAATTTTCTGAATTTCAATCGTCCACCCTCATCAAAGACCAAGAAAATCTTATACATCCTAGTTAATTCATCAAATCTTCATAAACGAAACCACCGCAATCCGGCTCGACGTAGCATTCGTTCGCGGCTGCCTGAGCGATCTTGTCCTGGGAATCGAGGGCGATCCCAGCACCGTTTCTGTTGGCTGGCGTCAGCTTGTCGGACGTAATGGGCGAGGATTGCAGTGAAAAATTAGAAAGTCAAAACTTGGGATGTTCATGTTGTTCATCAAAAAGGAAGATCGTGATCATGTAGCTGTTGTCGAATCATCTTTCTGTTTCTACCTGGTGTAATCCTGTATCTAACATCAACTGGTACAATTCTATGTAGAATAGCTGCTGCGTTTTTGGTTTTCCTAAGAAATCTAAATTATAGGAAAAATCGGACGCGAGTATACGCAATTTCTCACTTCGATACTAGCGCAATCACATGTAAAATAGGAGACGAAATCAGAAAAATAGTAAAAAAAGAGTTTTTAGGAATAATCTACACGAAACAGATATTGGAGCCGAAATCGAAACCACTTCTACCTTCTTGGATTTCATTCATTCCAACCACGTAGCAGCTACGAGTAACTGCCTGGCTCTGATTTTATCCAGCCATAATATTCAACTTGAGGGTGATCGTGTTGAGACCGTTGGTACAGTCTTGCTTCTTGAACTCGATAAACGTTTTCAACAAGTCACCTGTTTTTAGAAAGGGTGTGTCACGATACAAGGACCATTAGACCTCTCGTCCCCTCAACTACAAAAAGAGGCTCTACTGAGTATGAGTTAAAACGTATCTATGGTGGTTAAGAAGTATCTATGGTCCCCTGTGGTTAAAAATCTTCAATACCTACTCCGGCTTCAACTTTTCTTTCTTGGATTTTGAAAGCAATGACGGCAGCGCCAGTGGCGACGGCGAGGACTGCGAGACCCTTCATTTTTGTAGTGTGTGTCGTGGTCGTGAAGCCGAAGTACAAGTCCTCGCGTCTTGTCGTGCTGAAGTTAGTATTCGTTTTTAGATAGAGTTTTCACACGAGACGAAACCTTCTCCACGAGAAATGCAACTTTCCCTTCGGTGAACTAGAAACTGCTTTTTATCTTTTTCTTTCTCTTTCCTAATCCTTGGGAGCGCTGAATAGTCATCAAGATTTTTTTTCATTTTCATGGTTCGTGGCTTGATACCTTACACATCTTAGAAGAGACAGCTATACGTACTGGCCCATTCGACTGCCTGCTATCCGTTTTTCTATCCCCTGGAAGAATGTCCACGAAAGGTTCATCTTTTTGCCCTCTAAAAGTTGTTGCGGGGGTCCCGATTTTTCTCTCATACCGCACAAACCAAAAAAAAGACGGCGACGACGGCGGTCCGCTAGGGAAAAGCCGTGGCCACGTTGGATCCAGAAGGGCAATTTCCCTAGTTTCGATTGTTCATCTATTTAATTTCAAAACCGCTGGCTTTTCCGTAGTTTTTATCCTAATATACTTCGAGGACATACTAGACGGACCTAGCTACAGCCATGGCCGTCTCGATGCAAAAAGAACATCAATCTTACAAAAAAGTATCCATTTCCGTTGGTAAAATTGGTAAGCAATTCCACTTCAAGAACTCTTCAACTGAAAAGTAGTTGGATTGATTCATAGATTGCTTCTAGTGCGCTTCCGCATTGATGTGCTTGTGATGACACGAGACGATGACGAATATCAGAGTGATTGGAAAAATATAATCAGGGTAAACCTAAACTAAAACTTCTTTATTAATTTCTGTAGCTCCTTAGAAAAAGCTCACATGCTGAGAAATCCACTGCAAGTTGCCACGCCTATTTCATGGTGAGAGCTCCTCGTTTCCACCATGATGACATATCGCCGATAAATAGGAGGTCGTTACGTCAACAATGCATTCCAAGCAAGAAGTAGTAGCATCAAGATGAAGAAAAGTCACCATCAAACTTCATTTTAAGCATTAGTAGCCGATGGTGAACTTTTCCTATCCCTAAAAAAGAATGAGTTGTAAGACAGGTAAGTACTTTAATATACAACATCCACATCGACTTCTATCACGTACCCTCGAGCAGAGCAAAAGCCACCAGGGCTCCGCAAATGGAACCCGCAGCGAAGTTCTTGGCGAACTTCAATTTAGAGCTGCATTTGCATAGAAAAGAAGTACTCTTAAATGATCCAAACTGTAAATGGTAAGACAGACTAAACACTCCCCCAAAAAGAGACGGAGAAAACCGAAGCTGCAGAGATGAATTATAATCGTGGAAAAGAACATCAACTGTAATGTGTGCTAGACATGTCCTATCTAGAAGAAACACAAAATGGAGAACTAACTAGAACCTCAACGAACTACTATCATCGAAGGCCTTAACAATCGCTTGCATTGCAAATGGTACGTCTTCCAGACCTCCCATGTCGATTTCAAATTCCTCTTCTTGTCTCCCCTCAAAAGTGACATTATCGGAAACGCTGTAACCCACGTTCACGTCGTCATTAGAAGGGGTGCTAGAAGGGCTAAGTCTAGAAGATGAGGTGTGAGAAAAAGCCTTGAAGCAGAAAGAACAGTGTATAGAAGACGAAGTGTGAGAATAAAACCATCTTTCTCAGTTCTGGGAAAGGGGGCACAGTGGTTTGGGCGTTGCTTGGCCTGCTGGACACTTAAGAAAAAACCTAGAACAAAGAAGTGACTAAATTCCGATGTTTGTAAAAACCTATAATTAGGATAGGATAGGTTGCTATTGCCCACTCTACACGGATCGTGCCGAGCTCGAACAAAATTGATTGATAAGGATGAATAGAGCTTTGTTATTGACAATTTGTTCATCTTCAAGTAAGTCTAAGCCTTAACTTCCTCATCGTCCACGTCACCTCTATTTTCCTTAACTTCCTCGTCTTCGTCTTCCTCTACTGTGTCTCCCGAAGATGTCTCATTACCGGACGACGCTCCATTGCCTGACGATGTGTCATTACCAGTCCTGGTACTATTCTTAGAACCTACATAAATCCATATTGGCGAGCATCCTGGTTCCCGTTTTCCCTTGAGAAACGGGACCGAGATCATGCCAGCAGGGAAGATGCATTTAGTACTATTGTAAAAAGTAGCCTTAATATTATCTTGGTCGCCTCCGCCGCCTGTATTTTCATCTCCGGCCCCACCACCAATAGGCCCAACCATCGGGCCTACTAATATTACCTCGCCTACAATAATGAGTGCGGTTCCAGGGGAAACTGGCACTAAGACTCCTTCTCCATCGACGATCTGCGTCATATGTGTCCCGAAGTTAGAGGCTATGATCATCGAAGTACGCGAAGTACCTGGATGCCTTCTCTCTCACATTTTCCAAGTACTAAAAACTACTTACATGCATCCTTGGACTAGAAGGTCGGTCAATATGCTCCTGCCGACAGCTTTCACGTACTGATTAACATGAAGGTTTTGAAAATTGCGAGAGGATAAGTAATTAGTTATAGTATACCCATTGCGTCGATAATATGCGACACGCAGAGGACATGGCTTCATCTGCGATTTATCACGGTCTTAACACTTGACTTCGGCAGGCTGCTTCCCGGATACGCAGCTGCCTCTCCCAAAGCCTGACTTACTGCGTCTTTCAAAGCTTCTGTCGTTGCAGCAGTAGAATTACTTGGAAACGCAACGTCTGTTAGTTGGGAAATAGTATGCGAGTCTGCGGTTGGTATTTCGAAGGTGACGAGAATGCCAACTGTAACTTCTTTTATGCTTGTCGAACTGTCTCCGCCTGCTGGCGTTTTTGTGTTACCGACTTTAGAGGAGCAGCTCACAGACAGACACAGTAATACTACAGTAACTCTAGCTCATTTGACTTCACTTAGCAAGTAAATGTAGCTCATTTTCTCACTCTCATAGTCCGAAGAGAAAGTAGATTGATATACGAACCCGAACGAACGAAACAAAAAACTAGAACCGCAAAAAACACCTATGAACAAGAAAATGTACTTACTTAGATAAAGTACCTGAGTATGAGTATCGTGACAAAGACATGTGCCTTGACTATTCTTACAATACATAAGTAAATGGGTAGATGAACACAGACATGAGCCTTAACTATCTTTACAATCTCTGCTTCCAAATCTGTGATGAAAACAGTCGCGGCCGTCGCCGCGTCTGTGACGTCCGCAATGTAGTCGCGCACTCCTGTCATCAACGCCTGCAAAAACTCGGGATTTTAGAGCTCACTCGACTCCGAATCCGTCTTGAAATTATCAAATTTACATCTTCATCTGGTAGTAGTTAGAAACAATTTTATAGTTATAATTTGGTTTTCCTCCTATGGTTATGGAACACTCCTACGTAAAAGTTGGCTCGTAAGGATTTTCTATGAGGTTCTGCTCGTCCAGTGAAGCCGGCAGATGCAGAGTTACTTCAATCCGCTGCAACAAGTACGGGGCGCCAGTCGTCGTTGTCGTTGAGGTCGTGGTGGTAGGAGGCGTAACGATTGGACCGAATTCGGGCACTGTGATTTGCCCAAGAACTCCGTCATTAGAGGTCGGTTTTTGGTGCTCGCTTACCCCGCTTTTTATGCCTTTCTCCCTTAGGAGAGGCACACAAAGCGGTAAGAAAAGCACCTTTAACCTACCCTTAACGTCATGATCCCCTGAACCGGCACCGGGTAAGGAACTGCCGGGCGTCTCTGCCTGCTCTTTCAGATTCTGTTCTAGCAACGTCTTTAGCAGATCTAAAATCGACTGCGGGACACCACTGCCGCCAGAGTTAGAGCTCGAGTCCACCTCCACGAATAACAGGCAACAATATCTGAAGTGAGCTTCTTAAGCAACTGACCAACACCAATGAGAAAAAGAAACTACTTTTAAGTAGTACTATAACGCTATAGTATATAATTACGTATAGATAGATACTTCTTGAAGTCAGTGTGTGTAGTTGAGAGCATCTGTCTTTGCCTTCCTTTCATCCTTGCTTTCCACAAAAAAAGAAAAAACAAAAGATGCCTGCTTCTCAAGGTCAAGACGAGTGATGGAGCCTTAACAGAACTGGTATCCGGGAACAAACCTGTTGTGGCGTCTGTTAGTGCCGCCAAAGCAGGACTGTCATCCGGTACCCACATCTCCACCGTGTAGCCTATCGTCGCTGTCGCCATCGTCACATTCCCATTCGCGTCTGCAGACGCGATGCTATCTCATGACAGGAAAATTTATGATCATTACTCAACACCGTATCAAAGATTATAGCATCATTCAAGAACAATTATACTTGTGGTAGCAAGAAAGTATGATCTGAGATCTGTTAGTGAAATAAATCAAACTGAAAAATCTTCAGTGAGGCATCTTTATCGGAGTATGAGCAAGCATTTTCCCTTCATATTTCTAGTATCGAATTGAGAAGGTTCGCTGCAACATTCGTGACGCTCACGTCTGCGGCTAGTGCTGCGCCAAGTTTCAAGGTTATCAAGTCGGAGAAAGTGTCGGCCAAGATTGCACGAAACTCTGGATTTGATACCAAAGCGTCAAAAAATTCGTCTACCGTCATATTCAGGCTATTCTGCAGCGATGCGAATGGCACAGATAGATCAAACGTGCCCTGTCTCACGATTGTGGTGCCTCCTCCTCCGCTTCCTCCACCACTATCAAAGTACTGAGTCCCACCTGGTGTCGTTGTGGTCGTTGGTGTTAGCGGTGCTGGTCTTATGGACTCGGGGACCGCATTTGCTGGGATAGCCGAATTCGTAGAGTTTGTGGTTCCGACATGCTCCTCGAGCTTCTCTAAGATGCTGTCCATAAGGTTTTGCGCAGAAGCAGGTGTCATGCCAAGCGTACCCCCTGAAGGAAACAGGTTCCGTGTGAGCAGTGCGATGATGGCAGGGTCCCCACTTGGGACTTGAAAATCGACCTTCACCGCTACTTGCACTGTCGAGGTTCTTTAGAGGACGAGGGCCTTGTCGTTGTCACCCAAATTCATTTTGCAATTATTTGCGTGAAGATCTTTTAATAGTGCCTTATTCATCTTGTTCCCCTTGAAGTTGCAAGCAACATCAAGGCAAAGTAGTAAAATGCCTGTAGTTAATTGTAAGATTATAATTTCTATTTCAGTAAAATGCCTGTTAATCGTAAGATTATATTAATTTCAATTATTGTGGTAGGCATAAGTTCCATTGCCACTAGAAGTGTCACCAAAAGCTGGCCCCGACGTCGAAACGATATGCGGATGCATGCCCACAATGAGGATCTGGCTCAACAAGGTGGCGTTGTTCCCAGTGGCATTCGAGATGAAAGCGTAAATACCTTCGGCAACGACTCCGAGAAACTCAGGACTCAGATATACGTCTTCCGCACTCACGTTGCCAGCACCGCTTGGCAGCGTCATCTCAATGAAGATATCCCGTGGGTAGATCACGTCGCCGGGATTGATTGTCGTGGTCGTCGTAGTGCTAGTGGTGAACGAAAAAGCGTCATCTGCCTCTCCAAGATAGGTCAGTCCCGTGACGTCCCAAGCTGGCGGGGACCCCGCTGTCGGTCCGAACGCGCTTGGTAAGGTGCTGCCCGGCGCATTGGCGCGCGCCATTATCGCAGCCATGATGCTTCCTCGAATTAGACCTTACCGAATTTCACTTTGAAGATGTGCATCTTTGACCTAGTTTTTCCCTCGAAATTTCACTTTGAAGATGTGCATCTTTGACCTAGTTTTTCCCTCGAAGTTGAGAGCACGCCAAAAAAAAGATGCCCGGCAAGATAAATGTCAGTACTTTTGCCTTAACAAAAGCGAGTTATCATCGGGGAATCTCGTCGATTCTCCGTCAAAATCTGCTGGCAAAGCGGCAGCAATGGCATCTGCGAGAGGTTGTGAGAGGGCCACTAGATCCACCTTCACTCCCAAGCGGACGTCCACAATCTCGCCAAGACTTCCATGTGTGTATGGCGTTAACTCCAGCACCATCCCAAGAACATCGCGAACCAGCACACCCACCTCCGCTGCTGCCGCTAGTGCCTCTGCATCCGTATTAGAGCTAGAGCTGTGTCTGACATTTGATGTGCACATGCACTAGAAATAGCAATAATTTGCAGGGATATTATTTACTTATAATGTTGTTGAGTATCCTTGACCACATAGCAGTGCCGGTCGTAGTTTTGAATTCTATTTTTTATCAGATTCATCGGATTACTCGGTTATTTCAGTTTTTCGTATAGAAGTGACTGTGTCGTATAGAAGTGATGAATACTGTAGATATACAACTCTGGTAGGATACATTGTCAGTATCAGTTCCTCCAGAGTACGCCTAACTCAAAAAAAAAACTAAACAAGAAGAAAAACCCCTAAGAAAACAAGAAGAAAATTAATCAAGCACATTTTATCTGGTGCTAACTATTATTAGAGGTACCTTGTTGGTGTTCGTGGGTTCTCCCGCTTGTTATGGCTGTCCTCACCTAAGGGGAGAGAGCCATAACAAACGGTATGTAACAAAAGTACCTTTAACCTACCCTTAATATTAGTGTTAGCGACAAGTAGTTGATTTTGACTTCTGCCTTAACAACTGTTGCGCCTCCAATTTGGTTTTCCTTGATTGTCTTCACGAGGAAGTCGAGGAAGCCCTGGCCGACAGAAGCTAGGAACTCTGGATTCCCTCCGAAGACCTTTTCCACGTCCGCGAGTGTTATTGTGGCACGACCTGAAGAGGACACGTTAAAAGCGCTCTGGGGAATCCGGGTCAGAAGCATTTGGATCGCGCGCCCAATTGGCGGAGAAATCTGCCCACTCGTGTCATTCGTAGTTAGATCTTGACTAAATCCATCTTGGGACTCATGTCGTGCGTGCGTCTCTGATAGTGCTGTCCGTTCTGATAGTGGGCGAGACTTGAGGTTCATCCCTGACCCCTTTTCTCGCTCCTTGAAAAGTAAGGCTCTTCATTCTAAGATGCCCCTTCTCAAGATGGATCAGCATCAGGGGAATGCCTTAATATCGGTAATGGGCTGCCGGGTGTCGTGTTAGCTATGACGCTGCTGTTGGAAGCAGTGAGTAGCGCAGATAGCATCGTCGGTCCGAGGCTAATCTCCGCTGCTGAAGTACCGAAAAGCGTGGGTAATTGGCTACCCTGCTTCGCGCCCTGCTGTTGCAGAGCCATAGCAACAAGGGCTCGCAGCTGGGCTACGGCGCTAGGAGAGGTCGATAGGGATTGTAGAACCTGTTCGACCAGCGCCACGAGCGTTGGGTCGCCACCGAGGACACCCAGATTGAAGTCGACTCTGCTGCCAAAGGACTGCTTCCCAGCCACTACCACGGCTATGTTGTCCACGGCCGCGCATTTTTCTACCTCCAAGTTTCGCGCGAAGGTAAGCAGCTCACACACGTCCGCGTTGTAGCCGCTTGTGGACGTACTGGGCCCACCGTATATATTGCGCACAGTCGAGTCACCCGGAACTGCTGCAGCCACCTGAGCACCTACAAACTTCCGCAAGCCTGCGAGCACAGCGCCTAAGAATTCTGGATGGCTCACCAGTGTTTCTGCCACTGTGGTGGTAGGGATATCCAGCAATGACAGGACCAGTTGCCGACCAATGGACACCCCAGTATTAGCTGCCGTCCCTGCCGTTGAGGGTGGTGCCGCAGAACCGTCTGCGCCTGTGAGAACTAGCCCTGGAGACCCTGCCACACCAGATTGACCCGAACTTGCCGCGACGTCTGCGGCACGCGGTGCCAGAGCGCTTTGCAACGCCGCAAGCAACGCAGCATCTCCAGCTGAAGAGAGACCAGCATCTGAGGGCCACAAAGTGTTCCCCAACCACGCATACAAGGCATCAGTAGCGACACCAGATCCGAGAGCGTCGAAGGCTACTGTGGTCGCAAATGTTACATCCGTAGATGTAGCTCCAGTGGAACTATTCGAACTGTTTACTCGAACAACGTTAACAGAGAGGCCAGTAACGATGGCACCGAGATGGTCGTGATAACTATCCAAAAAGTTTTGTATGCCTTCTCGCAAAGCCAATTCGAAAACAGGGTCTGCCGCTAGAGCTACTGGGTCTACGCTGTCCGGCAGGGTGGCGTTGAGAAGAACAGTTCGAGCAATGTCGGGTCGGGCAGTCGTGGTCGTTGTCGTGGCACTGTACTCTGGCGCGGGGAGGCCCGTGACTTCTCCTATGGATAGGCCAGGAGGTAACCCTGTGCTTCCCGGTGGTCCACCAAATAATACGGGCAGTGCACTGCCCATCAATGCTGCCTGCTCGGCGATAGCGCCGTACAAAAACGTTCGGAGCAGCCCTGTCAAATCAGGGGCCAAGCCACTGGGCGGATAGAAGGTGCCGCCGTCAGGGGCGCGCCCGTTGTTAATCAGCTCAAAAAGCTCTGCCGCAGTAAAAGTGTCCTCAAAAACTGACAAAGTCACTTCTACTTGAACGTCTGCTGACTGTGTCGCGGCCGCGGCGCTCTGGGTGATGCCGCCAGAACCCAGCCTCCCGCTGGCGGACTGCAAGGTAAGAGCCGCTTCTAGCGTCGTGTTGGCTGTGACGTTCCCGATGAAGCGAATGAAGCCTTCCCCTATCGCTCTCAGAAACTCGCGGTTTGATAGCAAGGCAGCCACGTCAGCTCCTGTGGGCAAGTTTTCCAATTGGAGGCCCAAAACACGCGAAAAAACCGGGTCCACGGTCGTTGTAGTTGTTGTTGTCGTCGTTAGTGGCGCGCCCTGGCCGTCCGCGGAGGTAGGTAGTAGTGGGAAAGTTGCACCGCCCGCGGCCCCACCGGCAGCGTTATAAACGGCAAGCGCATCTGCAAGAAGCGCAGCCTGCTCCGGGTGCCCCGCTCGTAGGAACGCGTCACTAATGTCTTGCATTAGAACGACCGCCTTCGCACCCATCCCTCAGACAATGCATTCATCTTGGCTTCTTTTTCAAGTAGCAAAAGAAGATCCAAGGATCTTGGTTTTAAGGACATGCTGTCGAGGTAGTCTTAATTGCAGTACCCCTGCGGCCATCAACGCAGCAATAATTTCAGCAAGCAAGGCTGCGTTCTGTCCATTGCTCATCCCACTTGCAGGAAACGCAGCCTCCGCTCTGGCTAGAGTAGTCGGGTCGTCATTTATCACGCTCAAGACACTGGAAATTTTGTATCCCACGCCAGTTGTTTGTTAGTAACGCAGCCTCCACTCTGGCTGTTGCGAGATGACCCATGATCTCCCTTGCATTTAGGCATATCTATCTCACCTTTCCCACCTCCTCGAGATCGACGAGAACGAAGGTCCTAGAAACAGAAATCAGATAATACGCCCTTAGAAGAAGATGATAGGCCCACTTGCAGCATCATTCATAAGTTTGATTCTTATCACTGGTTGTGGCTCCATTTGAGGTGACGTCTGCGACGATGCTGCGCACCAAGACTCCTGGCGCTGGCGTTCCAGCGTAGCTCGCAAGGTAATTTAGCAAGCCGACGCCCAACACGTTCATAAAGACTGGATTTTCCCCGAGAAGGACCGGATCGAGTCCAGCAGGCAAGGTTAGGCCCAGCAAGATCTCTCGCTCCACGTCAGGCATCGGGGTCCGCGTCGTACTGGTTGTCGTGGTGGTACTCGTGGGCGGCGGCGTTGTGGTTTGCGTCGTCGAGCCGCATGCTTAGCACTAAGATAAATCTATCTATTTCGGGCCCATCTTGCTTCACGACTTCCCTTGCTTTAAAAGCGGGACCAAGATACAACTCCGTAACATGGATAATTTCTTGTAGCCTTAATATAAAACAACACTTCCAACCGTGATCAATGGCTCCCCAGCTCGAGTTCTTGGCAAGCTGCTACTCGGGTTCGCCGCGTGCTCTTCCAAGGCACGGGTCAACGCAGCCAGCAGAGCTGCGCCAACCGCAGCATCGCCACCTCCATCGGGAAAGGCTTTTCCCAGCTGTACTTAGAACTTCACCTTCTTGTTGCCTTTAGTAGATTCATTTACTTAGAACTCATAGCACCTTGTTCTTGCCTTTAGATTCATTATTACTAGAACTGAGAGTCGTCAAGGGAGTGCCTGCTTCCCTCTTTGAGAAAGTACCATGCCTAGGCCTAGCACCGTTCCATTCATTCATCATGAGTTTATTGAGTATTTTTCATATATGAAAATGAATTAGAGCCGGCGAGCCTTAATCTAAATTGATAACGATCGCGTCTCCTGATGGCACTGTCAAGGTTACGAATAAGGACAGTTCTACCGGCTTCGTCGCGTTACCTCCGCCTGCAGGTGTGACTGCGTTACCAATGCTTAGTAGCTTCAATCTAAGGTCTGTCATGCGTACGCTCGCGGCTACTACGGCATTGGTACTATTTTGAAGATGATAGCGAAGGCCCGCTATCAGAGTGGTTACGAACTCACTACTTCGCAGCAAATCGTTCTGCACGTCCGTATTCTCCGGGACGTTGAAGAGCACCCCAATGCGGTGAACGAAAGTGGGTATACCCGTTGTGCTCGTCGTCGTGGTCGTTGGAGTGGTTATGGGACCAAAGCCCGGAACCGAAATCTGCTCGTAAAGCGAAGAGCCGCCGCCTCCTAGACATTAGAGAAACTATTAATCTGATAGGATCATCTAAACCATCCACTGATAGGATCATCTAAACCATCCACTGGTAGGATCATCTAAACCATCCTCTGGTAGGATCATCTAAGCCATCCACTGGTAGATACTGAGAAGGAACAAGGAGGTTGTAACTACAGTAACTGCACGCACGACTGAGTTTCCACTAAACATCAACACGTCAGAGCTTCTAGCACGACAGTGTTTTTGCTTAAATCATCATTAACACGAAAAGCCTTAACCGCTTCCGCTACTACCACCAGCACCAGGCAAAGAGCTTCCAGGCCTGGCCGCTTGAATTAGAACTCGGCCAAATTCGTTCTTTCACGTTGCTTCGATTTTCTCATAATCCCGAGAGGCAAAAAGTGAAAAAGGAAAAAAATACCTTGCACTTGTACGTAGAACTCGAAATGAACTAGGACTTCTATTACGTTGAGCCTTAATTGATTTTGTAAATTTGTCTGCAAAAGCCGCTGCAACATGTCCAGGACCGACTGTGGGATCAATCCCGTACCCGATGGGAACAATCCGTTAACTGGATCTGTCAACTTTACCAAAGTGTTATCGGCACCGGCAGCGACTAGCATCTCTACTGTGTAGCCTATGGTGGCCGTAGACATCGCCACGCTGACTTCAGAAGTGGCTCCGTTCCCGTGGGTGACGTTCATTTGCCCTTGCCCTTCTACGAGAGAAACAACGTCTGCACTCACGTCGCCGATGGTCACGTCAGCGGCTGCTGCGGCGCCTAGAGCTGTCGTGATCAAGTCCGCAAAGGTGTCCGCCACCACAGTACGAAATTCCCCATTGCCCGCCAAGGCCGCGAAGAACGCGCTCGCCGTCATGTTCAACGCCTTCTGCAACGCATCTACGGGCACTGCCATATCAAAAGTGCCTCCCCGCACAACACTCCTCGGCTGACTAGTTCCATCTCCTCCGCCAAAATAGATGACCCCTGCTGGAGTCGTTGTGGTCGTAGCCGTTAACGGCGCGGCCCGTATCGAAGTCGGGACCGCGCCTGCTGGGAGAGCTGTGCCCCCGGCGCCTGTATTAGAACACACAAAAATTACATCTTGGGATAGATACAGCTTCCAGTAGATACATGTATACTTCAGAGGCCAGTAGATACTACATCTGAAGTAGGTACAGCTTCCTGTAGATGCATCTTCAGATAGATAGATAGTCAATAGAACGCACAATGTACCGCTAGTCAGATCTTACGTCTTCAGATGCAGATACATCTCGACCCAACTTTCTCACTATCATGGGACAAAGGCAACTGCAAGATGCACAGCTGAAGTCTGAGTGAAGGTCCTCGGAGAGGGAGAATGTAGAAGAAAGACGCCTTAACTGTCGAAATCGTGGCGGCCACATGCTTATTGAGCGCATCGAGGATGCTGTCCATGAGATTTTGCGCAGACTCGTCTGACATGCCAAGTGTCCCTCCTGGAGGAAACAAGGTCTGCGTCAACAGCGCTACAATCGCAGGGTCTCCATTCAGAACTTTGAAGTCGATTGCTATGCCAACTTGAACCACTGACGGTGCTGACGCATTCGCGTTGGCGTCGAACGCAGGCTTGGATTAGCGCAGGCACAGCATCTACATCAGCATTGCTTGAGAGTCATCTTGAAGATGAAAAGTCATCCTCTTCTCCTCTTTTTACTAGATGAAAGAATACGGAGGTCAAAGATACAGGTACTTACGCAAACGCAGATCCAGATGATAAGAATAATAACTAAATTTATAGTAAGCCTTAACCGGATGTAGAAACGATGTGCGGACGCATCCCTGTGATCACAATCTGACTCAATATCGCCTCATCGTTGCCTGTAGCGTTGGCGATAAAAGCGTAGACACCGTCTGCCACTACCGACATGAACTCGGGACTGCGATAGACATCGTCAGCACTTATGTTTCTGGCACTGCTTGGCAGCGTCATCTCGAGAAAGATGTCGCGTGTGTAGATCGTGTCGCCAGGTCCCCTAGTGGTCGTGGTTGTGGTTGTCGTCCCGAAGTACGCGTCTGCCTCCCCAAAGTACGTCAGACTAATCGCGTCCCACTTGACGGGCGCACTTCCTAAAGCACTTGGAAGTGTAGTCCCAGGCGCTGTTGCTCTGGCCACTATCGTCGAAAAGATGTTGTGCAGCAGCATGTTGTCATTAGGCAGGAGCATGCCGTCGCTAGGCAGCGCAACTTCCGCGATTCCTTTTTCGATTGCAGCTGAGAGGGCACTTAAATCTATACGCAGCCCGACGCGAACATCAAGGACTTCCCCATGCGTGGCATGCGCGTAAGGCGTGATCTCTCGCACGTCGACCAGCAAGTCACGCAGTAGCGCGCCAGCAGCTGCGGCTGCGCTAGCGGCAGGACCAGATGTAGCAGAAGCCCTTAGAGGAGCTGAAGAGGAGGTAAAACTAAAAACACACATCTAAAAACGATAACTTTTGCACACAAGTGAGGTAACTAATCCTATTCTAGAGACGAGCCCTATTCTGGTAGAATCATTCTGAAGGTTCCTACCTTAAACCTTACAAACCAACTGCTACTTTCACCAATTCTAGAGAGGTAAGTCCAGCCTTAAAGAACCTTTTATCGCTTCAGCAATGTAGTTGACAACTCCCTGTCCGACAGTAGCATGGAACTCCGGATTCTCCGCGAAGACCTTTTTTACGTCGGCAAGCGTCACATCACGACTCGCTGCCAATGTGAAAGAAGCCTTGGGAAGCCGGAGGAGAGTAAATTCAACAGCGCGACCGATCGGAGCACTCATCTGCCCAGCAAATGCAGTGGTCGCATTTCCTTGCAGACCAGTAGCGGTTGGCTTCGCGTTGGCGATCACAGTGCTGTTCGAGGCATCGAGATACCCAGTCTCGGCAGTTGATCCTAAGCTAATTAGGTTCGCTGCCACACCAAATAGCCCAGGGAGCTCGCTACCTTGCACCGCTGCCTGCGTGCGGAGAGCTGTCGTGATCAGGGTGCGAAGCTGCTCTAATTCTGTCGAGATGGCTTGTGACGTTCCTGCTCCACTAGTTATACTTGACAGAGCAGCCAACGCAGACCTCACCAGGCTCAAAAGTGGAAGGTCGTTACCCAAAACGCCAACGTTTACGTCTAGCTGAACGCCAAAAGCCTGTTTCCCCGTGGCCACCTGAGGATCCAAAGCCGCTATCTTCTCTGCCTTCAAATTCCGCGCAAGAGTGAGCAACTCGACAACCTGCGCGTCATAACCTGTAGTAGAAATATTGTGGCTCCCATAGATGTTCTGCACCACGGTCGGAATTGGCACCGCAGCAGCGACGTGCGCGCCCACGAATGCGCGCAAGCCTGCAGCGATAGCCCCTAAAAACTCTGGATGATGTACTAAGTCGTCCGCCGTCGTACTCAGCGGTATATCTATCAGGGAGAACGACACGCGCCGGCCTATGGCCACTGGGGTCGTTGTGGTAGTCGAGCTCGTCCACGCTGGGTCCTGGTGACCGTCTACTCCTGTGACGACCATGCCTGAGCCACCACCTGATCCGGCCAGCCCAGCTTGTCCGGAGCTCGCTTCGATCGCGCTCGCAAGATTGTTCAGCGCGGCAGCTATCGCAGCGAGCAGCGCAGCGTCTCCAGCGGGCGACAGACCAGTGCCTGCTGGCCAAAGCGTGCCACCTAAGAAGTTATAGAGTGCGTCGGCCGTTGGGCCCGAACCAAGGGCGTCGATCGTAACTGTGATAGAAAATTGCGCATTGATTGTACCACTCGTGTGACTACCAGTTCCATTACTTGATGTGCTGCCACTCGTGTGACTACCAGTTCCATTACTTGTGGTGTTCACCTTCGCGTTCTTCGTCACGCCGACTAATATGGCGTCAAGAATGCCCGTGACAATCGCACCGATAGCACCAGATTGACCATCGAGAAAATCCTGCACGCCTTGGCGAAGAGCCATCCGGAACACGCTGTCGGCGGCTAATATTGCCGGGTCTACCGTGTCCGGCAGCGTCATATTGATCAGCAATGTCCGCGTGAGAGGCGGTCGCGGCGTCGTTGTGGTCGTCGTGGCAGGTAAAGGCGCCGGCAAGCCTGCGGCATTCGCAAGCGACACGCCAGGAGGCAGTCCTGTACTGCCCGCTGCGCCCCCAAACAGCGTGGGTAGTGCGCTGCCACTCAGGGCCGCCTGCTTTGCGATCGCGTCATACAAGAACTTTTCCAACAGTGGCGCCAAATCCGACACCAGGCCAGTCGGCAAATAGAAGACGTCTCCACTGGGGGCGCGACCGTTATCAATCAGCTGAAACAGCTCCGCTGCTGTGAAGCTGCCGTCAAATACTGAGAAAGTCACCGCTACTTCCACACTCGCAGTCGACGTAGCGTTGCCGTTGCTGTTAGAACTAGAAGAGATGCAGGAAGTTTATCATTCATCCCAGTTGTAATCACCAAAGAAGTCCCTTTTTCTTCTTTCCTTCCGCTTGAATAATTGGAGACGAATTTCTTCCCGAAACTTCGGAGATGAACAGTTTGAATTTCTCTCCACAGTCTTAATACTGACGATGCCTCCCGAACCAAGTGCCCCACTTGCCGACTGCAAGATGAGCGCAGCCTCGAGTGCCGCATTCGCCGTTACATTTCCGACAAAGCGGGCAAAGCCATCTCCCACTGCTTTCAGAAATTCACGATTCGACAATAGTGCATGCACATCGGCTCCATTAGGAAGATTCGCCAACTGGAAACCCAACACACGAGAGAAAGATTAGACCTCTCACAATTCCGTGAAAACTTCATCCTCTTCCAACTACAGCTACTTCCAACTACAGCTTGTCATACTTTTCTTCAAAGATACTACTTACAATTACACATTTTCATCTTCTATCTCATACTTTTCAAAGGTACTTACATACAACTTCTCATCTTGTAGCTTCTTCTATCTCATACTTTTCAAAGATACCCATTCCTATAGCCAGAGATGAATTCGTGCTTATCTTCAAGGATGAACTCAGTCTCAGACCACAGAGATGAATTTTGATGAATGAGAATAGAACCTTAAAGAGAGGGGTCAACGGTTGTTGTTAATTTACGACTCACAGCCGTAAAAAGAGGGGTCAACGGTTGTTGTTGACGTTGTCGTAGTCGTCACGGGCGCGCCCTGGCCGTCCGCTGATGTCACGTCAATGGGAAAACTCGCGCCGCCCACAGCCCCACCAGCTGCGTTGTAGGCTGCTAAAGCATCTGCGAAGAGGGTGGCCTGTCCCCCATGCCCCGCATGTGTAAAGCCGTCGACAATGTCCTGTAGCGTGTTCGGCAGTGTCAACACAGCGATGATGGCTGCTACAATTAGAGGTGGTGTACCTATGAAATTTATCTCATCTATGTCCATCCCACGCGTTTCTTTCATCTGGACGAGAATTTCTTTTTCTTCTACTTGTCTTCATTCTTTTTCTCGTTGTTTTCTCCTAAGTACTTCTTCCAGATGACAACTACTTTGGAGTTGGAGTGGATGGCGAAGGAGGAGATCCAACCCGACCCTTAATAGAAGCGCTTGGTTCTGCGCGTTGCTCATCCCAGTTGCAGGGAAAGCGCGCTCGACTTTCGCCACTGTGTCCTCATTGTTCCCAATGACAGTTAAAGCAGTCGACATCTTGATCTGGACTCCTGCTTGAGTCGTATTGGACGACCCGCGAGGGGATACGACCTCCGCCTCGCTATGCTTTACGATCACTCCCGGCGTGGGCGTGCCTGCCTGACCTGCGAAATAGTTCAGCAAGCCGGTTCCTAGTGCCCTCCGAAACACCGGGTTGCTGGCGAGTAAGCTCCCATCCGCTCCGGCGGGCAAACTCAGCGTAAGCAGAACATCACGAAGGATGTCTGGCATGTCTGTTGTTGTGGTAGTACTGCAATTAGAGGAGCCCAGGCAAATTCATCCCGAAGATCATCCTGAGACCTATCTTAATAATAGAAGCCTTAATAGTGGTACTCGTCGCTGTCGCAGTGGTGCTCGTAGCAGTCGTGCTCGTACCTGTTGTACTTGTTGCCGTTGGCGTCGTTGAGATCACAGTTGCCGTCGTTGTAGTACTTGTAGCCGTCGAGCTCGATGTCGACGAGCTCGACGTCGTCGTGGTTGTGATCGTTGCTGTAGTGCTCGAGCTCGACGTGCTCGAACTCCATTAGAGCTCACCCTAGTCCATCTTGAGATTGAACTTGTTGAAGTCGTTCGTCTGCCCTTAATATGCAATGAATGGTCCGCAGGCAGATGCTTCTGGAGATGGATGAGGGGAACAAGCCTTAACTCGACGTGCTCGATGTCGACGAGCTCGTGCTCGACGTTGTGGAGCTGGTCGCAGTAGAAGTCACCGTAGTACTCGTCACCGAACTGGTTGAGCTAGTCCCTGGTCTTAGGGCTCTTCAAAAGTCCAGGGAGTTCGACAAGCACGACCTCATCAGGGCATTCAGATGTACAAAGAATCCTCACATAAAAAATACCAATTATATAGTTGATGAACATGAAGTTGTTACAACTAGCAAGATATACGACCATAACAAGGAAGACCAAAGCTCACTAAATAATTTGGTAGAACTTCTGATTAGATTTGTAACTACGTGATGGCCATAGTGTCATCGTGACCGTTGTTACCGTGACCGTTGTGCTTGATGCTGTGGTGGTCGTTTCGGTCATCGTCGAGCTTGATGATGTTGTGCTTGACTCCGTGGCACTTAGCGTCAGTTTTTCACTATCCGTTGCTGAGTGAGTTCCCCCTTTTACCCGTAGTTATTTTCCCCTTTAATATGAAAATAAATCAAGGGGGGTCCACCCAGTATAGTCCACATGGGGATGGGATAGGGATACAGTAGCCTTAAGGTACTCGAGGTGCTGGAGCTCGTGCTCGTCGTGGAACTTGTTTGCGAAGTGCTTGTCGTAGTCGTGACAGTGCTACTGGAACTCGAAGTTGTTGTGCTTGTTTCGGACGTGGAGGAAGAACTTGTTGTGGTGCTTGTCCCGGTCAACGTTGTGCTCGTCGCCGTGGTGCTGCTCGTTGTGCTTGTTAACGTGGTGGTCGTCGTTGTGCTCGTCGTTGTGCTCGTCGCTGTGCTGCTGCTTGTTGTGCTTGTTGCCGTGGTGGTACTCGTTGTGCTCGTCTCTGTCGTACTGCTTGAGGTGGAAGTGCTCGACGAAGTACTACTCGAAGTGGAAGTGGCAGATGTACTTGTTGTGCTCGTTATCGTGGTGGTGGTCGTGGTAGTGGTGACGGTCGTAGTAGTAACAGACGAAGTGGTAGTAGTTACTGTCGTTGTGGTGATCGATGATGTAGTACTGCTAGTGGTAGTCGTAGAGATGCAGCACTCCGAAAACGTGCACGCAGTTTGATCCGCACAACATTAGAGTTCACATTCATTGACGCGTCACGCTTGTGTCCCTTTCGCAGTTCAATGCAAGCAGCTCCGAGACGTTCATTGATGCATATTCAGAATGCTTCTTCTAGCAGCTCTCTTCTTCATCTAGTACTTACTCAGAACAGTCACATTAGTAGTCCCTATTCCAAGTTGTCCTCTTTTCACAGGTCCTCTCTTCACGACCTCTACTCTAGTTGCAATTGCATCAGAGTCTTCACAATACGAACTGTGAAAATGAGTGAAGTACTCGCACAAGCAGAAGATAATGACAGTCCTCGCAGCCTAGGATAATGAAGGTCGCCAGATGGGCTCTTATGCCGTGTTGTTGCCATGATTCAGAAGATGCTTTGTTCCTTGGTTAGGTTAGGTTATGCGGTAGGTTAGGTTTGTTGGTCAGGTTAAGTAGTTTAGGTTATGACGTACAAATTTTCTTCGCGGTAGAAATGACGCACAATGAGCCCTAACACAGTGAAGCAATCGGGGAGTCGACGAGCTGATGGGTGGTCCCACAAGTGGCAGCTCCGTCCACTGTCCCGCAAGTTCGGCTGCAACATTCCAGAGCAGTACAGAGCGCCTTTTAGAGCTACCCTTAATAGCTGTCTCGCGACCAGGTCCACCCGTTAAAGTCGCACTAGTACTAGTACTAGTACTAGTACGTGCCTCAGTACTAGTACTGGTACGTGCCTCAGTTGTACAGCCTGAGAATCCTCCCGATAGCCAACTTTCTCACTCGCATGGTATTTCATTCCGTGATATGAATTGCATGCACATGCTTTTGAAATTATGTTGTAGTAACTTTAACGGGACTTTCTCACGAAGAAGAGGAAGGTTCTTTGGAGCCTTAAGTCTGGTCACTGCACCACGTTTCGTTGCTCATTCTCGCAAAGCCCGTCGCACAACTGTCGTAACTCTCGCAGACAGATCCGCAGCACTGGTCGTCAGTACAGCCGCTCGCTCCCGTACAATAGGCTGGAGGCGAAACCGTTGGCGATGGCAGCAACCTCTTTCCGCAATATGAAAAAGAAACGAAGTGGGTAAGACACAGAGAAAGTTTAAGTATATGTCATGTTTGTGTCCCTGTCGTAATTCCACGAATAGGAAGCCACGACCTGCAAGAAAGTCTATCAATTATCTATCTTGAAATACCGAAACTTTTTTTCTACCTAGGACTAAGAGACTTGGTAAGAGCACTACTTACGCCTACTAGAAGAAAGAGACACGACACTTGTTGCGAAAAAAAAATGAGGATCATGATGTAGAACCACCACCGAACCTGTACTGTAGCAGGGAAAAAAAATAACCCGTGATCACGTTGGTTCGACTGCGTGTACTAGAATCATGTGATTCTTATTTCGAATACCCTGTAGTCCAACAACTGGTTCTTCAAAAAATAACCCGACAAAATAAAAATATTCCGTTTAATATCATAAATAAGAACAGGAGTAAGAGGCACAAGTGGGCACACAACATTCGTCATCGGTACAAGGTGCGCCGGCGCATGCTGTGGGTTCCGTTGCCCCAACCGAGGATTTGCGTACACGTCCAGCCGGACAAGGGTCATACTTAGCGTTAGGCCCGAAAAGGATATTAACGAGCCTCATTCACGGACTCATCCTTTCTAGTACGGGAGAGGACTTCAGTCAAGTCTCTATATTAATAATATAAGTTCTTGCTCAAGATCAGGACGCTTTAGTACTTTCAACATGACCGTAAAATCTGGGGCATCACATTTCCACGACGAGCGGCACATGTCGCCAGTGGCTGGATGTTTCTTGTAGGCCGTTTTGTGTGTTGCAGCAACAAGTGAAATTGAAGACGTTTGCCCATCGCCAAGGCTCGTGAGTTTAGACCTTTTTGCTTTTTACCCATAATTAGTTACATAGATATTTATCATCAACATCTCCGTTTATCTCCCGGTTGTCAACATAGATATATAAATATATCATCTACTCGGTTCTATTGTCATGATTAATTATTTCTTCTACTTACAGTTACAAAAGATTAAAATATGAATTATACAACAGCCTTCACACAAGATGCAGAAGATGCTTCTCCAGCTTTTAATTAGGGTACGAAGCTCATCGTTCTCCATCTCGGTCCCCCGAGAAGAATTCCTAACTAACCCGGTGGAGCAAGAATGAAGGCGGCCACGGCTCTCCCTCTCGTCCAGGTTTCTCCAGATGAATTACAATTAGCCTTAATGAGTCGACAAGAGCCGGCAGTGGTATCAAATGTGACACAGCGGCATCTTGGGGAGCCGTCGCACATCCGGCGACACGTTTGCGCGCCATCTTCTGTCGATGGAATGTAGTCATAGTTAGCGCTTCTAGGCAATGATCTTCGCGACTACTACCCGTGCGTGGGGTGGTCTTCGAGTGGAAGATCATCATTCCCTCTGATGTTCCTTCGCGCAGTAGAGTCTCCGTGTTGACTGACTCTCATTCTAGTAAAGACAAGCAAGCAAATCCATTTCCATCGACATCAGATTTATTTATGAGGAAGCCAAAATTAGACACTCTAGAGGTACACTCGTTCTTCTCTGGTATATAGACAGTTCTTCTGGACCGACATTCTTCCGGAGCAAGCATGGTCCACACCAGATAGTGATCGAGATCCACTAGTAGCCTTAACATAAGTTCCCGCAGCGGGCGCGGATATAGAAAAGAAGTTTTCGAGTCCGGCCAAGGCCTCACCCCCGCTGCATTCCTGGTCAGGAAATGTATGAAAGGAAAAAGTGCATGTGTCACACTTGGGCTAACCGAGAGACAAGTGCCAGAACGGTTAAGGCTAGAGAGAGCGAGAGTCGAGAGAGAGAAATTAAAGACACGGAGACCTAGATGAGATCCGTAAATTCGCTAGGTCTAGGAGTAGGATGTGAGATGAAGGCAACTAGCTTTTCGATAAACTGAAATAAGCGAGTAACTAGGGAAAATAAGGGAGATACTGAAAGAAGAAGAATGCAGTAGTCAAGACTCTCTTATTTCAGTCAGCAACTCGCTTATTTTGAGTTTTCGATTAGTACTTTTTTGACTACCATGTTGAGTATACTTTTTCCTCTCATAAAACGTGGCGTAAGCACATTTCAGTGTGGCTACGCCTCCACTTTGTTATGGAAGGAGATGATGTTTTTTCTCGTTCCCTGTAGAGGTGGCAGACCATCGAGGCAGCTTCCCTCGAATTTTTCACTCACGACCTCCTTGCCTCCAGCGAAGAAGGGACCCCAGGAGCTGCCTCAGACGTGTGTGTTGAGAAAAAACTTCTACGTGGGCCATATTATGATCGAATAAGTCACTAGGTGCGACGCCGTGGTCTTCCAAGAAAGAAAATAGCCCGGACTGCTCCACGATTGGGGATTACCAGTTATTGAATACCACGCGCAGCGGACATTAGAGCTACCCCGCCTAATGGATCCCTATAAGAGTCCCTCTCAGTAACAAGAATTTTTTTAGCTACATAATAATCATAATGATGAGAAATCTAGATAGTAATGATGAGAAGTCTTAGCAGCTACATAATAATTCCTTTTACTATAATAATATCCGAGACCGGACTGGATCTCATCTCACTCGCCAAAGGCCAAACTTTTCAAAAAACCCAAAACTTTTGGCCAAAGCCCAAACTTTTTGCCAAAGCCCAAACTTTTTGCCAAAGCCCAAACTTTTGCAAAGCCTCAAACTTTTGCAAAGCCTCAAACTTTTGCAAAAACTCCAAACTTTTTGCCAAAGCCCAAACTTTTCCAAAACCCCAAACTTTTTGCCAAAGCCAAAACTTTTTCAAAACCCCAAACTTTTTCCAAAAGCCCAAACTTTTCCCAAAGGCCGAAACTTTTTCCAAAGGCTCAAACGCTTCCCAAAGCCCAAACTTTTCGCCAAACCCCAAACTTTTTCCAAGTCCCGAAACCTTTCCAAAGTCCCACACTTTGTTTGCCCAAAAGCTCAAAACTTTTCCAAGTGAGTCTTAAACATTACCCAAGCCCACAGCCACAGCCCACAGCCCACGGCCCACGGCCCACGGCCCACGGCCCACGGCCCACGGCCCACGGCCCACGGCCCACGGCCCACGGCCCACGGCCCACGGCCCACGGCCCACGGCCCACGGCCCAC